>OX458996.1:34822698-35422698 GCA_949774965.1 Diarsia brunnea
TGTGAATAATATGGCTAAATTAAAAAAAAAAACCAACAATGAATGTTAAAATACTTTAACAAACGACGTATGAAATCAGATGTTCACTTCCTGCCTACAGTGTTCACCAAACTCATCGTTGCGCTTACGTGCCACTGTATCAATACATTGAGTATGAGGAAATAAAACAAATCAGACTTATATTCACAACTACAACTTTTTCTCATAACGTTCCTGAAAAAAATCTTGTACTGATCATCTTAACATGATATAAATAATTCACCCCATTAGTCTGCGAACGGCCGTCCCTTACACGAGTATTTCAATTTACAAACTCTTTGTAATTGAGTTTCAGTTCAACTAATTTGAGAGTAAACCACGAGTTATCCAACATCATATTCGTAACAAATTCCATTGTAGAAGTTTTAACTTGGAATGACATTAAAATTTAGTAGTTTCAGAGTACTTGCTTCGCTGGAATAACTTTGCTCTAACCGTTGTTTAAATTTAGTGTCACTAGTCCAGCCAGATGGGTCGCACTCTGTTTTATTGCCAATTCACTAATACATCTGGGAGCTTAAAATTGCCGCTTTAGTATAAATCATAATAGGATAATAATATAAATCATGTTTGAGTTCTTAAAATGGTCATCATTGCTATTATATTAGTGAATAGTGACAGGTTTTGAACGACGTTTAGATGTGCTAATCGAGTTCATATTCATTGGTGAAACTGCTTATTAATCTACGCGTCCCATTAGGGCAATGGGATTATACAGTCAGGTTATTGGACTAATTAGTTACTCTATAAAAATCCATCAGATTTCAGATCAGCAATTCATATTGTGATTCTATTATGATCTACTAAAGTAGCCATTTTAGACCACCTGGGCCTTAAAAGAGACCTGACTGCCTCTGAGTTGGTTTTGGCAGTTTCTTTCGTACGAAATACCAAAACCTTTTTAGTTTAAAAAAAACTGACTTTTTAAAAGAGTTTGTGTAAACCTATTTGCAAAATTTAACATCATTTATCTATTATCTACGTATATATTTTTTTCATAATTTACACGTATCTGGGCTCTACTTTCAAAAATTATTATCTTTCGTAAATCATTGAAATAGTACATTCAATTAATAATAATAATGACTTTAATATTTTCGTAGACCGACTGCGGTACTCAGAGAAATTTAATGATTACTTAAGCCGTCACTTAGTAAAGATTTGACATACTTTTGTATGACAAAACTGTCAAAACCTTTACTAAGTGATGGCCTAAGTAATCATTAAAGCTCTCTGAGTGCGGCAGTTAGTCTTCTTGTAATCTTTTGTGTACTTTCCTGGAAACTTCAGTATTCTGTCCTTTTTCGTGCAGTTTTAGTCTAGGTGTTGATAGAATTAACTTAGTTTTGCGGCGCTCGTTCTAAATTAAACTTTTTTAATGTTTTTCTTTAAAAAAAAGTGGCTGGTTTTAATATGTAATGGAGGACAAAATTAGAAAAAAAAATAGGTGTTTACACTGTGTCCTCACATGATGATATCTATATAATATATAAAAAGCAAAACTGATTGACTGAGGACAAACCCTTAGAGCTACAACAAACTTAAAACTTCGCACACGTATTCCTCTTATGACGTAGGCATCCATTAAGGATGGATTAGTCCAAACTCAATCCCCAAGGGGATGAAATAGGGGATGGAAGTTTATATGCAAAATCGTAATTTTTGATATGTCCAACATCCACGCGGGCGAATCCGCGGGCAAAAGCTATTTTGTAGATAA
The DNA here is from genome assembly GCA_949774965.1 of Diarsia brunnea. NCBI lineage: Eukaryota > Metazoa > Arthropoda > Insecta > Lepidoptera > Noctuidae > Diarsia > Diarsia brunnea. Next base: position 34,824,458 of record OX458996.1, read on the forward strand.
CGTAGTTAGTTGCACACTGATGTAGTCTCGTACAATTATTTGTTAACCATTTATAGTTTGTCATTGTTTGTTTTCCCTAATAAATAAAGTAAAAAATTGGTTGCCTGTAAAGTCGGTATACGGGCGAAAGTTTTACGTGACAACGAAAATAGAAGCGCAAGACATGAACCGGTGTGTATGCCTATCTCTCTCACTCTCTCTCTCTCGCTCTGGACGCGTGCCTCTCACTCGCTCTCATTGTGAGCGCATAACGTGAGCGGAGCGTAACGCAGTTTCTTGAAGTGTCACCCGGCAAACCAATTTATAAGACGTTGTCACGTCAAAATTAGTAGTAATAGGTAGTAGCGTAGTATGCAGTGAGGGCACACTGAGTTTTTATATTTAATTTTAGCACACAAAACTCGTATGAGACATGTTTTATTTTATTTTTTTATCTAGTTTTATTAACAAGTTTTTTAATATCACTCGGACACACAGGACTGTGTAAATATGAAGTTACGGACTATTTGCCTCGTATATAAAAATTGCAATGCCTTTTATGGTAACAGTCCGCCAACATTCATTGCGTTATTTACGTTGTAGATCAGATCATGTTTAGGGTTCCGTACTCAAAAAGGGTAAAAACGGAACCCTATTACTAAGACCGCCCGTCCGTCTGTCTGTCACCAGGCTGTATCTCCTGAACCGTTATAGCTAGACAGTTCAAATTTTCACAGATGATGTATTTCTGTTGCCTCTATAACAACAAATAGTTATAAATGCAGAATAAAAAAAAAATAAGTGGTCTCCTATACATCAAACGTGATATATTGCCGTATTGGTACGGTACCCTTCATGTGCCAGTCGAGAGTAATAAAATTGAAAGAGTTGACGTTATACACGACCTCCTATCCACACTCGGCACACGAAAGAATATCTCTCTGATTGCTGTTGCCTGAAGACTGCCTTTTCTGAAAGACAAATGATATTTCACAGCAAGCTCTAAAACAAAATACAAGATTATTTTGTAACATTTTCCTTCTGTTTCGGTTCGTCTATAAATGCATTGGATTCACTCAAAGCCCGCAAGTCAACAATAATGGGTTCAACAATAATGTGGAAAATGGCCGTGAAGCCTTTGAAACGCATCCAACTGAGTTACAGCGGGATATCGAAGATTTTTCAAGCATAGTGATTTTGTATTGAAGTTGGAAAATATGTAGTTTCTTGGACCCGTATTCTTGTTGTATATTAAAAACTAGTTTATTTATCTGAATAGCAGTTTTGACCTTACTTCAAGTGATACATTTACCAGCTTTTCCAACACGGCTCATTTACAAAACCATAGTGTTCAGGGTACAAAGGTACTCTTAGCAATATCTACTAGACATAGACAAACTTAGGGTAAAGATCGAGGCATTTTTTTGTATTATAACTAGCTACTCGTATTCAATTAGTATCAAACAATTTGTTAATTACCAATTTAAACAAACAATGCCACCGATTTAATAACTCAACTTTAGTTTCACTATTCGACCTCTAAAATAACTGAACCAAATTATGCCTTACTTCGATACTAAAGAAATTTTCACATTTAACCAATTTTGTCCACGATTAAAACGGAGGAGGCTCACTGGGCAACGTTCCGTATTTACATGGATATTAGTGAACGTTTTTTGTGCTAATCGGGGAATGAACTGACTGACTTAAGGCTTGTATTCACGCCAATGACCTTGTGCATAGCTAACTACCCCTCTCGATCGTAGACACGGATTTGTCAGATTTTACTGGTTGTCACATTTTCACGTCACTGACTAACTGTAACGACTGCCAAAAATCCATATATGGCAGCCGGGACCAACAGCTTAACGTGCTTTCCGAGGCACGGAGGAAACTCGGTATACAATGGGTGGTCACCCATCCACAGGCCAACCTAGGCAAGCGCAGCTTATCCTAAAGATCGACCCGAGTGGCAGTTATTATTAAGCCACGAGTTCTCTCTTGTGTCTTAAGTTCTCTCTTGTGTGAAGGTACTCGTACATTTATGATAAAATAAAATATTAGTAAGTTTAACTAAAATTTTTGTTTACGTGCTTATTGTTGTGTTTTTAATAATTCCAGCAATAAAATCAGCATCTCCAATTTTAACTAAACTGTAAGGTTTTAACGACATTTGTGCCATTTATGACCTCAACCGTAACACAGTCCATAACATTAGCACACTGATACAATTCACATAACATTTAAGACCGATAACATTTCTCTGGAGCGTGGAAACACTAGAAACTGAGAAAGGCGGTTGTGAAAGCCACTCGTGCGCAGCGGAAAGACACCGCGCGGTATGTAGTGTGGCCAGGCGCTACGCAAACTGGAAACTAGTATAGAAATTATTGTGACTACATTTTTTGTTGTTTGGCACACTGTGTGAAATTGGATGCATAAGTTGTTTGCTTCGATTACCTACCTCGATTTTTTTTATAAAGTTTGAATAGACTCGCCTTATTACTACTAGCTTCTGTCCGCGGCTTCGCCCGGCTTAACCCATGACACTCACAAATACTGTGGCTTTCCATTCGTAAAAGTTTTTTCAAAATAGGTTCAGTAGATCCAGAAATTATTTTTATAATATTAGTATAGATGGGACTTAAAAATAAATAGCGATAAAGGCTGTGCTGTTGTTGAATGATGATAGTTGTTGATTTTACCCAAGATATTGAAGACGAATCTTTTTTGATTCAGCCACACAAACGCGGACACCTCAATAAAAATACTTACTGAATTTAGCCGTTCAGTGAAATAAAATGGAGACACGTCAGTTTTATTAACGTTAAAACTTTTAACGTTAAAAAAACTGACGACTGATTGTTGGTCGACGTGATGATTGTTGTCACTTTTAACTTAAAAGTGATAACAATATTTATTTTTGTGCAAGGTTACACAATATCACACTATTTTCCAATGTATCACATTATTGTTGTTAATAAGGTCAATTCGACAGACTGGACAAAACTATGATGTATACAAAATTAGATTTTAATTGAGAATTTAGTAATTTTAGTTATATATACAGCCAACATCTAACCTCCTTAACAAATCTTCAATCAAACCAAAACTTCTAAACGTAAGTCACAAATCGATAGTACTTCATCATCATCATCACCAGCCTACAGAAGTCCACTGCTGGATAATAGGCCTCCTTTTTTTTTTGGCGGGTGGAAAATCATCAAATAACCCCTCCCGCTCTTGGACAGAGCAGAAGGGAGTGTCAGACTTCTACTGACTAAAAACCACACACGTTCCTTCTTAGCCCTTGCACCGAGGCCGCGGTATCTCTTTCGAACAACCCACAGCCCCGACGGGGATATAGGCCTCCTCAATTCCCACCATTCCACTCGATTCTCAGCACTGCTATAAAAAAAAATGAAGCTCGCTAGTTGCGAACATTTATAGTGTTAGTACACTATTTACTAAAAGCGTATTTAAATGATTGCGAATTCAACCGACGGGGGTTCACAATTTCTGATTGCAATGCGATATTCTGAAAACACGTTACATTTTATTTGCAATTGATTGGTCAAAGAGTAAACCGTATGCTTGTGTTATTATTTGCAATTTATGTATTTAATTTTATGTGTTCATTTATTTATAAATATTATTTATCGACGTTTGAAAGGTAAATATTACCAAGCGACATTGTGTGAACTCAGGGTTCTTGTCTTATTTTTAACGATTTGGGAGTTTAACTGATTCCCGCTTGGTAATTTTTGCTTGTAAGGCGTCGATATTTTTTTAAATTTTATTTTAAGATTTTTTGTTTATTTTTGTTTTATTTTTAATTGGGTACTAATTGGTACTCCTTAGCCTAACCCATTGGGTATTACAGGCGTAATGTTGTATTATGTTGTTTTTATCGTTGATATTTTTGTTTATTTTTTATGTTTTGTTATGCATGTGTTCAGTTTTGCTTATTATGCCTTTAAAAGGAAGGAGAGACCAAATAAACGATGGATAGACTGTATATTGACTAGTAAAAGATATATTATCCTAATTATATATCTTTTGTAAGATATATAATTATATATCTTACGTGGGAAGAGAATGGCTTGAGATAAAAAGAGCAAGAGAATAATGATGATGTTTACGTTGGACCACAGTTGTAATAGTTAAAGTACAGAAGATTTAGTCAAAATTTATTGAAATTTATTTGTATAAATTCCAAGTATGTATATACATGTAACAATAAAAACGGTGAGCATTGTATGTTATCTACCTAATATAAGGCATGACATGCATATTAACGAAGTTATTAACTAAATTTAAAATAACATGAAATAATTGTAACTCAGGACAATAGTCAGGATATTGCCTACACTGACGTCATAATATAAAAAAAAACTTAATAAAACTGGAATTAAAATCGGATAAATTGAGACAATATGATCATTAGCTATGTCAATATTAGTTGGTATTGACATAAAATTATTCAATAACTAGCGGACGTCATGCGGATTCACCCGCGTAGTTACCGTTCCGAATACAGAGATAAAAAGTAGCCTATGTCACCCGCGGATAGTGTAACTTCCCAACGGTGAAATAATTTTTGAAATCGGTCCAGTAGTTTCGGAGCCTATTCGTTACAAACAAACAAATCTTTCCTCTTTATAATATTATTGTAGACATAAATCAGTGTAATTTAAAAACTCATTTTCTAAATAAAAGCATTATCAATAGTCAGTCCCGTTTTAAAATGACGGCGTCAACGTTATAAATCTAATTAAAGAAATTTGATAAATTGTAGGAGCTTGAAGTGCTGGCTTTTGTTCTTCGTCCTTCTTCCTCTTTTTCCATGAGGATGGTTCACCAACATTATTCGTAATAACTAGCAACACGTTGTCACCACAAAGCACATTTGTATTATATGGCTGTCTCCATTTTCCGTCAACTGACGCCGCATTAAATATGCAAACTGATGAACGGACAATGGAGGCACGCACGTAAGATTGATAATAAATTATGAATTGTTATTAAGCGTAGTCACTGACTGCATAAGCCGTAAGTTTTTTTAAACAAGCACAAGTACCATACGTAATTAATTCGCTTCAATGGTTAGGTTACGTTTTTATAGTAGACCAGCTGATGCCCGCGGCATCGCCTGCGTGGCTAATTATATAATAAAACCTTCATCGAGAACCACTCTATTCATTAGTGAAAACAGCATGAAAATCGGTGCAGTAGTATTTGAGTTCGTCGCGACAAGACAGACAGACGCGGCAGAGTACTTTGGGCGTAATCCTTTTTACACGACTGCCCCAAAAAAAAGAGTGTTATGTTTTTAGCGTTCATGTATGTATGTATGTACACTTGGGAGCAAATAAATCGAGCCACTTCCTTTTTCACGCATTATGGTAATTATTTTTGGTATTATGGAACGCATCGATTCGAAACATATATCGCCTAAAAGGGTATTTAATAACCTTTACAAAGAGGGTAGTTAGTTGTCAAAATTTCATTTTTTTTTTATTTAAATTAAAGTTTAAAGGGTAGAATAAAATTATCGCATTTAATTTGCTTATGACATTTTTATTGTACTCTGTTAAGAAAAGATTAAATTTGAGGTTTTTGTTAATCATACCCATATTACTTGTTATTGTTGTCTTTATCTGTGTCTGTGTAATCAAAATAACCTGATAAAATGGATACTACACCGACGGAAGCTGCCCAAGTTGTAGCTTTACTTGAGGTTGGACACGGACAACGTGAAGTGGCACGCAGACTTCATTTGAGTCGTTCAAAGGTACAGCGGGTATACCGCAGGTATCTGGAGACTGGTGCTTTTGTTCGGCGACCTGGAACTGGCCGACCACGGGCAACAACAGAACGTGACGACCGCTTTATTGCAACCAATTCGTTGCGCGACCGTGGACTTAATGCTGTTCAGCTACAGCAAGCGTTACGTGACGTTCGAGGAGTCTCAATCAGTAGGTGGACAGTGAGACGAAGACTAAAAGAACGAAATTTAACATCACACAAACCAGCAACTGGCCCAAAATTGACTGTAGCTCATCGCCGATCTCGCTTGGAGTTTGCTCGAGAACACATTAATTGGACGTTAGAAGACTGGAGGTCAGTTTTGTTTTCTGACGAGTCAAGAATCTGTCTTTTTAGCAATGACGGGAGAAACCGAGTGTATAGACGTCCTGGTGAAAGATTTGCCCAATGTTGCATTCGAGAAACTGTGAGTTTTGGTGGTGGTTCTTGTATGGTGTGGGGAGGAATTTCTCTAGACGGAAAAACGGAACTTGTCTTCGTCGACCCCGCCAACGATGGCAGTGGTAGACGTGGATTAACAGCTGACCGATACATAACTGACATTCTTGAAAACCACGTAATGCCGTATGCTGGTTTTGTCGGAGAAAATTTCTTGTTTATGCATGACAATGCGAGACCTCATACCGCGCAGATCGTTACGGAATACTTGTCTGCGATCGGGATTCAACAAATGGTATGGCCAGCACGAAGTCCCGATTTGAACCCGATCGAACACCTATGGGACGAGCTAAAACGGAGAGTCCGAGCCAGGGTTCCCACTGTTTCATCCATTCCCGAGCTTAAAGTCGCTGTGCTTGAAGAGTGGGAGAACATACCACAATATGTCATCGTAACGCTGATCAGATCGATGACTAATAGGCTACAAGAATGTATCAGGGCACGGGGGGGTAATACCAGTTATTAAGAATATTTTTTTTTCAATAATTTTGTTTTTTATTGTTTTTATGGACTGTTTTAGCCCTACTAAATTTTCTATCAAAATTACCATTTTTCTTGCAGAGCCAATAATTTATCATTCAATAAGGTTATTATTCAATAATTTACCCTCATTGTAAAGGTTATTAACTAAACTTTTAGGCGATATATAGTTCGAATTGATACGTTCCATATTACCAAAAATATTTACCATTTTACGTGAAAAAAGGTAGTGGCTCGATTTATTTGCTCCCAAGTGTATGTATGTATGTTTGTTTGTGAGTTTCTTTATTCCACCATAACTTCTAAACGCCTGAACCGATTTTGATGTATGTGGTATCGTTAGATTTATTGCGTCACCCCGGGTAACATAGGCTAGATAAAATATCAAAAAACATAATAGGGTGGCCATGGTTTAGAAATAAAAAGAACTTTTAATTTTTTTTTATTGAAACTTCAATGAAAAATATAATCATCGTCTAGAACTTATTAAGTAGATTACAAAAATATACTACAGTAGTATTCAATATCTATTGTTTACTAGTAATACTACTCAACAAATGATATAGTGACATTTTAAACCCGGGATCCGATACGAATAAGCTACATATCAATAGATTCTCTGTAATGAAAGAAATAAAACTGGCTAGGTTACAACTCCCAAATCCATCTATGACGGCACCTAAATGGTTTTTAAGTTAGTATGAAAAGTCAGTATGCGTGAATCAATTTACTTGAAACATGGCATAAATATTAATTTAAAGAAATAATAATATTTGCAATAATAGAATTTTCAAAATCACCCCTTAAAGGGTAGAAAAAGAAGATCAGGGTAGATTTTCGATCTGTAAAAGTTTTTTGGTACCTACTATACTTAAAACTGTTTGGCACTGTCGGGGGACCTGTAAAGAATTGTTCCACCGAACTGTCCCCCGACTGCAATAAAAGTTTTAGTTTTCAGTTTTCCATTTTCGAATACATTTACGGGACCTTGCTCCCATTCATCGCTGAATTCGTTTGACTTGTTTTTTTATTTTTTAGTTTAGGTACTTTTTGTCATGGCAGGCGTGTTTTTTAATTTTTTTAATTATTTATTTCTACTAAATGGGCTGTGGTGGTTAGATAAACAATTAGACGGTAGCTTCAGCTACATGAAACAACCGATCGACCTCAATATAGTTGGGAAAAGGCTAGTAGACGGATGATGATGAAGCGAAGATCTAGGGCCTAAGCAAAGTGACATTCTCTGAGCGAAAACGGATCAAAGTTCGTTGTAATGACATGAACTGGCGAAAACCCTACATTGACGTCTTACTGCCGCACTCAGAGAGCTTTAATGATTACTTAGGCCATCACTTAGTAAAGGTTTTTACAGTTTTGTCATACAAAAGTATTGCAAACCTTTACTAAGTGACGGCTTAAGTAATCATTAAATATCTCTGAGTACCGCAGTTAGAGTAGTCTTGTTTTTATTCTTATTCCAGTGAGGAAGTGAAATGGCGCTAGACAGACGCTAGATATGGTTCTGTCGCCTTTTCACACTATATCACTATCACTACATAGTATAAAACAAAGTCGCTTTCTCTGTCCCTATATCCCTATGTATGCTTAAATCTTTAAAACTACGCAACGGATTTTGATGCGGTTTTTTTTAATAGATAGAGTGATTCAAGAGGAAGGTTTTAGTATATTATTTGACCGACATCCACGCGGGTGAAGCCGCGGGCATCAGCTAGTATAAGAATAAAATAAGATCGCTTTTAGAGGTCTATGGTGGAGCGCCTATTGTTGACCGTATTTGAAATCTCAAAAGGTTTGAAAGCGGTTGTCAATTGCTTAGGCCTTTTGGTAATGATGAAATAACACCCTCAAGCTACACATCATCATCCCGCACTCATGATCTTTGACACGTTTTATTTTCGTCAATATTTATTAATTTGATAAAACAAAAAACACGTATCTAATATTTTTCGATAATATAACGGACGGACACAATAGAATCATCGTTTTTTAAGACAGAAAACATAATATAAACCTAATAGGGATGTATCTTGATGCGTCTGTGACCATTTCACGAACTTTAACGCAATTCATATTATGATCCTTTTATGATTTGCTAAAGTGGCAATTTTACTGCCGCACTCAGAGAGCTTTAATGATTACTTAGGCCATCACTTAGTAAAGGTTTTGACAGTTTTGTCATACAAAAGTATGTCAAATCTTTACTAAGTGACGGCTTAAGATCATTAAAATTTCTCTGGGTACCGCAGTTAGTCCCCTGCTCCCGTCAATTATTGCAACGGTTTGGTCCGACGCGACGCCTTAACACCATGCGCAATGGAATGTACCGCAGTCCGAAGGTTCAGACCTATGAGTACCTACTACGTACTAGCGAGCTGGTGAATGGTAGTCTGTTTGAATTTGCATTTATCTAACTGCTGATAGTGAATAGGCGTACCTTACTAACAAGAATGTGGTAAGTAGGTAGCTATAATATAAAAAAAACTAATTAGTCCGTCAGTTATATTTTCCAAAAAATATTGGACACAGTTTTTTAATCTTGAACAAAAAATTAAGACGATGCAGTGCTTCGAAAACTTGTGTGACGTCACATTATTTACCGGAAAGTGACGTCACAAGCCTCATTTTCTTTGACACGTTTCATTTTGTATTTTTTTATTAATTTGATAAAACAAAAAACCCGTAACTATCCAATATTTTTCGATAATTTAACTGACAGACTAAACAAAATCATATTTTTTTATTTAGGAAACTAACCAATTTCAGTCTTACGTTGTCTTACACATCACACAGTGACATGTAAGCATGCCTATAAATAATATCTCAGTAGTTTACTTCATCTGTCAGCAGGTAATTGCACGTTTTCTTAGAAAATAGAGATTCCGTACTGCCAGATGAGGCATCTCAAATTCGTGAACGACACACTTACAATGTTAGGTTCTAGTCTAGGATATACTATGTATGTGAGTTTAAATGTTTGTAAACTTACCCACGATACAGGAGAAATTTCTTTTGGGTGATTCATTTGGGTGGTGATTTTAATTAAACCTCTGTTTGAGTTACGACCAAAAAGTTGCAAGTTAAGGTTAATACCACTACTCCAAAAATGTACATAACTAATTAGATCTGAAATGTTTTGTTTATCCTAATGAAAGCATAATCAGCCTGTAGTTTTAGATAAACTACCGAAAACTGTATATAATATATCGCTTTGAAAACGATTGCTACAAATCTAGCGCACTTCTAGCGTGCTTCAGAAGTTCAATGTCTGTATTTCTACAATGCAACGTAATAGTTTAATAAGTCCGCTAAGTGGCAAGTCTGTAGCGATTTACCAGCACAGCTCCAAGCTAACAGGGCGTATATTTTTTACTAGCGGACGTCACGCGGTTCACCCGCGTAGTTTCCATTCCCGTGGGAATACAGGGATAAAAAGTAGTTTCCTCTTTATAATATTAGTGTAGATAAAATAAACAACTTAAAGGCTCATTTTATTTTCAGTCTCCAGTAAGAGTAGTTTACTTCAACTCTTTAAGATGTTTAGTTTCAATAATATTGTTTGACTGACCTTAAAACATTGTAGATAAATATAGGTCCGGCTGCCGATATTTGCTACAGACACGGACAATTTTTGTCTTTCTTTATTGTTTTTCCTTCACCGTTTTGAGAGCAGTAGTAATGAAATAAATTTCACAATGTAATGCGCCTGCCTGGGTTCTACAAATTTTATAACTTGGATTCCTCACAGTGCACGCGTTATCATATTCTCTCGAATGAATCACGAGTTATTGACGTATCTCGAACGGCTATAAATTACTTGTACCTACATAATATAATGCCACAAATATTTCTTTCGCGATACATGCAGAACTTCTAACTTACTTGCCTGACATGGTTAATATATATTTTTTTGTTAATTTGTTCATCATGGTTCAAGATTTGATTTTAATAAAAAAGTCTGAGATAATTGTGATACCTGCATGTCTGACTGAACAAGAAAAAAAATTGATAGGCCGAGCGTTGAAGTAAAGAAACTAAAAATACTTTATTGTACGCCAAAGTTGAAACACAACTGTTTTGCAATATTGTTAAGGTTACATACAATACATTATTAGATGAAAGCATATTGCCATATCATCATCATCAGCCTATAATGTTCCCACTGCAGGGACTCAGGCCTCCTCTCTAGGAGATGGATGGGCTACAATCCACCACGCGGGCCCTGTGCGGTTTGGTAGATGTCACATATCTTCGAATTTTTGGTTCTAAGACATGCCAGACATGTTTCCTTACGATGTTTTCCTTCACCGTTTAGGGAGCAGTGGTGATGAAATAAATTACACAAAGTAATGCACCTGCCTGGATTCGAACCGACTTACTGTTCGTAAGTCGGGGCCGCAGCATTGGGCCACCACTGTTCCATTGCCATTAACCGGGCACAAATCCAGACTTCGAAATGTGACTGAAAAATGTATCTAATTTTGTGGAAATACTTAATAATACTTCTCTCAAATCGAACTCGGGACCGCGCGCTCACCAGTAGCGCTTGTGACCACAACATCAGCGTACCAAACAGTGATTCATTCCTCTCGTGTCGTGAAAGTCTTAGTAAAACTATTTCTTTCAAGACAGCTGCCGGTAGGTACACTTCAGCCAACATTAGCGACACAATCGTGAGAAAACTCTCCTTTCTTATGGGAATCGTAAACACAACACATCTGCTTACAACCTCGTTTTTATTTTATGAAAGTGTGAAAAAGAAAACTGGTGTTGTTTTCTTATGACGACATCAATTTTTTTTACAGAATTATTATGAAAGGCTACGGATCTACATACGATTACGCCTAAAATCCTGGTTTAGTACCTCAACATTTCGCCAGTTCTAAAGTACTCTATAATTGGGTACTTTCCTGACTGAAAAAGTGTGATTCTGTTTACTTCGTCAGCTAGATTATGGATACGTGTTTAAAAAAAATACGAACATAAAACGCCAAAGATCATGAGTAGGGGCTTGTGACGTTACTTTTCGGCAAAAAAAATATTGAAACGAGTCCCACGAGTTTTTTGTAGCACTGTATCTATGTCTTCATCTTTTGACTACCTACGTACGACGAAAAATGTGACTAATATTTTTCGGAAATCTATCTGACGGACTAATAGATATTTTTTGTCAAGTCTACCTGTCAGTTCTAATTTGAGAACAATATGGTTCGTCACAACACAACCCCTGGGATGCTTTGAGATTAATACAACCCTTCGATCCTAGAAGTGTTTTTAATAAGGAATTTAATCATTTTGTATTCTATGTGTAAATTCAACATACTAGCGTAATGTGGATGTGGTAAGGTTAACACCTCTGACCTCTGCCCAACTTAAGAAGGATTGCGAGCGTGATGTTACGTCACTAGAATTACTTAGTCGTCTTGTTTATCAATATTAAATGCTCAATTAATTACACAGCAAATCAATGTCTACAAATACCTAAGCTAATAAATTAGTTAATTACCCATATTACATTACCAATGTACCTACTACTAAAGGAGTGGAAAAGAGATTTAAGATAGCTCAAAAACTAGTAACATTCTATTACAGACAGATAACGGTACTTCTTTGTAGGTAGGACGAAAGTCCTTCATAGCTCTTACAATTTGTCTCCATTTCTCTCGATATTCGGCTCTCCTTACAACGGGACAGGTGAAACTAAATAAAAGCTTGTTAAAACAGCCCCACTTTATTCATTTCTAGCAAAAACTTCCATCCTACAAAGAAGTTTTGATCGAATAGTTTTCAATTTAAAACAATAGTCTATCAAACTCCAACCATTAAAAAAAACGAAACAATGAGTGATTCAATCCTTCAAATCGCATTTTTTTAGACAATAAAACTATCATGGGCTAATCCTACGATCTTCTTCAACATCTGATTCGCATTGCCAGGCGAACATCAACCTTGCAGCCCAAGGTTAAGGTTGGCGATTATAATGTCATAGGCAAAAGTAACTTGGTGTTTAAGTTAACCGTTAGTCGAGACTAGTACTTGCAACCTTGAGGGGGGGTCAATGAACCTGTGTTTATGCTAGGAGAGCACCGTAGGATTGCATTCTATAGGGCCGTCTATGCACTATGTGATAATTAGATGTAACGTGGAGTGGAAGGTTTAATAGGATTACTGTGTTTTCACAACTGGATGGTCTAGATACTCAAATTATCGGAAAGTGAACTTAGTGTTACCAAAATATTATTGCACTAATGTAGAACTGATAACAATCGTGTCCAAGACACATAAACGCCGAGAGATGTCATTTCAAACTGAGCATGACATTCTATGTTCGATTCCCGGATCGATTAAAGTATTATTAAGTTTTCTATCAGGAGTTTTTAAGTAACTGCCACAGAGCCTGCATTTGTGGATGATTAATGGATATATCCATTATCCATGCCTCCTTTTACCTGAGACTTAAAGAAAACCGGCGAAATGTGGGTGTATGTACACGTCTGCCTAACCCTTAGGGATAACAGGAGTGATGTTATGTAAACACAAACCCCATAATATTGCTTTACAGGAATTTTGTTTTAATTAATTTAATTTCTAATGAATATGATTCAATAGCGTTAATTCAATTCCATTCAAATATTTTATACACAGCGATCCATACTTTTGTTTTACCTACACTTAAAATATGCCTGTAGTTAAAAAAATCAAAGACAAAAATACACACCGCACAATTACTGTGATAACTAAAACATGAAAAATAAAATGTATATAAATAATATTCACGAACCCGCTTAGTTATATAATAAAACGAGTACTTAATCGTTGACGCAGTCTACATTATGAACTTTAAAGGTAGTAAATAAAGGACCGCCATAAAAACGGGCTCATCTTTAAATTGATAGTCTCAATAAACTATCCTGCCTTGCACTATGTTTACCGTTATATTCTGCAGAGGCGGGCCCATGTGTTTCAGTCGCAGTCTACCACACCCGGTCTTCTGAGATAATGGTGCTATTAAATTACTGTCTGCTATTTAAAACCAGGAGTATATTTTAATTGACTACTGCCGTACTCAGAGATATTTAATGATTACTTAAGCCGTCCCTTTGTAAAGATTTGACATACAAAACCTTCACGAAACTGTCAAAATCTTCACATAATGCCCCCCGGTTTCTGAGGCACTTTCATCGGTGGTTTATCTATTCATTTGCGTTATTAGGTCGATAACTTGTGAACACCGCGATGTAAGAGAATATCCGTTTAAACTGAGATTGACTTAACTGGCCAATTTTGGGCGTATATCGGTTCCATAACTGTTAAGACTCATCTAGGAGGAGCTCGTGGCTTAATAAGAACTGCCACTCGGGTCGATCTTTAGGTAAAGGTGTGCTTGCTTAGGTCGCTCTGTGGATGGGTATCTCGATATACCGAGTTTCCTCCGTGCCTCGGAAAGCACGTTAAGCTGTTGGTCCCGGCTGCCATATATAGATCTTTGGCAGTCGTTACAGGTAGTCAGTGACCTGGAATTCTGACATCCAGTCTTACCAAAGAGGTCTCGTATTACCTAGTACTATCTGGGTTGTGGAGGTCAGATAGGCAGTCGCTCCATGTAAAATACTGGTATTTAGCTGCATCCAGTTAGACTGGAAGCCGACCCTAATATAGTTGGGAAAAGGCTAGGCAGATGATGATGAACTGTTAAGACACATCTGTTTGCAATGAATCCCGGTCACTATCACCTAAAGGACCCTTAACAATTGAGGAGTTTAAACAAAAACAGTAATAAATCAACCCTGTGTGTGGGACGCCAGCCGAATGTGGTGTTTTGGAGATTCTGGATAATAAATACAAGTAGCTCATCGGAGTTTGATTTCGAAGTAATGGGATTTGTGGTTAATATATCAGTACAGTACCCAGAAACTTCAGACGTATGAGAAATCCTTTCGAAATGTTTACGGATGAAGAATTTCAACTGCGCTTCGCTTCGATAAGCAGCATCTTCTCTCTGTCAGTAAAATGTTTACTGCGTTTTCTAGATTCCATTGTTATAATAAAGAAAAAACCGATTGGAAAGACAAATTAGACTTAACTTATAAAATCATACGGTAAAGAAACAATGACATGAAACTAACGAGAGATAAAAACGTTTCGTTATAAAAAAAAGACAATGAGCACAGAATCGTTCACACAGGTGCCCATAAATAATTAGATCATATTTTTGTACTAAAATAGTATTAAGCCACTAAATTTATCTTAAAAAATCTATATATAATAAACAAAACCAGTAATAAAGACGAATTCAACTAATAAAAACAATTTTAGACGCGCCCTCTTAAACAGAGCCTTCTATCGGTAACTAAAGAACTAGTAAGATTGTTATTGAGTGCTTCGTTTCGTATTCAGAAGCGCAGTGACAGTTGACCGATGTTTAACTTAAGCTTAACGTTATTAAACCAATAGTTAGTGGGAAGCTATCTGAGGAGAAGTTACATTCCTAATGTTATAAATGTAAAAGCACCCGGGGATAGTGTGGTTCCCAACGGTGGAAGAATTTTTTAAATCGGTCCAGTAGTTTGTAAGTTTATTCGTTACATACAAAAATACAAATCTTTCCTCTTTATAAAAAAAAATACTACTATTAATAAATACTAGGTGTTGCCAGCGGCTTCGCCCGGCTACAACTCGAAAATTATCCCACGGGAAGATAAATTCGGAATAAAAACTATTCTACGTGTTAATCCAGGTTATAAACTATCTGTGTTCTAAATTTTATCCAAATCCGTTCAGTAGTTTTTGCATGAAAGAGTAACAAACATACATACTCACTCACAAACTTTCACCTTTATAATATTACTAGCTGATGCCCGCGGCTACACCCGCGTGGATGTCGGTCAAATTATATACTAAAACCTTCCTCTTGAATCACTACATCTATTAAAAAAACCGCTTTAAAATCCGTTGCGTAGTTTTAAAGATTTAAGCATACATAGGGACGGACAGACAGCGACAGCGACTTTGTTTTATGATTTGATTATGATAGTGATGTAGTGATTTTCCACTGGCTGCAGGTCAAACACTCTATGCAAAATTTCGGGATAGTTGGATTAATGGCTTAGGCGTGAAAAGGTAACAAACAAAACCTAACCAACTTTCGCATTCATAATATATGTTAGAATATAATATATCCGATATCAGGCGAATCCGCGTACAAATGCTACAGGACGCCACGTGGCACGTGACACGTTTCCTACACACATAGTTCCCTTTCCTACGTCTACATACACACATCTAAACTACACATGCGTGTGTCGGTCATGACTACTCGTGAGTACAACGCACCTATGATTACCTTATTGTTGCCAAATGGGATCGGCGAATGTCCGTCTAGGGATCCTACCGGTTTTACCAGTGTCTACGATTGTCGAGTTATTTTGTTTAGTGAATCGTCTTTCATTCATTTCTTTACAAAAGTGTGTGTTGGTAGTATTTACGGCAAATTAAAACCTAAAGTAGATAATAAAATAACTTTAATGTCGAGTTAACTAACTATGTACATTAACTAAAAACTAATAAATAAAAACTAATAGATTTAAATTATTTTATTATTTACTTTCAAAAGTACAGTCGTGAAAAACCATTTCAATCTTGTTCTCGCTCCTGATACTCGTGTTAGTGATGAGTATGAGCTAGTTTCCACAGAAATATATATTTCATGTGCAAAGGCAAACAAACAGTCAATTAAAATCGTGTCTGGAAAAAGAGCACTTTAGTACAAGCACTTTGGTAAACTTATGGAATAAAAATAAATCTTCTTTTCCCGTCTCGTCTTTTATGAATGCAATATCTTATATAAGAGTTTTTTTCTTGTGCGGTGTGACATTTCCAGTTATAAGTTTGTTTTAATAAAGGGCATGGTTTATTATCAGTTTACAGTTATGATACGTGTTATATTAACTATGAATAATTATCATGAAATTTAGTACTCACCTTACATATTTATGTACTTAATAGGGATGTTTCCTGACAAAAAATATTGGATACGTGTTTTTTTATCAAATTAATAAAAAATTACGAAAATAAAACGTGTCTTCGTTTTGGTAAAAGTATTTCTACTCTATGGTCTCAAAGTTATTTGTTATTAATTCATCAAAAAATCTGTCAAAATGGAGAAAGGAAACATCGTGAGGAAATTATTTCTTACGATAATTAAAATTAATTATCAAGGTGGATTAAGGAACCCGTCTCTTTACAAAGAAGAAGCATTTGTCTCTTTAGTTGGAACGGAGACTGGTATCCTGGTTATCATTATCTTTTGCTCCCTTGTCCCATATTCTTTCGGATCGGAGCAACACGTTTTTAGGCAGCTATATTATCTTTACACACAATCCTTCCATCATTTATTTGGCGTTCCTCTTCCTCGACAACATTTGTATGTAAAGTTCATTCCACGAAAGAAGTCCCGCGGACAATTGTGGAACTAAATTTAACAGATCGGCCATGTTGTCGTTTGTCGATGTTATCAAGGTGCGTTTGTTGTGGTAGATATTTTGTGAGTTTATTATTGGATTAGTGCGTTATAAGGATTATTTACGATGCCAAAAGTTGTTAAACAACATTATGTCGCGCGACATATAGCGCTGCGTCTGCGGGACTTCTTTCGTGAAATGGACTTTATTAAGTAAATCACATCATTAAGTCAATCACATATAATACACATCTATTCTCTTCTTATAACGTCTTTAAGTCAACAAGGTATCCTTTAGGATAACTCAACTAGGCGAAATCCAACAGACCACTGTCTCAACAAAATCTGACTAGCATCTCTCTCTTTCAGACATGTTACGAGATGGAGAGGTATCTGCGGGAGGAGCCAGGGAAACATCACGAGACCTTTTCCCAAGAAGAGGATTGGGCGCGGTCGCCGTCACCCACCCCCCCGACCCCATCACCCCCGGTCTCGCCACCGTCACCACCGGCCACCACCACCACCACCACCTTCACGTTCATCACCACGGTGAAGTGCGAGCCGCCCAGCGATGACGAGTATGAAATCAACCCTGGTATGTTTATGCGTAGGTGTCGGACACCTCTTGAGTATCAGGAACTTAAGAGTTCAGTTTCTAGTTACGTTTTTAGTTGCTGACTATTTCTTTTTCATATTATTTTTTTAATTTTTACTCATTATAATACCGAGTTTCGTCCGTGGTTGGTCCCAGGTGTCATTTCTAGATCTTTGACAGTTATTAGACAGTGGCCTGGAAGCCTAACAACTGGTCTTACCAACGGGTATATTACTCAGTATTAACTGGGTTGTGGAGATCAGATAAGGTTTCGCTCCATGTAAAATACTGGTATTCAGCTGCATTCACTTATACTGGAAGCCGATCCTAACGTAGTTGGGAAAAGGCTGGGCAGATGATGATTATTTACATATAATATTTGGTTCATCAACAACTGCACCACTTTTCATTATACATCCTTAGTAGTCACTTACGCTCTAGCCAATCAGGTGATGGGGCCAAGCATAGTCTCATAACAAATAGAAGAACAGTACTATCAACCGTAACATACTCGTAAACTAGCTCTCACAAGTTTGCCTATCACGTAGTATTATAGAACATCATCAAACACAAAATGATTAATACTTAGATCTAATAGAGTATACTGTAAGAATACAAGTAGAGAAGTAGAAGTATATTGTATTTTATTCATGTTTATATTGTGATTGTATTGGGACAACGGGTAACGGGTGTAAATTACCTAAATAAATGAATTTATTTATTTATTTATTGTACACTAAAACTATACTTTGCGATCGCAGTATGGTTGTTACAAAGGCACAGAGAACGCTACTGCCCATTCTCTGGTAAGTCCCTTAGTCGCCTCTTACGACACCCACGGGAAGATATGGGATGGTGCTATTCTTTACGTCCTACACCATACGGGCGATTATAGTTCCCTGTCAAGCGTGGTGATTATGGCAAATCGCCGCCTTATGGGGGAGGCCTATGTCCAGCAGTGGACGTTTTATGGCTGAAATGATGATAATGAAAACTATACTTAACCCGTTTGCTTTTAAAGCAAGAGTGAACAGGCATCTTCTGGGCACGCTCATACCATTATAGACCTCATTCATAGCTTTCAATCTGGCGTGATCGAGGTCAAGGGCTGGCCCAGTTTGTAATCTCTTTTTCAACATTCTTAAATCTATGATTGCAATTGACAATCTGTTCACTGACAGAGATATCTTCCAGACAATCTTTGGATGAACTAAACGGTTTAAAGCAAACAATAATTAGAAAAGAAAAATCGCGAGGAAACCAAGCATGTCAAAGAAATATTTCTCGACGGCTACACAACCAAGTCTGAGGCCAATGACCGGCAAATAACTCTAAACACCAGGTTAGGCACTAACCACACGATATAAAAAAGAAGATAGAGGTTCCAAAATATCCTGATATAGCTTTGCGCTTGTTCTTTAAATTAGGCCCTTCACTAACGTCATTATCTCACACTTCCACGAAAACTATTCCAGAGGATCCACCGCCTGCTTCAAGTCCGGGGCCGATGCCGCTGCAGATGCCGCTGCCGATGCCGCTGCCAGTGACGATGCCGCTGCCGATGCAGATGCCGATGCAGATGGAGATGCAGCACCTGATTCCACGCAAGTCGGTGACCCTGGCGCGCCACCACCAGCACGCGCACTCCGCGGACCCTCGCCGGAGGGTGCATCGCTGCGAGTTCCCGGCCTGCGACAAGGTCTACACGAAGAGCTCGCATCTGAAGGCTCATAAGCGAACTCATACTGGTCAGTATCTTGGATCCTTAGTACAAGACCTGTACGTGGTGAAATATGCACAGCATTGTTACAGACTGTAGCAACCAGTCGGTCATGTTTGCAAACGGACTAGAGTTGCCAAAGACGGGTAATGAGTGTGTCGTGCCATACACAAACTACACACAGTCACCTGCAAAATTTAATAGTCGATAACTAGTTTACGTAAGGTGGCGTCATTTCTCGCTTCACACGATTTTAGTTCTGAATCGTCCATGGTACATGCAAGGTTCACTCATCACCTCATGCTTGCCACTACTGTCGGCGTCAACTCTTGCTGCAGTTACAATGCTGCGCATTTTGTTTCCACCAAGTACCTACTATAATAGCGTCTAACTAACCGCTAGCGTCTCATTTTTCTACCATAAAGGCACCTACCTACTTTATAGTTGGTAGGTGACCTGTTTATGTTTTAAATCGTTTTCGTATCTATATCTTCAATGTAAGTGGTAACTAGCCTATAACCAGCTGGAAACAGACTACGCTATCCGTCAAGTTCCTGAAATATTTATCTTATTTTAATGTGATAGTAAAAACTGACCGAAAACAAATTACCGAAATGTCATCATAATCTCTCCTGACCTTCGTTTACAAAGCCTGACCTCATTCAGGCCACGGTTCGCCTCGGTTCGGCTTAGTTCGTCTGGGTTCGCATGCTACACCGATATAGCGATAGAAGCCGAGTAGGTATCCGACAATCCTTTAATCCTATCCGCGGTTCCCGGATCGATAATATTCCTCCACCATGTGAAGAACCTATCTACTAGCGGATTCGGTAGACCGACGTAGGTACAAAGTTTGTTGTGGAATCACGATATTGTAATACATTTTCCACGAAAATATATACCTACCTATGAACTAAGGTAAACTGGTGCAGCTAAATAAATAAATAAAGTCGTTGAATACAGAACCTTCAGAATATTTTGAGCCATTCAAAACTTCGTTGTTTAAATATGTTAGGAAGTTAGCGGTCGAGTCCTAGGTACGTGTTTACAAAACATTCCCACAGTCTGACGGAATAACTCGAAATACATTGACAACACATTTCACGATCATTCAATAACGTCGTTGAAAGCATCAGATGACTCATAAAAACCGAGTCATCCGAACGAACGATTTCCTATAATAAGTACGACTCCATTGTGTAGCGTTTCAACTTTCATCTCTTCAACAATCCTTTATTTCAACACTGTCCGCGAAATAAAACAAACCGCGGTTTTATTGTCATTTAAAAGAGGAAGGCACCATAGCACATGTCTTATAGTCTACCTTGAATTTTACGAAATTCAATTTGTCAGTGCCGGCTGAAACAAATTTGTGCTACCTGCATACAGTTGAGAATAGCACCATCTGGCGGAGGATTCAGAAAACAGGCGTTGAGTTCAGTCTTTTCAATGTTAATACTTCTACAGAGTGGTCTGTGGGTGTTTGTGTATTATTAAAATAATTATAATACTGAAGTAACATTAAAAAAACTGTATAAAGAAACACGAAATTCTTAATAAAACTTTTTAATAAAGGACGTGTTTAAAATTTGTCGTTACGGCCATCTACCGTTACTGGGTGAAACAAGGTAGTGCTGCATATGCGACATTAAGAATAGCGCCACCAGGCGGAGATTTAGGGATGCTAGCGAACAGCGCAGCCTACTCAGATAGATAGCCAAACTACTTTATACCTAAGATTAAACTTTTTGTCAACATCAACAGAGGGCGCTGTTTCATATTTAATTTTGTACTTTTTAACAAACCCGCAGGGGAAAACCATCCCTAGCGAGTGTTGACCGAACTAACGTGTACCAAGCCTTTGCGCTTTGCGTCTGTTCCTCAGTTTGAGTCTAGATGGCGCAATTCTCAACAATGTTTAGGTAGCAAGTACTTAAAAAAAAACCTCAGTATGAATCTAGATGGCGCCACTATCAAAATTTTTAGATAGACAAATAAAAACAAAAGCTATTGCGGGTATAAAACATAATAAAATTGTTTGTAAATGGTAGGTAAGTAGTGTTTTTACCGTTCAATTACATTTACGTTTCTGTGCAAAACTACGTAAAATATGCGCTAAAAAGCGAATAGGTACGTAAGTTAACTACGAACCTGAAACCAGAACATGACCTTGACATGACATTTTTTTTCACGCCTGTGCTCTCAGTAATACATAGGTTCCGGATCGTTGAGAGAAGGTTACATTTGATAGGATGTTAGCATTGAAAGATTGTGAAGAGTGTAGGTTTAGGGAGGCACCTGTTGCACTGAAACTCGGACTTTTTGTAAACTTTGACCTTAAATAGGACAATTTAGTACCTACATTTTTTTTTACATCGAACTTAATTCGCGATTTCTCTCAGAGAGCAGCGGTGATGAAATAAATTACACAAATTAATGCGCCTGCCTGGGTGCCGTAAGTCGGGGCCTCCACCACTGGGCCAACGCTGCTCTCTATAAGTTACCGCTGCTCTATCTATTACGGTCGAGCCGTTTCAGAGGAGTTCGATAACAAACAATGTAGGTAACACGATTTTTTTTTTATGTAGGTATATTGTACCCATGCGTTGCAATGCAATTAACCCTAAAAACTACAAAAAAAAATATTACCTAATCTCAGACGTACCAAATAAACACAAAAAAAACTGGCCAAGTGCAAGTCGGACTTGCACACGAAGGGTTCCGTACAATTGTAGTAGATATTGAGAGATTTTCTATGTTATATTATGAAAGAGCGAAGGGATGGCCTACCGCTGTGCGGGCGCGCGGGGCGAGAGAGGTGAGGGACGGCGTCGCTGCGAGCGCCGTCTTGTCTCCCGCGCAACCCCTTCGCGAGTGCTAACTACTTAACTTTAATTTGATAATCCTGATTGATTATACGCGATATCTATTAATATGACTTTAATTACTGAGTCCCCCCTTTCAATTAGCACCATAGACTTCTTATAGGTTTTACTGTAATAAGTGATGAACTAATTTCTGTATGTTTTTTTAAAATTTTGGGCTCAGTAGGTAGTTTCGGATAAGGCGGGGGGGGGGGGATGGTCGGACAGACAGCCGGACACACGAGTGATCCTATAAGGGTACGGTTTTTTTTAGGTACGGAACCATAAAAAATCATAAAAATCGGTGAATCGGTGAAGCCGTTTCTGAGGATTTCTATAGCAAAAACTGTGACAGGCGACTAGAAGATGTTATGTTCCTAAGAGATAAATCAGTCTGTTATATTACTTATCAAGAAATCTGTTAAAGATAATTATACAATATACAATGTGTAATTAATTCAGACTACATGAAAAGGGGTTATTGTACAATCACATATCAGTGGGAACTTGCGCTACAAAAATCACACTTACCTACAGCTTTGACATCCATTTCCAGTAAAACATTGTCTTATTTGTATAGATTTCCCATACAATGAGGGTTCCGCATAACGCTTTCGGCATATGCCATTGCAAGTAAAATAAGAACAGTTTCCGGAAATTGTCTTATTAGGGAAACAAGCATGTCACACTGAGACAAAAGATTTCGAAAAAAGAAAAAGCATTCTCAGTAGAAGCCGCAAAGACTGTATTTGTTCCCGGCTGATGTCGATAGGCTCGCCCTCTACAAAAGACCTAAACATAAATATCGCACTGACTGTGCACTAAAAGGTACACATCTGCTTTTCCCTTCAAAAGACAAGCGTGATTTTATGAAAGCAGTTTCTGATATCATTCCATATCTAAGTTTTGCTATCTATCAAATCCTAGGTTCATACTTTTTATACAGGGTGTAAATCAACCCATCATACAGCCGTCAACCAAGCATTCTGTTCATCAAACTAAGTACCCCTACGCAAAAATTTTTGCTGGTAAATGACTTTTTTTTTTGGGTCAAAAATCACATTTTACGGTTAAACTCCATGTAGCACTGTTAATACATTGTACTAGTGGATGCTTTGAATAGTAAACGGGTCATGGAGGTAATTTAAGTATAGGTATCACCTGAAAAACTAATATTTACAAAAACAGCTGTGAAAAATTTGTAACTTTGACCCCCAATATCTCCGTAACTAGGGGGTTCCCAGGTATGGTCTAGAACAAAAAAAATATCGCAGTGGTGGGGAAAACAAGTGCCCTTCGTTTGCGTTAGTGGTACTTTTACACCCTATATTTAGTGCCATATTTTAAAGAAAGTATTATTTTATTATTACTAACTAAGCCTACCAAATACGTAAAAAAGACTTGACTAACATTTGGTTCGTCTAAGAATAGTCTCAGACAAACCAAATGTACCTACACAGAAAAACAATAAAAATCGGTCAAGCTGTTTCGGAGAAGTTCGATAACAAACACTGTGACACGAGGTTTTTATATAAACTATCAAATAAATCCTAACATCGTCATGGTGCCGACGATACGACAATAATCTACCTACCTACCTAAAAGTCTTTGCCAAATTCGTTTGTTACATTTTATTTCCACACGTTAATCGGTGCATATTATTCCTAAGGTTAGTAAACCAATATTTGTTTGTAAATTGTAATGTATTTCGTTACAGTTTAATGCTACTTAGTTTTATTGTTTTTTTTTTTATTAAGTGTTAAGATTTGATAGTTTAATAATGTTCCTATGAACTAGAACTAACTACCAGTGGTTTCATTTATGGTCGTATTGTCGGCACTACCCCGTATGTATTAAATCTAAGACTTTCGTGTTTAAGAACGATATTGAGATTCTTATCGAAACTACTTGATTATTTTTGGCTTGCCTGCTCTTCCGAAAGTACATTCGATAGCCGGTATATACCTAAACAAATACGCACTGTATGAAGTAAAATTTTCGAAATCGTCAACGTCAAGGTTAGAAACTATTCAATCACGGTGCGCGGCGGCGCCGTCAGTGTAGCGATGATATTGATTTACACCGGGTGTTTGCTATTTTGAACGGACATTTAAGTAGGTCAGACATTTTGCTAGAATATTTAAACCCTTTCATTGGTTAGGTAGTCCAGCAGGGCTATTGCGTATCTTTTCAAATAGATTGATTTAATATTGTTATTATTGTATCGTTGAATATTTTGTAGTTTTCATTTATATCTTTGTCTGGTAGCAGCAGATCATTCCAGTTCAGATTACTTACTATAAAATATTAAAATGCTTACCACCGTGGAGGAACTAGGATTTTCAGACCATAATGCAACCATTACATTACCTCTCCAGCAACACATCTGTCTGTTTGGTTCTTCTAACCAAACAGACAGATGTGTTGCTGGAGAGTTTGTTCCGCCACTTCTTTTTTCCAGCAAAAACACTAGGAAGTGTCGAAGGGTGGGCGTTTTGGGGGACTGTCACTTGTAAATAAGTAAAGTAAAGTAAATTTTGACGTTCGAAAAGTGCTGATTATCAGCCTAGTTTGAAAAAATGAGTTTTGATTTTGATTTTGATTATACACTTACAAATACCACAACAATTAAAACAAAAAATCTGGTACTTACACTTAAAAAGGAATAAGTATTCAACCCTAAAAATATACTGAAATTCAAATATATAGTAAGTAAACAGAACAGGAATGATCTGCTGCTACCAGACAAAGATATAAATGAAAACTACAAAATATTCAACGATACAATAATAACAATATTAAATCAATCTATTCCTTTGCGTAAAATTAAACTTAAAACTAAATTTCAAAAATACTGGCTGAATTAGCAACACAACACAAAACAAAAGACACACACACACATTACAAAAGATGGTTAAAAATACTAACACTAAAAACAAAAAATCCAATAATTAGACAATATTATAAAAACCATGAAAAAATATTGAAAAAATTGGTTACGGCAGCAAAAAAGACCGAATAAATAAATAAAATAAAAAAAAATACTAATAAAGTCAAAAAAATGTGGAGCATCATAAATGAAAGAGCGAACAAGAAGTCAAAAAACGAAAAAAGTAACATACAATTGCAAATAAACGTCAAAAAAACATTCGATCCTAAACAAGTAGACGACATTTTTAATGACTACCTTGCATCAAAAGGTGAGCGCGGTGTCAGACTACCTGGTAGCCGGGAGTCTGACGGCACGTCCGTGCTAAACCCCGCAGAAAATAGCATATTTCTTAGCCCTATAGACCCCTGGGAAGTAAACCGTTTAATAAAACAGTTAAAGAACAAAAGCAGCCATGGGATAGATGAAATCCCACCAATCTTATTAGGGCAATGCGCAGACGAACTGATGCTACCGTTCCACATCCTTCTGAACCAAGCGTTTGAACAAGGTCAAATCAATAAACCGATACACAAAAAAAAAAAATCAGATCCAAACAATTAGGTACCGCCCAATCGGTCTCTTACCTGCAGCCTCAAAGATCTTTGAAAAAACCATGTGTGACCAAATATACAAATATGGCGAGAAATATAAAATATTTGACGAATTTCAAAATGGTTTTCGCAAAAACCGCTCAACAACTTTGACAGTTTACAAATTTGTTCAAGAAGCATTTAATATAATTAATAAAAATAAATATGCCGTAGGTTTATTACTAGATATGACCAAAGCCTACGACAAAGTCCAATTTAATATACTATATTGCTTGACAAACTGTATGGAATAGGAATTCGTGGAAAAGCTCATGATTGGCTTGTATCTTCCTTAAAGCACAGAGAGCAAACAGTAGAAATTGCATACTTTAATCACACGTCAAAAGAAGTACAAAAAGTTCGATCTAACAGCAAATCAATTAGTGCTTCAATACCCCAAGGAAGCGTAATAGGATGTCTCTTGTATCTAATCTATATCAACGACTTACCCAAAATCATAGAAGGACCATGTGTATTATTCGCGGATGACATATCTCTATTAGTCTCATGTAAAAACAATTTAAATCTAAACGAAGAACTAAATTCAATACTCACTAAAACCATCACTTGGATGAACGCACACAACCTCGAAATAAATTATTCCAAAACTAAACTTATTACCTTTCATCCCCACCAAATAACCCCATTAAATATTAGATTTTACTTTGAATAACTCAATAAATAGAAATTGTTAAAGAATATCCGCTACTTGGAATCAATTTGGATACTCATATAAATTGGAAATCCCACATACAAAAACTTAGATCAAAAATTTTAAGATTTTCATAATTATGCTCTAGTGATATAAAGAAAACCACCAATCTTCAAACAGTGCTCACCACCTACTATGCATATGCTTATGCATGGCTAAGCTACGGTGTTATCCTTTGGGGAAATAGCACAGATGCACCTCTGACATCCTGGCAAATATTGATCAAACTGACAGCTGCAAACCTCACTTCCAAAATTATAATATCTTAACTCTCCCCAGTATAATTATACATATTAGAAACCTGCGTTCGTAAATATCAAGAGTTTTACACAAAGCGCGAAGATATACAATCACGTTTCACACTCCGACACAAATCAAGATTAAACATTCCGCATTCTCTATTAAAAATACATTCAACAAGCTCCTATGATATCTATAAAAATATATAACAAACTACCTGAAATAATAAAAAAAGAAAAATTAAACATATAGGGTGTAAAAGTACCCTTAACGCAAACGAATAGCACTTGTTCTTCCCACCGCTGCGCTCATTTTTTTGTTCTAGACCATACCTGGGAACCCCCTAGTTACGGAGATATTGGGGGCCAAAGTTACAAATTTTTCACAGCTGTTTTTGTAAATACTAGTTTTACAGGTTATAACTTTACTTAAATTACCTCCATGACCCGTTTACTATTCAAAGCATCCACTAGCACAAAGTTTTACCGTAAAATGTGATTTTTGACCCCAAAAAAGAAAGTCGTTTCCCAGCAAACATTTTTGCGTAGGGGTACTTACTCGTAGTTTGATGTACAGAATGCTTGGTTGACGGCTGTGTGATGGGTTAATTTACACCCTTTATTTATATAAAAAAACTAAAACAATTTTGTAACAGAAAAATGCTGGTATAGTGTAAATAAATATTTAAACGATAAAATATAAATAATGTATAAAAATTTCTGTGTATATAACATATTCCTATTATGGTATTGTTGGTTTTATTTAAGATATAGTTTTTTGTATTTTTAAAGCTTCCTCTCTCACACTATATCTTTGTCTTTTGCTCTGCCCGACAGGGTCCATAAGGATCTAATTTTTTTTTGAAATAATACAAATATAAAAAGACTAAATAAAAAATAATATACAAATAGATAGCGTAGTCTGTATGTGTAGTTATTTGTCATCAATATCATCATATATTATTATTTTGGCATCGCATGATCATCTTACATTATGCGCTTCGGACTTCGAACGTCCCGTCGCAGAGTCACAAAAGCTCAATGATTTTGTGCTCAGATCAGATCTACCAGATAAAGGCTTTGACAATCATCTGGGTTTTGCTATAAGTATTTACGCGCGTTTGTGTTAAATTTAATGAATAGCCGAGTACTGACTAGCCGCGCAACCTCGCGAGGCAGCCGCGCGACTCGATCATTTTTACTTTTTCATTCCTCGGGTGAGGCTCGTCCTGATCGGCCGCATGAATTGCCTCGCGAGGCTGCGCGCTCAGTCAGTTCTCGGCTAATACCGAACTGTTTCAGTATGACTTTTATGAAAACATAAGTTTCTTCATGTGGTACGTATGTTTGTAATTTCAGGCGAGAAGCCGTACAAGTGCTCGTGGGAGGGCTGTGAATGGCGGTTCGCGCGCTCGGACGAGCTGACGCGTCACTACCGCAAGCACACCGGCGCCAAGCCTTTCCGTTGCCGCCACTGCGAGCGCTGCTTCTCACGCTCCGACCACCTGGCGCTTCACGCCAAGCGGCACGCGTAGCCCGCGGCCCCCCTCGCCGCAACACCACCGCGCGCGCCCCAACGCAAGCGCAAATAAACGTTGCGCGCGCAACCTTTATTTACACGTATATTTAGTAATTCCGTTTATAGGTTGTCGTGAGTTGTGAACGCGGAATTGATTGTGATGAGGAGCCAGCGCCAAGCCAAAGAATGCCGCTACATCGTAGCCGAGTCAACACTCATTGCACCTAATGCTTTAAAGTTTATGTTATTAAGTTTAAACGAGTTTTTTATTTGGGAAAAATCTCTTGATGTTTCGGCAATTATCGTTACGGTTCTTTGTTGCTAAGAGTTCGATTTATCGCCGTTGTGTATTATGTAGTTTTGTGAGCTTCGTGTAGTTTGGCGCCGTCGCCGAGCGATGGTGCGTGTGTGCCATGAGTGGGGGCAATGTCCCCCACATGCATTTCTATCGCGGTCATATTATTTATTGGGGAGTTCGGCTAATCATCCCACCGACGCCGAGCACGACCTTTATTATTTTAGGCTTAGTGCGTCGCGTTACCTGATGTTTTGTCGGAGCCGCGGACCAGTTAGCGCCCCCGTGCTGTGAGTACCACCGCCGTCGATACGATGGACGCCAAGCGCAGCGACAGGGTGCCGTTCACTGGTCCGCGGGCTCGGCGCAGATTCGTGTTTATTTTGTATAATTGTATTTTATTCAGTAGTTTAAGCTTTCTCTTTACTCTTTCATTCCGATATTTTGCGGTTAACTGGCCTTTATTTTTTAGGATTAAGGAATATTATTGTCTGCACTATTTAATTTATGGCATGCTTTTACACACATAGCGTGAAAAATTAATGTTTCGCCTACGGGGAGGGTAACATTTATAGTACATATTTTTTTTGTATTTTTGTATTGTGAATTGCGCTATGTGTGTAGAGGCCTCGATTGTAGGGCCGGCGACGTCGGCCATCGACGTCGATGTTGCGTGTTAAGTATTGATCTCAGTAATATACAAGAACAACACTATTTCTAACACGACGTCAATTGCTCCCGGCGTCGCCTGCCCAGACACAGACGCTGCTATTTGTCGAGGGCCAATTTAAGACAACTGGTACGTAAGTGTAACCGGTTTGAATCCCAATTGCATAACACACTGATATTGCAAGTAGTCCGGGCGGTACCGTTGCAAACACAACAGTTTTAGTAAGCCGGCTGATATGGACGCATTAGTAATTTCGATCATATATGTATATCTAATAAATGAACCGACCGTCAGTTGCTCAAGTAGCGGTGGGTGTGGGTGTGGGGTGGGGGGTTAGGGTGATGGTAAAAAGAAAGTCATAGTGAAACTGTTTTCATAAATAATTGATATCATACTGAGCTGAAAAATAACCGTCAGCTGCACGTTGGTGGGGTGGCTACGTGTAAGCTGCTCACATGAGCTTGTAAAATAATTTAAATGACAGTACGCCGGCTGAAATTGTACTAGGTGATTGTTCAAATTTTTGGTAGTACGACAAAAATAAAGAAAATGCAAATGAAGAATGCAGAGAAATGGTAAAAGCTGGAGAATGTTGGCTTGAAAATCGGCAGAACTAAAAGCGAATGCATGTTCTGCGATTTCGGCGGTCTCTCCAGCCTTGGAGTCGTAGCATTAAATGGCGCATTTATTCCTGTCTGCTTTGACTTGTATGAATCACAACGTTGAGACACAAAAGGGATGAATGATCGATGAATTGCATGTGGCTCACATGAGAATGCTGTGTTCGGATGTGTGGTGTTGCGCGAATGGATAAAATAAGAAATGAGTACATAAAAGGAAGTCTAAAAGTTTTGTGGTGTAGGAATGTGATCCGGAGGAAAGTTTTGAATATGAATTTGGAAGGGTACAAGAGTAGATGAAGACCAAAGAAAGGATGGATTGACTGTGCAAAGAATGATATGGCAAGAAAGGAGGTGTCTAATGAAATGACGAGTGAATGGTCCTTATCCCAAATGAATTGGTATAAGGACAAAAGAATGATGATGACCTAGTTCAATGACATTTTTTTTTACAATTTAATGTGAAATCTGGACGCGTAGACCCTCGTAACTGACTATTTTTGTCACCTCAGTATGACATCAACTATTTTTGAAAAAGTTGACCTTTTTCTTTACTACTTCCGTGGCCTCCTTATCCTACACCCACTGCAATTGTGTCAGCGGACGTTTGGATCAGTTATTAGTCATTCGAGATCTTTCGAAGAGGAGGGGTAATCGATCGGCTTAAAACACTATCTAAAATGCAACGCTACCGCCCGGACTATCATAATTACAAAACTCATACGTTAGGAACTTTCCATTACTTATTACTTCAAATAACTAGAAGATTCGTCTTTGTCACTTGTCAAAATGATGTGTTCTACGCAGTTTGGAACGACGTAACGCCATTGACTTTCGTATCGCTAACTTATAAGTTTGAACAAGTATTCTTTGTTATGATTAGGGAAACCAATTAATATTATTATCTCATGAAAAACATCACAATTAAAATAAGTTACCATAAAGCATTTACTGCCATTAGCCATACAACCCTGCAACTGTATCTCTGTAGGATCATAGTTTAGAACAATTCTGCGGGTTGATATACGAACAACTCTGCAAAAAGACCTACGCAAGTTGTGACGGTTACAGAACGCCTTAAGAACAGTTAAAACAATCTAGTTTACTTTGTGACGCGATAATAAGAATGAGCATCGACTTTTATCAATGATTAACTACCCTTTAGACAGTGCACAGTATTGTTGAGTCGTTATTATCCTAGATTTTTTGACTCGCAAACCTCCCGGGGCCAATAATGTAGTCTTTTCCTTTGATTAGTTCTACAAAACAGTATGACGTGCTGTACCCGTGCAGAGATCTCAGACGCACTTTTACCGATGTTGAAAGCTAAATACAATAATTAGTCGTATAAGACACTACAAATTTTTATATAGCCTAATTATACATGAATTTTGACTGAATTTGAGTAATTATTTTATAACATTGACTGAGGAATAATGTATTGATGGATCTGCTTGTTTGTGTTTTGATTGATTATTGAATAAAATAATGTTATTCGTCACGCTTAAAACTGTGAACAAAAAAAAAGTATTAGTCTTAGTTTGATTGGATTAAGAGAATGATGATGAGAAGTTGAGTGCGTGTGACATCTCTGCAGTTTAGTATACAGGCACTAGAGGCAAATCTGCATTAATTGCACTTAAGCCCAATAAGTTTTTTATACTACGTCGTCCCAACTACCATGTATGTGATTTCATTACATTTAAATTTTATTAATCCAACACGTTAAAAATATAAGTGGCCGTTTTAGGCGTATTTGACAATTTATTTTAAAAACCTCAGTTTAAATACATCTCATGATTTTCGCATGTTTGTCTACTGTCAAAATGGTTTTTTATTAAAATATATTAATGTTTTGTTTTGACAGTAGACAATAACCAAATTACGTGTTCAGTAGCGATAATATTGAAAGGAATAACAGATTGATGTCAATTTAAATGACGTTTTGATAAATATTTTAATGTAATAATTATTTGTCGCCCGCAAAGTACCTACTAGACAATATATTTTTTAAGAAAAAGAAAAATCTACAAAGAAAACTATAAAATGAACTGTCACACAGAGCGTCTTATTCCATAAACAAATAAAAATTATACTGGCATTGATTTTACACTTGCAGGAGTTATGTTTACTTTTTAATATAACTACATTTCGGAATAAACAACTATGTACTTATAATAAATCAACAAGCTTGTTGTTTTGTTCTAAGTACCTAGGTATTTGTTAACTTTTAATATTATTTACAAATTATTGTAAATCAAAGTTATTTGTACTTTGCGGTAGACAATTTAAGTACATTTCTATATTACATATTTACTCAATCAATTTATTACAATCACAATGTGGAAAAGAGATGTAAATATTCAACTTTGAACATTTTCCGTCTAACCAAATCGACTTTCCGAGAAAGTTAATTCCATGGATATTTGGAACGTCAATTGCTTTTATGAATTGCTATTGAGTACACGTAATTAAATTGCACGGGCATATACAGGGGCGTTTTATATGCGTGTGTCGCTCACGCCTATTGTCAGTGGTGTAAATTATAAACAGGTTGATACAAATAGTTAGTTGCTTTCCAGCAACGTTCGGATGGAAGCGTGAGTGCATTTTTAGGAGCTTGGACCTGTATAAGCCCTTAGCTTTCACAACCAGCTAGGAGGACTGTGTTTTGCAACACATGAAGGGTTAGGCTATATACGTAAAATCAAGTGTTATCTGTACGAATTTAGCTTTTAAAATCATACATAACCACTAATATAATTAAATCTTTCTGCATTTCTTTTCTAGATCGATGTATAAGTGTAACAACCGTGAAATCATAGAAGTAAGAAACAAAAAAATAAAAAAAAATAATGTGATTCATAAATTTATTATACTTTAAATAAAGTTATAACATGATAGAAAATAAATGTAACATGTATGGTATGAATACCGCTTTATGAATGGTCTTTGTGTATTAGGGATAATATGCACGATGGCTGGTAAATGCATATGTAGTTTAGTAGAATACCAACATTATTGATAATACTTGTAATGTAATACCCGTTGTGACTAAAAAGTCACTATTTCTATTTCTCTACTAATAATTGGTACGGGAGTTTAATTTTTTGATCAATCTTCGAAGCCACTGACAATTTATATGAATACTAGCCTATACCAGCTAGAGGATAAATTGGCTAATATTTCTAAACATATTATATGAGATTTTTATGAGAGCCTTATAAAGGTTACATACAAAAGATTCAAAAATTCAGCTCCAAATCATTTTCAGCGGGTAAGAAAAATGAACTAAGTATATGAATATTCCACGTGAATGTCAAACTATGTCATAATTATTGTATTAGAAAACGTAATATATAAACGAAATATACATTTATCTTATAATAATATAATTATATATACCTACAATGTATAAAAATAGATAAATTTTCGTCATTCAAGATACGCGGCTGTGTTAAAATCAACTCTTTGTATAAATTTTCGACTCCACCGATTCGGGAACAAATACAGATTAAAAATATAGGATTTAAGACTCATTAGCTGAAAGTAATTATTTAAGGCCGATTTTTTAATGATTTAGCAGTTTTTTGACAATGAATATAGGAGAAATTAACGTTAAGGACATAAATGCCAGAAACCAGGTTTAGAATGTAATAATCATACGAAAAAGTCTTCGTTTTGTCACATAGGGCGAGTTGTTTCAGCACGTGTACACGCGTATATTTTAAAAAAGACGTTAACACTTTAAAATACCTAAAAATAGTAATAGTAGTATCTGGTGCAATAGCCAACGACGACATTGGCATTATATTTTCAAACATCTGCACCGAACAATATTATTTCAGTAGATATGTTACATTATCATCATCATCTGCCTAGCCTTTTCCCAACCAGGTTGGGGTCTGCTTCCAGTCTAACTGGATGCAGCTGAGTACCAGTATTTTACATGGAGCGACTGCCTATCTGACCTCCACAACCCAGTTAATACTAGGTAATCCGATACTCTTTGGTAAGACTGGATGTCAGAATTTATATTATGTTACATTATCTAGGTTTAAATATGAAGATTTCTAAAAAATATATTTCACTCAGTTAACAGATGAGGAGCTCGTGGCATAATAATTACAGCCACTCGGGTCGAGCTTTCGATGAAGCTACGCTTGCCTAGTTTGGCCATCCGTGGATGGGTCACCACCCATTACATACCCAGTTTCCTCCGTGCCTCGGAAAGCACGTTAACACGTAGGTCGCGGCTGCCATTTGAAGATCTTTGACAGCAGTTACAGGTAGTCAGTGGATAACCAGTCTTATCTAAGACTCCAACATATATTTTTTTTTTTTGGCTGAGAAAAGGCTTTACAGATGATGATGAAACAGATGCGTAAAGATCGATACTGGGCGGGAATCAAAATATTGTATCTCACGTGATCGCTATTGTTAAAGGTAACCGTTTGAAACAACTCGCTCCTAGACGTTATCCCGACAATACTTCATGATCAAGAGCCTGAGTAACTTAGGAAACAACGGAGCAAATTGGCTTTAGGAAAACAAACGCACAATTTTATATTATGTAAAATAACGAGGCATTTATGTAAAGATATCTACTTATTCCATTAATTTTACACGCTGATATTATGAAACCATAAGCTTTCGATATCTAGGTACTTATATTTATAAGTATCATCATAGAAACAATTAGACTTAACAGTTCCCAGAAGCTTCGTTTACGAATTAAAAGCAAATGTTAAAGTTGCAATGTGTTTAGTAAGTACATACATAGCTGTACTACTTTTCACTTTATTTCAATGCGGCAGTATTTGACATACATCAAAGGACGCATGCTCCATACGAGGTTGACCATCACGAAGTACGCTTGGACTATAAAATCAATACTGGCATCCGGGCAATGTAGCCAGGAATAGAATCCGAGCTGCCGGCCGTGAACATTCCGAATAACGCCCATCAAAGTGGCGCCCCAAGGCCCATCCCTACTGCCCGATGTATTGCATAATGTTTTGTAAAGTCAAATCTTTATTTTATAAAACAATAATTGTTTTACACAGTTACAATCGTATTTTATTGGTATGACATCGTATAAGTTATAACAACAGTATATTTATTTCAAGATAATTTCCGCGTGATTTTGTAAGATAATTAATGAATTAACTAACTGGTGCCTAAGTTTGATAATTATCATCGTTTTATAACATTATATAAGCAACTACACTTCAGTTAAACTTTACTGCGAGAACATTCCAATAGGTTCCCGATTCGGATGGATATTTTGGATATCATATTGTAACGATGTTATTTGTAACCTGTAACCGACTGTCGGATTAAATAATATAATTTTGATAACAACTTAGCGCCTGTAATCCCCAAAGCAGAGGTGTACCTAATAAATAGAACACCCACATTCGCCAGTTATGTTTAAATCCAATGTAATCAGGGGCGAGCCTTCGATGGTTCATCAATAATATGTATGTAGGCGGTACCTAAATGTTAAGGGATGATGTGGTCCATTTTCTAAGAAAAATAAATTTTGACACATCTAAGAAGAGAAATATGAGAAGACATACTGGGTGGTCCAAATAGAGACGTCATAAAAAATTAGATTCCTCAAGCCCAAGGGTATCCGAAAATACCATGTTATTATTCAAGACATAGCTTTTTGAAAATTGTATGTAATTACATACTTTTTTACATTAATTTGTCATCGTTAACTAGAGGCATTTTTATCTCATTACCGTCACACGAAAACCCTATGAAAATTAAAGATGGTTGTTTTAAATGGTATCCATACTTCTAACCAACCTTTGTTACATTTCTTTTCCTTGATCATATTGGATCCTCTGTAATGTGTCAATGTGTTAATCCCTTTGGTTCTAAATCTAAAACAAAGTCTTCTCATAAGCTTTTCAACCACAAAATGAAACATCTACAATTATTAGATAATATTAACTCTTTAAACATTTAAAATAAATATACCATATTGAATAAGTAATTTATACTATTTTTAAACTCCACAATGGTTGTCTGTATTTCAATAATATTTAAATAAAAAAAACTTAATAGTTAGGTTATTCAATGGTTGTATTAGAGAATTAAATTCAAAATTAGGCTAAATACCTGACTATAAACAAGATTTAGGAAACAAATTTTTAAACTGGATTGTAAAGCTTATGAAAGAACTGAACTGTAACTATGACTTACCAAATAAATTTCCCAAATCTGAAATATATATATATATATTAATCCACAGTCGGTTATTCGCATTTGTAAAGACTTTTGTCACATATCATTGAAGTGACAGCACTATTATGTATATTCATATCATCTATTTGCCAAATTAAGTCACTTCTCTGATGGTCTGACAATAGTCTGTAAAGCTGCGCCTTTTTTCTACAACTTTCTGACTATCCAGAAATTAATATAAGTCAGAGTTTTTAATGTGGGCTCAAATTATATTATTATTATGAATAGTTATATTATCTGGATCTTTAATTAAATACATCACATATTTTTATTAGCTTATAAATTTTAGCTTTAAAAAAGAAATTTAGAACAAATTATTTGTTCTTTGGCTGTAAATTGCAAGAAATATGTTGAAGGAAATATATTGGTCTGCTATCACAGGTGTTTATGGCTAGATAAGCTAGACTTAGTTAGACTAGACCTGTGTTATCATTCCCAATGTTCTTATCACTATTGTGTGTCTGTAAGAATCTTTAGTATTATTCAAAATAAAAATAGATAAATGAAATTGTTTTGCAAACTGGGGAGAGTGCGGTTAAATTATGTATATTATTGCAATGTTTTCTTTATTTATGTCGTTAAATTGCAGTAAAAAAACATGTAAATCTAAACTATAATTGTTATTTTAATCTGAATCAAATTTCTTATATTGTGAACTGGATAGTCACTTATGATTTTGAAAGGATGCATGATTATTTTAAAAAGGGCGAAGCTTTCATATACTATATGTTATCTTCTAGTTTATTACTGTAAAGGCATTTATATTTCCAATGAACCGTTACATGTATATAAACACTTAAAATAGTTACTAATCGTTCATATTACACTACCAATATTAAGAATTATAATTAATATAATAATTGATGTAATTAATATAATAATTATGATTGTTATTTATTTTCGTTTCGCGTCTGATGTATGTATGGTAGGTCCCTATTGCATTGGGACAGGTGTAGCATACATGTTTTATATTATTAAATTTTTCTTATATGTGGAATTGACTTTGTTTTATTTACAAACCATGTCAGAGGCCTTTGAGGCGGGTTAGAAACTTTAGACCTTACTGCCCACACGATAAGAAATCGTAGTGTAAAGCATAGAATTAGCACTGGACGGATGAAATGGCGGCAGGTCACGGGAACAATTTGCGACTCCCGCATTCCCCTTAAACTCAAGGGGAAGATTTATAAAACCATGGTTAGACCTGATGTCGTGTATGGATCAGAATGTAGGGCCACAAAAGGGATAAATGAAAGGCAATTGCATGTGGCTGAGATGAGAATGCTAAGGGGGATGTGTGGTGTGACGCGAATGGATAAAATAAGGAATGAGTACATAAGAGGAAGTCTGAAAGTGGCGCCGGTAAATGAAAAGTTGTGCGGTAATCGATTGTCGTGGTATATTGTGATGCGAAGGAATGAAGAAAATGTTGTGAGAAAAATGTTGAGTATGAATGTAGATGGCTATAAGAGTAGAGGAAGACCAAAGAAACGATGGATGGACTGTGTGAAGGATGATATGGCTAGAAAGGAGGTGACTACTGACATGACGAGAAATAGAGAAGTATGGAAGAAGAAGACATGTTGCGCCGACCCCAAATAAATTGGGATAAGGGCAGGAGAATGATGATGCCCACACGATAAGAAGAAGAAGACTGCAAAATCCACTGCGCTGGTTGTTTTATCGCACAGTGCACATTTCGTACAATACATACATACAATATTTCGTATACAAGATACTTGGGGACCACTGTTGCATTCCCACTGTTCCTAGCATTGTATTGACCGCGCCCGCCAAACACCATCGCAAAGGTCAAATTTTCAGTCACAACATTCACCTTAAAGGGGCACACCATACTTGATTTTACCAAATAAATAATATTTTAACTTGTCGTTTTATTAAATAATCAACAAACCTTATGTTTTGCGCTCCTTTCCAGAGGTTTTTCACCAAAAGTCGACAAATATTTAATTGTGATGACAATGTAATGTTATGCAAACATCCGGGTCTGACAAACACAGGACGACTTGTAACGTACCTTGATGTATAGGTACAGCTTATAGAATGACATTCGCGGAGGGGTGGGAACTAGTGACTCGACTTCGCGCTTATCGATGTCGATGATTCAGTACGGTGCAGATCCACTGTCAGCGGACTGCAGAGATAGTTTGTTAAGGGTGCCGTGGAACCTTTGCGAGTTTGACATGTTTACTAGAGAATATAAAAGAGAATATGACCTCTGAGTGTAGCCGGTATTAAAGATAATTTATTTTGACGAGTAAACGGGTTTTAAAAAAAGAAAACAGTCTAATTTTATGAATCTAATTCAGAAATGGTATATAATCGAAATGTCGAGTGTAATGAGTCAATATTGTAGTTTTGCAATCAAAAATAGAAAAACTACTTGTATTCGAAAACTTCGAGGGTTCATAGTATGTCAGTGTTCCACAAACACGTACACTACAAACTTTTCAAATAAAGAAACACCCCCCTCGTGAGATTCTTTAAACCCCCAAGCCCCATGTCTAGATACCTAAACCTATCCTTAATGGGTCCTTTTATCCTTTTAGCAAATACCTTCAGAATGCTGACGATTGTTTCTCTCATACCCGGCCGAATCATCAATTTTGCCACACGAACACAAAATATGCGTGTAGGACATGCATTGACCCGGCCACAATTAATCATGTCACTGCGTATTAATCATCGCGATTTTCTTCTGAGTAATGATTATGTAATCACCTGGATGGATATGTTGAACATTTCTACGAACATTAATCTACGTACTTTTTTAGGTATTAACTGTAAAAACGTAATATAAAGTGTAACGTACTATAAAGGGTGTAAAAGTACCATTAACGAAACATAAAGGTGCTGTTTCTCCCCGTCACTGTCACAATCCCCTAGTTACGGAGATATTGGGGGTCAAAGTATCAAATTTATCACAGCTGCTTGTTCAAATACTAGTTTTTCAGGTTATAACTTTATTATAATTACCTCCATGACCCGTTTACTATTCAAACCATCCAGTAGCATTATGATTTAAAAGTGCTACATCGAGTTCTACAGTAAAATGTGATAAACACCTCAAAAAATGACATTTCCCAGCAATAACTTTTGCGAAGGGTTACTTAGTTTGATATTACAAAAGCGCGTGTTGTAACACCGAAATCCGCCATCGGTCGAAAGTCTACGATGTCGGGGACCGGGCGGTGCGCCTCAAGTGGACCTGGACATCTGGCTAGACACGGAGATGGCCGATGGAGCAAGGCTTTGACCGAGTGGTGGCCAAGGTTAGGGAAAAGAAACCAGGGCCGTCCTAAAGCTCGTTGGGTTGACGATATCGTGAAAGTCTCCGAAAACACCGAAGAGAACCGAGAAGTGTTGCAGAAAAAAGGGGAGACCTATACTCAGCAGTGGGTGATTCCGGGCTGATATGATGATGATGGCTTAGTCTGATGTACATAATGCTTGGTTGGCGGCTTCGTGAAGACTTTACATCTTGAACTATCACCTTTTTGCTCATAATTCCTCAACAAAACCCTTAAAAACATGGCTTTCTGTTGGTCTCGGTCGCAAATCTAATTACATTGTTAATTACGAGTTGAAGCAAATTAAGAGTAAGTAGGTATTCTAAATGGCGTAAGTATGAAAACCACTGAATAAATACAGAGCGATTCTTTAAAATGGTACAACATGGTGTAATCCGTATCTTATTCGTACAAGAGCCTTGGATCCCCTGATATTGGTGGTCTTCTTCTTCATACGAACATCGCTGGCACGACTTTAATCTTAAATGGCCCGAAATTTTGTCATTTCAACGGCTATATCTGTAGCAGTGCTTTTGGGTCCATGTCCAATTGTCCATGGGTTCAGCGGGCAGAATTAGGTGGTAAAGAGGTTGACACAGCTCCACACCCACACCTAGCCTCGAACCGTTGATTTGTTTTAAAATGATAGTATAAAGGCAAAAAACAAATTAATTTGGCGTGCCGTTTAGACGAAAACCAACTGTGCCGGTTATTACTTAATAAAAAATATCATCAGGTACACGGGAAACACCTGAATGACGAATGTATGGAACTGGGAAGTTTGACAGAGGATAGACCGTCCCGTCTTTAAGTGGCGGTGGATGATTCCGGGGTGAATTGATGATTATGAATGAAGAATATTCATTAACTAGATTTTATCACGGACAGGCAACTCACCGTCCCAATAGCGGGGTCCAAAATCTGAAATATTACTTAAGAGCAACAACTACATAAATATTAAAAGTAGATAATGGCAAAGAATCTCACTAAACTTGTGCCAACATCGAGTTCAAGGCCAAATGGTAATAAAACCAAAACTAAATAGATTAGGTTCCTGACCTTCCTCACGCGACAACAACAAGAGTTGTTTGCAAACAGACCAACCCCAACTGGAATTCCATTCACAAAGTAAAGTAGAACGAAGTCGTAAATCATTCCGAATACGCAATGAAATTCCCAGTTGCGAACTCTAGCGAGTAACCCCCCAGTGGTCTCATAACGGCACGTTTCATTCAGACTATTTGCCAAAGGAAGTAACACGCAGTGAACTTTATCATCTTAGCAATAAGGCTTTTTATCCAAACGATGGCCAATAAACGACAAATTCAATGGTACCACTACCGTAACTTCGCGCCAAAAGCTGTATCGAGTCGATTACGCTAGTCACTATTAACTGTTTCAATAAAGTCGTGTATTTTTTTTAAAGATTAAAATAAAATTCTGTTATTTAACTTCGTGTTATGTGGGTTACTAACTCTGAATTATAACAACGTAAGTAATATAAATTAACTCGATATTGATTTAGGTTTATCGACATCGAATATCAAAAGCTCGCAAAGTTCAGAGCAACATCCCTACTAGCTCGTTTGACGCACTGCCGGATTCGCGTCGCTCAGTTTCAGATAGACCTTTCAGTGTCGGATAGACCTTTCACTGGTAAATGAGAAAAACTGAGAAGATACATAATCTAGAATCTAAATAAAGAAGTGTGCGTGTGTGTGTCTCGCGGTAAGTTGACGGTTTATTAACTAAGCTTTAATTATACCACATAAAATTAAGGAGTGAAGTAAATCTTAAATAACTAAAAATCTTTCTGTTGGTGGTGTAAAAATAATATGTTTGCAGAATCCACGGAAATGTTGGATCAAAAATGTAATGTATATTTTACCTCAGTAAATTATAGGCCAGTGATTAAAAAGATGGTGTTGAGTGCTAATTATGTGTGGCAAGTATCGATCGTATGCATTTTGCCCCAGTTTATTCGTCATGTCCATGTTTCTTTGTCATAATGTAAATACCTACGTATAAATTAAATCACAAAAAAAAGACTTTTCCATTCATATACACTATTTTCTCTTAGCTTTCGTTATTGCATGTAATTACAATATAAAAATATGTAACATTCACAAAGCTTTTCGTAGGCGTAGCCATTTGCTACGCTCGTAGCATATTAGCGCCACTACTACGAGCGGCGTAGGCTTCCTAACCGATACGCGGCGATGCAGCAATGCATTTATATGCGCCACCATTTTGAATCACCTTTAAAATTTTAACTAGTTCGTTATACAGTATAGTAATAACAGTTTCAATAATTGCTTCAAAGTAAGGTAAGCCCACATTTTCGAGAGGTTTTTAATAGTTTCGGGTGTTTTTGTAATATACCTTGTTTTCTAGTATTCTAATATTTTAGAATAAATAAATAGGTTTGCTTTCTTAGCTCACTCTAACTAGTGGCATTTTATAACATGCTCCAACACAATTTCTTTTAAATTTTTTGTTTTTATTTCATAAAGCTGATTATTTACGGATTTGAAAATAATATTTACTGCTAGAGAAAATCTAAAAATAGGTATGATGAGGAAAATGTATGAATAATATTCTATACTCAAATAATTTATTTCAAAAATTAAAGGAACCTGTCTACAGTAACAGGCTAGCCATAGGCATAATAACAGACTGTAAATGGGCAAAAAGGTATGAATATGAGGGAGCCGCAAAGTATAGGGTGAAACCATGGTGATACACTGAGAGGGCTGTCCTCTCAATGTATCACCATGGTTAGGGAATAGGGAACTAGACAACATATATTTATGTAGATATAAGTAAGTAGGAAATGAATGAGAAAGGAGTTAATTCCACCGATACTTGTAACAGGGAAGAATGGAAGAAGAAAACGTGTTGCACCGACCACAAATAGGGCAGGAAGATGATGATGATGTAGAAATAGGTAAATGTTGATAAAATTTACTACTGAGCATTATACATTTAGGAATACGAAACGTTGCAGTTAAAGATGTAGTGAAATATTTAATACAGTATGCTTAAGTGGTTTGGTCATAATAATATGGAGAAGATGACTGAAAGCCGACTAACAAAATAGACAAGTGTGTAGCCTGTGTAGCACTCGCAATCGGCGTGCGTTTATGATACAGCTAAAACATTTGAGTAGTCAAATTAACATGTAGAAGAAGGCCAATTACAAGTTTCCACACATAAACTTAAAACTAAAATTAAAAAGATACGGTAAAATATAAACAGCGTGAGAGTTACACAAAAATACACAGCGTTAATAATTTAATATATGTAGACACAACTAAAGAAAATATTTAATAAAAATGAAAAAACACCGCGAGAATTAGTATAAACACATCTGAAGGGAATATACAAATAATAATCCACATCATGAGAATTCGTAGTAGACACAACTATGCAGTAAAAACAAAACAAAAAGACATAATATGACATTACACTTCAAAGAAGAAATTACTCAAAATTGTTTTAAGTTCTGGACACTACTTGTAAACAAATTAAGCTCAGTATCCCGGCACACCATATTGATCTTTCGACAAGCTCTTAAAATAAATGAATTTTGCCTATAGATAGTTTTCACAATAGGTACATGAAGGTGATGAGGTCTCCGAAGAAACACAGACGGTACCCTAAGTCCAATCTTGGCAACCAGTTCAGGGACGTCAGTAGATCCGTTCATAATTATGCTGAATAGAAAAGCAAATTTTATCCAAATCCGTTAAGTAGTTTTTGCGTGAAAGAGTAATAAACATCCATACTTTCAAACTTTTTCGTTTATAATATTAGTAGGATAGGATAAGTTTTGAATTGCTATTAGCTGGTCTGTAACAATACCTAAGAATTGTTACTTCATTTTTAGTTTTGCTTATTTTATGATTTGATCAACCATCATTATTATTATGTGTGTATGGTGTAACCATATACACAGCCTTAATTGATTTTCTATTATATTTTTATTAAAAATGAACAGTACTACTACCTCTGTATAAACAATTTGCGTACGGCTTTCAATAGTATTAATATTAATGCTTACAAAATTTTATTAACAACAATATGCACACACATACATTGGTACCTATGAGTCACAAATAAACTTATTTATGTTTCATTATAATATTTTAATACCCCAATACAAACATAGCTAAGCTGACCTGACTGAGCCCAAAACATTGCACAACTTTAATGGGACTGGGCAGGACATGTCTGCCATATACTGGACCAACTGGGGGCCAAAGTAGCGCAAACTGGTGCCTTGACACTGTGAGACGGGATGTCGGCAGGCCACGAAAGAGATGGTGGGACGAACTAGAGATATTCCTTGAGAACTGGGAGTTGGACGCGCGGGTTCCAGAAAAATAGAAGGATTAGAAAATGGCCTTTGCCCAGAAGTGAGAATGAGCGAAAAATACTTTACGTTCGTGTCGTAAAGAGCTCGATGATAACAGTTTCTCGGATCAATCTAAAGCCGCGCTCACCTAAGTTGGTCTGTGGATGGCTGACACCCCATTACATACCAAGTTTCCTTCTTGACTCACGCACAGCACTTTAAGCCGTTGGTCCCAGCTGTAATTTGTGACACTCGACACTCTTTTTTTCGATCTTTGACACTCTTAACAGGCAGTCAGTGGTCCGAAAGTCTGATAACGAGTCTTACGGGGTAAACGTATTACCCCGTTCGAACTGGGTTGTGGAGGTCAGAGAGGCAATCGCTCCTTAAACAATTCTGTAGTATTCAGCTGCATTCGGTTTGATTATAGCGGACCCCATCATAGTTAAGTAAAGGCTAGGCAGATGTTGATTGGTGTCACAAGCAGTGTAATGCAGTGCCTATTAACACCCTCATATTTTTTATTTTTACTAACCATTATTTAATTTGTTCAAAACTTACAATAAACTATAAAAACCTTAAACCTTCTGATTAGAAAGTCTATACATAATTTGCTCTAATGTATAAGTAACATTAAACGTACCTAATTTCTTAAAAAATTATCGATGCAAACAGACATCAGACATACTTATTCGGTCATTTACTATATGTTACAATCCGCAGGTTCCTAGAAACAAAATCATCACACAGTTTCCATCGGTATTGTATTTATTTACCAGGGCCACCCTATTAAAATATGGCTACATCCCATCTGGTAACTTTCCCGATTCGCCAACTAAACAAAATACCATAACAAAAGTGTCATTTCGTAACTATTTT
Source organism: Diarsia brunnea (assembly GCA_949774965.1). Taxonomy (NCBI): domain Eukaryota; kingdom Metazoa; phylum Arthropoda; class Insecta; order Lepidoptera; family Noctuidae; genus Diarsia; species Diarsia brunnea. Next base: position 34,869,222 of record OX458996.1, read on the forward strand.
GATACATTGAGTCTCGTTGCGAAAACGATTAGTGTGCGTTGTAGCAATACCATAGTTAATATTTATGTAAGTTCTTAGTTATTACTAACTTACCGTTAGAACCCAAACAATGTAAGTGAAAAAAGAAACTAAAGCGACTTGTAGCTAAGTTAACAAATAGTTCCAATAATAAACTCACTATATAATAAACTCAATAAAAAATAATACCCTTGAAATAAAAGGTGACAAATTGTAACAGCACACAGCCACCGTGAATTTATGCCAGCTGGTCTGGTACATTAAGTACCATACTGACAGACAGATCTTGTGTGTGCAAACGGAACTGTTTGAATAAATACCACCTTGAATTTATGCGTGCCTAGTACTTTTGTAGGGTGTTCACTAAAAAGACGAGCGTCATCAACATCTTCTTGATTCTGTTTACTCTCCTTTCTACATCTGCGTCTATCTTTCCATCTCTTGTAAACATACTGGCCAAATAATTATACAAACTCACTCACTTGTTCCACACTCTTAACATTTATTTCCACTTCACACACCGACACATTCTTCTCTGTTTCAATTTATCGCTTTTCTCTTAAATTCATTACAGTTACCATATCTTGGAACTCTTCCACTGACGATGCAAGAAGAACTTGATCATCTGCGTACAGAAGGCTCATTAAATTAAAATAAGTAGTTATGAATTATATAATAGGGTAGTTAACAAAAAAAATCTAATTAGTACGTCAGATAGATTTCCAAAAAAATATTGGACACGTATTTATTTCTTTTTTCACGTCAACAAACAATGAAGACGATACAGTGCTTTGAAAACTTATGTGACGTCATATTCTAAGACATTAGTGTGACATTTTTTACCAGTGAGTGACGTCACAACCTCAAATCTTTGACGCGTTTATCTTCGTAATTTTTTATTGATTTGATAAATCAAAAAATACGTATCCAATATTTTTCGATAATCTAACAGACGGACTAATAAGAATCATATTTTTATTAGTCAGTAAACATCCCTATTTTCACTAGTTTGTACGTTTTTTGGTTACTTGGCGATTTGGGAATCAGCCGAATTCACTGAATATCTCAATCATCCACCATAATTATGTTTTATATTTTTTTAGCTTTCCAGAGCAACGATGTCGGAAATTTACAGGAACAATTTAAAGAGAGTGTGAGTATTCACTACATTTTAATAGCTTAATCATAATTAGCCTATAATGTTCCCACTGCTGGGACACAGGCATCCTCTCTGAGAAAGAGAGCCGAGTGCGGGTTGGTAGATGGCATTTGTTTTCCAAGTTTTTGTTCAAAAACACGCTGATTTCCCTAAGATGTTTCCCATCACTGTTTTTAAGAAATGAATACAATAACTTTCATCATCATTCTAGCAGATAATAATGTTATGTTTTTTTTTCAGATTTGAGGTAATTATTACAGTTACGACGTAGGCGGAAGAATTGGCAGACTTAAGTGGCAATGGGCAAGGCACTTTGCTCGCAGAACGGATGGGCGATGTGGCCGAAGAGTTCTGGAGTGGCGAACTCGTACCGGATGACGTTGCGTTGGAAGGCCTCCCACTAAGAGGACCTATGACCTGTTGAAGGTTGCGGAGATCCGTTGGATGCGAGACGTACGGGACCGGTCAATGTGGCGACACTTGGGGGAGGCACTAGGTCCAGCAGTGGACGTCTTTTGACTGAAATTGTGATGATGATGATTACAATTAATAGCAAAGATGCCATTTTCATACAAACTTTGAAAGTAAAACCGTCCAAGTGTATGTCGGACCACGCACAATTGAGGGTTTCGTGGCTGCCCATCAAAATAATAATATGTGGACTTTCTAAACTGATAAACCTCCCCGCCTACCTGCCTCCAAACGATAATATTTAATGTAATAATAAATCAAACTTAAAGGGGCCGATGTGGCATATAGATTTATTTTCGAAATCGCGGCGCACGATAAAAGTGGTAAAATCTAATTATTCCGTCAGATTTCCAAGAAATATTGGATACGTATTTTTTCTATTTTCACGTAAACGTCACACGTCACAGTTTGGTTCATTTTTACCAGAAAGTGACGTCACCAGCTCCCACTCACGACCTTTGACACGTTTTATTTTCGTCAATTATTATTAACTAGCTGACCCACACAACTTCGTCTGCGTCACATAATATAGCTTATAACCTTTCTCGATAAATCGACTATCTAACATATTAAATTGAGTTAAATCGTACTCGTAACAAACAAAAAATCTTACCTTTCCTCTTTATAATACCTATTAGTTTAGATTGGCTTCGATTATATTATTAATTTTGTGCTTAACACTACAGTATGTACGAATGTAATTTTGTGCTTAACACTACAGTATATTTCGCCATCGCTTTGCACGAGTGAACCGAGATACCGGAACTCGGAGCAGACCGGAAGAAATGCGCCATCTATTGCTATGCCTCTAGGGCTGGAATATCATGTATCAATCGTACCATGTTACTTGACATTTTTTGTTCATCTAGGTGTCCTTCTACCCATACATACCAATTTGATCGTGCGCCGTGATTTCTAAAAAAATCGAAATGGTGGTGGGTCGATATGTCAGCTTCCATACAAAAAAGTTCCAACCCCGTTGCTTTGAATCTGTGCTCCCATAAATTATGTTAAGGATAATATTTTATAAAAGCAGATTTTATAAGTTTTAGACTTCTAAAGCTTACTTAGCTGTGATGATTTTCCTTTTAATTTCGTTAAATATACTACTGACATGATTTATTTCACACATCCAAACAACCGTTTAACTGGTAGAGGGTGTCATACTTGAGTCTAACAAAAATTTGCACTTTAAAGCTTAATATTTCACAAACAACTCCGTTAATCAAAAAAAAAATTGAAGAAACTCGCCATATTTATCAATCAAAAATGGTTATGACCAATTTACAGAATAAAATAAGAGATGAAGGTGGTACAAATTAATATTTTATTCTAAAGTCGTACAGCATTCTTATCTGACTTATTTATCCGAATTTCTAAATACATTTTTTTATAATTTACAGAGGTTGGGGCCAATTGATGAGATGGCCAATAAGTGTCCGATTCATTCGGACACTGGATCAACGAAACGTAGTAGGAATGAACAGCAAGGACAGGTGCGTAGTACTCGCAACTGGCGTACGTGTATGACCAGGGGGTCTAAAATGGCCACTTTAGCATATCATAATAGTTAAAAGTGTAAAATTGACCTTCAATGATAGTAACTGCGTCTGTGACCATTTAGGAAAATAGATCATAATAGGAAAATAATATGAATTGCATTAAGAATTGCATTAAAATTCGTAAAAAGGTCACAGACGCAGTTACTATTATGAAACGTCCATTTCACACTTTTTAACGCAATCCATATTATGATCTGCTATAGTGCCCATTTTAGACGCCTAGATGTATGAACGTGGACGAGGCAAAAGGAGTAGATATCATTATGTCACACACACATTCCGACAGAATTATTTTGACATTACCAAACATAATAATATATATTATTATGCTTAGAAACTTACTAAGTTGTTTAATGTTTAAAATTTCTAAACACAATTTTTTGGGTTCCGTAGTCAATATGGAATAGTCGTCCAACTTATAAAATGTACTTGTAAAAAATATTTTTTATATTTACAGGAGTCAGAATCAACCAAATGCTGCCTCAAAGAATTTTTTGATGACTTAGCCGCTGAAGCTAGGACGCGTGGTGAGTTAATTCACTTTGCTGTGCTTTCTTATTTTATTTTAATGCGTAGTTTATGTCACAAGCGCCACTGCTGGCATGAGGTCCTGAGTTCGACTCCCACGTAGGGCAAAGTATTATTGGTTTTTTATATCAGGATTTCTCAGAAGCAGCCACGGAGTCTGGAGTTGTACCCGGCTGATGGCGTTTAAACATTACTGACTAAATGAAGGTGTACTAGGAAAATATCTCTGCTAATCCCTTAGAGATTTTTAGACGACTGTGATGTCATGTTTATATAAGTTAGTAAAGATGTATTCATATACAAAAGGTGCTAACATTACTTAGTCTTTATGTACCCTATGTATAACATTTACAGTCTCGAGACATCATACTTATACACGTAGCAAATTTCAGAATCGGAATATTTTGAAACCGTTATTATCGAGGACATTTGAATTTTGCTAGTTTATTCATTTTATTATCAGTCTGTGACCGTATCTAATATTTTTTATTACAAACACACACACTAATGATATAGTGTGTGTGTTTTTAGCTATACCGTAATGATACAGGCTAACCAGATCACAAAACTAGGCTAACACTAAATAGGTGTCTACTCTACTCGTACTAAAGGTTGCCCCCTTTACTAATTTTATTATGGCCTAGGATAATTTGGAAACAGTCACATATTTATACTTATAATCATGAGAAAAAACGACGGTACATTGTAATTTTTCTTTTCAGCCAACCGACGGGTTTCGTTTTCTGACCAGGGCTGTCCGCCTGTGTCTGAAGACATCCGAGTCACCTCAGAGGATCAGCAGACGAGGACCCCACCTGCACCCAATCGTCGGGTCATATTACATTCTAACCGGTCGCCGCAAAGAATAGTGACCAGGCGTCCACTTCTTTTATTCATCACGACGCCCAACGAATATTACAATGGAAGTATAAATTAAAAAATTTATAAACCCCTGACTCAATTATTTTTTGCGAAGCTTATTTAACCCATTTTTTTAAAATTATTATTATTATTCTTGAATCTGCAATCAGTCTTGATTACTTTAAGCAGATGTGGTGAGTGTCATTTGGCAGTTGGAGTGTGCTCTCCAGCGAGAGCAACTACTCATAGGTGTGGCAAAGAATCCATATTAATTATGCTACTCATGACGGTACAGACAGGATGTCTGTCCTCTTGAGACGTTTCTGGTATGTGCGTGTTGTCAACCCAGCGGCCAGTTCATTTGGATGCCTCTCTAGTCTTTCCAAGTATGTTTTGGCTACGGCTAAGATTTCCTCTTACATCGTGTTCATCTGAAGTTGGTTGTGTATTTCAAAATTTGTTGATGAACGGATGTTGATGTAATGAACGGCGGCGCCATCCGTCTTCCGGTAACCATCGTGTGGAGACTTTTGCCCAGCGGTCATCGTGAACATGGGTGGGTTTTTTAGTCAGTAGAATTCTGACACTCCCACAGTTTGATGATTTCCCACCCTCAAAAAAAACAAAAAAGGGGTGACTGTACTCATCATTATAATATAAACAACTTTTATTGTGGACCAAACATGAATTTATGTTAAAAATGATGGAGCAGCTGTTTTATTCGTGATTTTAGGGTACAATGACCCGTGAAAAGATTTAGAATAATTATGAATAGGTAGGCTTTATATAGCCACCAGCACTTGATCCATGGAACCGATGAACCGTGTCAAATGGCATCATACTCACCCCCTGAGTTGATTGACAACTGGTTTAAAATTGTGTACCAATTTGTAAACTATAGGTGATCACTGGATTGCTGCTGAATAAACTATGTGTCTTCCACTTAGCACGAGTGCACTCGGAGATACAACAACGGTAACTCAATTGGAAAATGAAGATGGTGTGACTTTCTGAACTTGATTGCTGGCTAAACATGGCCAAATATTTCACAACATCGAGAGATTCAAAATGAAAAATGGGAAGCCTCTGTCCAGCTGTGGGACACAAGATAGCTTAGTCAAGAAATAGTTTATCTTACACATTCAACCTTTTCATACTTACATATACTGACGTTTTTGATACCACGGGATTGGGCAGGAACTACACAAACTCTATCACTATATCTTTTTTAAATTTTTTTTTGGAGAGTGGGAAGTCATCAAATGACTTCTCCCGCTCTGGGCAGAGCGGTAGGAAGTATCATACTTCTATTGACTAAAAACCACCAATGTTCCTTCTTAGCTCTCTGTGCCGAGGCCGCGGTATCTCTTTCCAACAACCCGCAGCCCTGACGGGACTATATATTTGTTCATCATCTGCTCAGCCATTTTCCAAATATGTTGGGATTAGCTTCCATCAGTCTAACCGGGTTGGCTGGTGGTATTTTATATGGAGCGACTGCCTACCTGACCTCCACATCTTATTTAGTACTGGGTGATAGGACACATTAAGTTTAATAAGATTATTTCAAAATACTTTGACAAAACAATAATTTGCCGATAGTTGTGTCAAGTCTTGCCCTCAACCCAATTCATTTGGAATTAATGAGAATGATGAATTTGCCGATTATTTTCGTTCGAAAAATCGGCCTGAGCATAGCTTGAAAGGGTTAGTTTGGGGAAGGGATTTAGCTGGAATAATGATACCTATGTAGTGAGATATTGTTGGAATATTAATATCGCTGATTAAGCATTTGAATCATGGTCTTGATTCAGAAAGTAGTTCTTCTAGACATGATTTGTATCGTTAGAACGTTCCTCTCTCTGGAGCCCTGAACAGCTGAACACCAACCAGCTAGGCCTAGGTTTATGATTCCTTTTTATATTCCAATCAAATCTGAATGTGGCGCCGGTGATTGAAAAATGGTGTGGTAAACGGTTGTCGTTATATGGGCATGTGCAGCGGAGGAATGAGGATATATCGTGAAAATAGTTTGGAGTAAGAATGTGGATGGGTATAAGAGCTGATGATGAGGTGTAAAGGAGGATGTGTCAAGAAAGGAGGTGTTCGATGAGAAGACCAGTAATAGAGAGTTATGGAAGAAGAAAACATGCTGCACCAACACCTGACTAAAAAAATATGATTCTAATTAGTCCGTCTGATAAATAATCGAAAAATGTTGAATTTGAAGATGAAACGCGCCAAAGATTTAAGTGGAGGGTTGTGACGTCACTCGCCGGTTAAAAATGTTATACTAGTGTCTTACCATATGACATCACACGAGTTGTCAAAGCACTGTATCGTCTTCATTGTTTGATTACGTGCAAAAAGATAAAATAATATGTGTCCAACATTTTTTGGAAATTTATCTGATGGACTAATTAGTTTTTTTTTGTCAACTATCCTGTTACTTGTCATCTCAGTACTCACCAAATTCTTGATGACAGTAATATTTAGTTTCAATCATTCATTTATTTTTATATTATAATTTATGTACACACAAGAGACAGTCACGTCTTAGGACCAAAAATTCGAAGACATGTGACATCAACCAACCCGCACTGGGCCCGCGTGGTGCTTTATTGCCCATCCCTCTTCTAGAGAGGAGACATGAGTCCCTGCAGTGGGAACATTATAGGCTGATGACGATGATGATGACGCAGGCGAAGCCGCGGGCAGTTTAGTTTAGTTTAACTGAGCTTTTGTCCGCACTTAGCCTCTTGATTGGGCCAATGTGCGTGATGTTTAAAGAATACCTACTCCAACCAACATAGGTCGTCCCAGAATTTTAGCAGCCTTCCCAGACTGCTGCAGGCTTCTGGGAGAGTTAATGGGGATCGTAGAGTTTGTGCCCGGTGATCTGCCACGCTCCTGCACTCTAGGAGTACGTGCCTTGGCGTTTCTTCCGCCTCCATGCATCCTCTGCACAGTGGGCTATCTGTTACACCTATGTTATGCAGATGTTTGTTTAAGGAACAGTGACCCGTTAAACTTCCTATGATTTTACGGATTTTCTCCCTTTTAAGTTTGATGAGATTGCGAGTAAACTTCATTGATGCCGCCGGAACTGCATCTTTTGTTTGCCTGCACCCTTCACTGCTTCTCCATTCGGAAGGTGAAGCCACGGGCAAATGTAATATAAAAGCGAATACATCTAAATGATCGACCTATTTTCTAGAGTCTAGTGGGTACAAAATAGATGTTTATTTCTTGTATTTATAAAGTGATGGATATGAATACTGATGGATGGAGAAGGAGAGGAAGGCTAGAGAAAAGATTGATTGATTGTGTGAGGAATGTTATGAATGAGAAAGAAGTAAATGCCACCGTGACGTCTAACAGGGAAGAATGGAAGAAGAAAACGTGTTTCGCCGACCTTAAATATAATGGGATAAGGGCTGGAATATAATGTTGATGACAATTGTGAATATATATTTCTTAAACAGCAATAATATTTCTTCCAATCGCTTTATTTGTTAAGTTTAGACTAAATAAATTATAATTAATGTATTATATCCAAGCTAGGTACTCTAAAACAATAAAAGAAAAATGTTCCTCATTTCATATTCACAACCAATGCAATGTTACTCTTCAATAAATCAAGGTTCATATTGAAAATAACCCCAATTAAAAAACGCCGTCTCCCTCTGTCACCTCTCTCGCTCTATGAAGCCACCGTGGATGAAAGTACAGTCAGCGTGAAAACTGTCGGAGCGTAGTTCTGCCAAGATGTACAAGTCAAAACTCCAATTTTTATTATATTTTATTTTTATTTTTGAAACTTAACACTTCAGTATGTTTTGTTAACAGTAAGCGATACTTTTTTTTTGGGGTGGGATATCATCAAATAGCAGAGTGGTAGGGAGTGCCAGACTTCTACTGACTAAAACCACTCATCTTCTTTCTTTGCCCTTGTGCCGAGGCCGCGGTATTTCTTTCGAACATCCCGCAGCCCAAACGGCACAGTTACCGATACTTTAATTACAAATTATTTACTCATTTATATCGGTAAATACACGTTGATAAATATTAATAATCCCACAAACCGCGAACGGCAGTCATTTTGTTTTTTTAGTCGGCTGATCTAGGTTATGTTCATGTATGTTGGTATATTCATGAAATGCAAAAAACGAATGCAATGAACGTGGAATCTAAGACGAGAGAACACCCAGAGAAATAAAGACGCTTATTGCAAGGGTAAATGCTGAGATTATCGAATTATTAAATTAATTTTCCTCAAAGGAAGTAAAAAGAGCTTAAAAAATAAGAAATTGCTCACTTTTTACATTTTCTACTCTAGTGCAAAATGAAACCTTTAATGTTGCGTATGTGTTTATGTTTCATCAAGTATTCAAGTCAACCTCTAGAACAACCTCTACTATCACGCTTTGCTATGTATGAACACTTGTTTTAATAATATGTATCCCACCAGAGCAAAAACGCGCACACCAAGAGTTTCGTAGCACCGAAAAATATAAAACCAATATTTTTAATGCCCATTCCTATAGGTTAATTTATACTAAACAGCAAAGCTAAAATTGATTTTCATGAGTGTGTTACGTGACTTAGAAAATTGTAACACCTAATATCACGTCCCCGTAAGTTTATTGCAATTTTGCAATTGCAAAATGATAATAAATACACTCAGAAATGTAGAGTGAACTGAAATTTATGATAGCGACTGTACATTAGTATCGATCTGCGCAGCCGCGACACGGGGCCCCGCCACCCGGCAGTCTATCTGAGTAGCCTCTAGCAACCAGTAGTACACACTGTTCATTTTTCCTTAACCGGTGACAGAGAACATCATAGCAAAATGTCGCAGGAGAATTTAACCCCAGATCAAAAGGACTTTATGGAGATGGGGATTAGGAAAGTGAGGATAGAACCCAAAATCATGGAGGAATACGCGAATCTTCCTATTCACGTCTTTGTGGGTGAGTTTAGCGTTCCACCTCTTGGAAAACAACAATTGTTGTTGTTATTGTTGTTGTTCGTAACTGTTTTTTGCATTACCTTTAATTGGACTGGTAGAAAATGCATTGCACACTATCTCCACCGTTGTTTAGTTTACTTTTTCACTTATATGTAATGATTAATTTAAATTAAAGTATTTATATGTTTTCCTCGTTTATTTATTTTTGGTTTGGCATCATAATTAAGTATTGCGTAAATATATGTTTTTCCTTTTCACCCAAGTAGTCCTGCCGCAATTGACCCGGCCGCGATTGGCTGACCCGTCGCAGACTGCATTAAATATTCACAATAGATCCAGATCGTTGCAGTCCTAATTTATAATTCATAACGTTCGACTTCGTGTTGAATACAGACGACCTAGATATGTAACAATGTCTTTCAAATCGTTTTGTATTTCTACTAGGAATTAAACCGGATCGACAGGCATTTTGTTTGCGTATTCTTGTTTAGAATATGAGACGGTGGATAGAGAGGGTGTACTTCCCGTCGGGGCTGCGAGTTATTCGAAAGAGATACAGTGGCTTCGGCACAAAGGGCTAAGAAGGAACATGGGTGGTTTTTAGTCAATAGAAGTCTGACACTCCCTACGGCTCTGCCCAGAACGGGAGGAGTCATTTGACGATTCCCAAAAAAAGGACCAAACATTTCCAACATTCTATGCACCCACCAAACTGTTCAGCAGTTTTTCGGCAGGATAAAGTTGTGGTCCGATAGTTACAGCATTTATTTGTGGTCCTTATTTTAATTCCACAAATGACAATGTACAAACCATAAAACCATAATATAACAACCCAGGTTTAGTATCAACCATTTCAAGGATCTACACCAACCACGCGATATAACTTTGGACTTTTCCAGTTTTTCTTTTTGTAGAAAGACATTTTTCGGAAAGTTAACACCTCTCGCAGTTGTCAAGATTCAGCAGACGATAACTCTTCTGAATATCTGGATAACCAATAGAAATCTTTGGTTCCATTTCCATGCCAAGTTTGCGTCTCTTTTGTTTAGGTATTAATCTGTACGCAAATAACTAAAGATGTGAATTACAGTCATCTAAAATTACTGTAATTCACATCTTTTTAAGTCCAAAGCTACCTAGGTAGGTAGCTTTGGATATTGGATTGTTCAATGCTTCGGTGGGACTTCTGTTATTAACGTATACAACAGTATTTATAGCCTCAGCTCAATACATCTTGCTCTTGTCCTAGCTGGAGGCCTTAATTTTAAGGCATTCACAGGAAAATCCGGTCAAGCTGTAGTCATCCTCTCTAGGATGAACTGCGAGACGCCATTCACAAAAAAAAAGTCTTGCTCAGGTTACATTTTGACAGTAATGTTCATGCCTTTTCTATAATAGTCCGATTCACTCTTTCTGCAACACACAGAACAGATTTTTGTTCCGATGTGTACGTGTCGTCTGGTGTTTTATTCATGAACCCATCAAACAAGAAAATAAAAACATCCTTCATATAACCTTGTCCTTACAATCACGCACACAACAGAAAGAAAATCAGCATCGGTCGAGTCGTTCTCAAGTGAAGCTGCGTCATACATGTGACAATTGATTTTTATTATTCAAATTGATGCATGTTTGACACGGTATCCGAAAGTTCAACGACAATAATATATTTGGGAATTGGTATGCACTTTTCCAACAGACTGTGCCAAAGAGTCTGGTCTGTTTTCTACAATTAATTTTGTCTGGTTGATGCCTACGAGGAGTTCTTGGCTCTAGTTCTTCTCTCTCTTCTCTTTCTCTTCTCTACTCCCTCGAGCCATTGAACTCAGGTATAGTTTACTTCATGTACTTCTGCTTGATATTTCCATTGCGTGGCTAAAGTACAAAAACCGCCATTATATTTCCTAGGGCGTGGCCAAAATACTATCACCACCATTATATTGTCTTTATGTAACTTCCACTGCCAGTTCATGTTCATCTACTATACCCGTGATTGCATAGCCTTATACTGTATATTTAGACATCTGACAGCCGACGTTGCTACATTAGGTTTATTATTATTCATTTGGTCAATACCGAGAGTTGTTCAACAGTCAGATATTCTCATATACATGAGGCTATGCCATCACCCTCCTAGCAAAGTCGTGCGAGTGTAAGCATGTTTCACAATAACTTACCTAAAACTGTGTATTCAAGTGACATACTCGTACACTAAGTTTTGCGCGGCCATAACATGTCACTTTATTTTCAGAAAACTACCTCGAGAAAAAGGCGGAGATTATAAAGAAAATGGAGGCAAACACGGACCCCGTGTTTTTGGAGGTGCTCAACTACGCGAAGAACCATCTGACTACTGACGGTAAGAAAGAAAGAAAGAAAGAAAAAATATTTATTTGACGCAGAAACAAACAGAACAGAACAGATAGATTACATCCGTTGTCTGGAGAGGTACTCTGGAAACCTCCCGGGAGTTGGGACATAAATGCATAGCATTTAAGCGTAATCCGCTCATAATGCTCCCAACTGCTGGGACTCCAGGCCACCTCTCCGGCCCTGTGCGCTTTGTAGATGTCACATGTCTTTGATTTTCGAATTTAGAGGAGATTCTTTAAATTATTTTATTTTATTAGGGACCAACACGATAATCTTCACTACTAAATTTTAATGAACATGTAGTACATTATAGATAAAAACAAAACAGTTTTACAAAATACTTTCTGAAAATAAAAATAGTTTGTTATTTTGTAACAATTTTATGAAAAAAGTACAAAAAAAAAATTCTCGTCATATCTTTGCAGAGTTTAACTCAATCCAAATTGAAATCTACGCGGCCTGTAACAAGATCGCTATGGAACATCGCACCCGTGAGTATACTATCACTATACAGTAGAATCCCGATTATCCGGATATTCGATTATCCGGACTCATTATTCACGGATCATATTACCTATAATATCCTATTGCTTAAACGATTTATGTGGAAGACTATCTGTAATAAAAAGTTATTAATATTGTTTGAAACTTAGAAATCGATTACCCAGATTTTCTTTATTTTTCACTTTTTTTCAACAATATATTAAGGAAACTACAATTAACTAACAGTTGGTAATTTAATGTATTTCAGCCGTGGACCACATTGCTCACCTTTTTAAGTTTACTAACCCACCACCACAGTAAGAAGACCTTCGTGTTCTTTCAAATTTCAGGTACGTTTGTCGTTAAAGATTATCAGTCAATATTCCAGCACTAACAACATTTTGTCAGCAAATAAAACGAAAACAGATATCAAGGATTGAAATATTTGCCCGTCGGGGCTGCGGGTTGTTCGCAAGACATACGGCGGCCTCGACATGAAGGGCTAAGAAGGAACATGGGTGGTTTTTAGTCAGTAGAAGTCTGACACTCCCTTCCGCTCTGCCTAAGAGCGGGAGGGGTTATTTGATGATTTTCCACCCACCATGAAAAAAAAAGGATTGAAATATTTGATATATTTTCCGTAGAAACGGTATCCTTTGCGATAGACATGTTCTGAAGTGGAGTAATGACTCACAAAACGTGATGTAGAATACATCGTGTAAATTCTTGTCTATTCCATGAAAATCTTTGCATAAATAAGTAATTATTTAAACTAAAGTAATAACTACTTGGCTATAGATACGGATGTAACAGGTCTCTGCAGTGTCCCTGTAGTGGACAGCCATAGGTTGATGATGTAAAACGTGGTGAACAGAAATGTCATATCGTGATGACAACCGTTCCCTACTGAACAAAATGTTGTCATTTAGATCACTTGCGTGAAATGCGCCCAAGATTATAACAAAAGAATGTATATTTTTTTCAGTGAGCAGAGTTTCCCGCAAAAGATCTTAGTTTACACCTCCAACGTGATGGCTCCAGTTCAAGTTCACCGTGGTTCTGCTTGTCATCTAAATTCATTTTAGTTCTGGGTTTACCTGCCTACACAAATAACTTGGTAAAAGTGTGCAATATTAAGACACGGCCGCCATTTTGTCTTTGCTAATCTCAAATGTCAAAAACACCACCTTTGATAGCATTCTACCAAAGACTAGTCGAGCAGCACACAATAATATTAACAGTTGAATGCCACCACTATGTGCCAGCTCATCTGGCTCCCCAACGCAGGATCTAGGTGACCCTGTTTTTTTACCGTTTCCAAAATTCTTTAAAAGGGCCTCAATGTTAGAAAAGTGTCATAAAAATTCTTGCGCGGTAATCTCTGTACATTGCTGATTTTTGATCTTCTGTAGAAGATGTTTTTTCGTGAAATTAACTCACGTCTTTGCTTTATATGTCAACACTGTAATATCACTCTTTGTGTCTAGACCTACCCGATCAATGTATGTGTAACGTAACCAGCCAGCTGTTTGAGTAGCATATGAATATTTATACCGATATTCACTTTGCATGCAATGGAATAGTCTATTAGATATTTCTTGAATAAAGTACGTTATTCAGTTAAAGTGTATTGTATACTTCTAATTATATATTCGGTGTATATCTATAATATATAATCAAATTAATAATCATAATATATAGGTAATAATAGAATTCTGAATTCAATTATGTAAAAAAGTGAATTTCGCAAAAATGCAACTGTCTTTTTGTTCTTAGATTGCCGTTTAAATTATTTATATTGTTTTTTAATTGTTTTGTTCGTAATGTAATCAAGTACGGATTGTATTTTAATTTCAAAGTAAGGTTGAAGAAATGTGATGTAGCTAAGGACGTACGCAGCGGCCGTTACAAAGTCAGACAGAATGGAACATAACAATTTACAAAAACACGTTGTTCAGCAAATTCTATTCAGAATCTTCTTGTTACATGTCAGATCAAAACGTTGTTCAAAAATAGGTCGTCTGCTTTCTTGCTTGGTATTGAATTGGGTAATGTTAAGAAACGTAGCTTAATATACGTAAGAACCTAGCGAGTAAACATTTGGGCTCGTCTTCGTTATAGAATGCGTTCCTGAATATGCATTCTCGGTTACGAATCTCTAGTGAGGGCGTAGACACGTGACAATCGCTTTTCATTTTTGACAATTAGATCATCGTTATTGCAAATATACATAATGTCACTTTGTCTATTTGTCACCTCTCCCTCTGGAAGACAACATCAAATCCGAAATTCATTAAATTGGAATCTACAACTGAGAATTATAAGGATTAAGAGAAGAGCATTAGAATATAAAAATCCAAAAAACTTAAGCTAATTAGGCACATAATATTGAGTAAAAGACTGTTTTGTAAAACAGTTTAAAATTGAGAAACTATAATTACTGATTTCATAAAAGTAGAATTCAAAAAAGGAATGAGCATTAACCCCAGCTTTGATGAAACCCTGATCAGATGGTATCGACTGTTATACACAGAATGATGGTTATAAACGAAACGAAACTTACTACTTACTGTCAATTATTTCTGTTATTTATTATTTACAAAATAATTCAATTCTTGTTTTTAAAATTCTCTATATTATGTATTTAAAGATTCTTTATTTCTTAACCATTTGGTGTTGGTAGAATATTTTTACTTTTTGTCAAGGGAATAATAAACTAATGGATTAATGACATTATTTTATATTTCTGATGACATTAGTCTTTAATTTAATAATGTGTAATCAATATCAATTATGTGTGTCTATATATCATAAAATAAATATGAATGTGCAAAAATTTAATTGTTTTTGTCCCCTTTCCATTTTTTTTGATATTGCTCACAGAACCAGCAAGATGAAGTGGCAATTGGCAGGTTTTATCAACCGTTGGACCGAACAGTTGGGGTACACCTGTTCTTGAGCGGGGGGAAGGTGGGGTGGCATCAGGTTAGGCGAAACGACGTTCTCCGCGGTGTCTGACGTCAGCTGGACGACAGTTGCAGATAATCATGTGTCATGTTGAAGAGTTCTATGCCCAACAGTGAATTATTATGTATTGGTTTTAAGCAAAATTTTCTTAAGACTGCCTCGTTGTTCGAGTGGTTGCTAATGCGATTCCTAGGCTCGATTCGCGGGTCGAGCAAACCGCTATCAGAAATTTCTCTGTAGGTGCGACGGAGTTAGGATGCGTGCCCGTATGATGGCAATAGGGTCGTCCCCTATTACATGTGATTTAAACATAAATGTGGGAGTACTATTCGATACTCCTCTGTCTAAACCTGCGGGTATTACAGACGTGATGTTATATGATATTCATTAATTTAGGGGCAGAAAAACATTTACATGATTTTGTATAACACGACCATGAAAGAGATTAACACATATTTAGGCGACTCTAGTGGCGTTTATCAGTACTTGGCATAAACTTCTTATACTATTTGGTTTATACATTCGATCTTAAAATTTATACTATTTGGTTTATACATTCGATCTTACAATTTATACTATTTGGTTTATACATTCGATCTTACAATTTATGGATGGAAATGATAAGTTAGCCGACGATATTGTAGAGATGAAGATAGCCAAAAAACACATGTGTTGTACAGTATACTCGGTTTTTCTAATAATTATATCAAAATTATACAAAACAAAACATTTATTGAATGTTGTATTCTGGGAACTAATAATTTATTAAAGAAATCTGTATCATCACAGAGTAGGTACCTTGTCTGTTTAACATAACATGCACTGTGTATACTTTGGTAACATTATCTTGCAAAATATTGAAATAAATCTGGCTCTTTTAACCTATGCTGATGTAGACAGATGTGTGGTTGGGGAGTTTGTTCCACCACTTCTTCTTCCCAGCTACACACTAGGAAGTGTCGAAGGGTGGACGTTTCAGGGGTCTCTTGTAAATTTTGACGTTCGAAAAGTGCTGATTATCAGCCTAATTTACATAAATCACTTGCGAGTACTAGACCAATGATAATATTATAATAATAATCATGATAATGTTGTTTTATGATTTAAAGGTTGTGGTTGTGTATGGTATGGTTAGGGTATAGAAGCTAGGATTATTGATGTTACTATTTGTACCTACTTGTTTTTCTTTGTTTTTTATATTTTAAATAAGTTAGTTTTAAAACCGCGCTATCGCATTAAGTGTACACCTGTAATGATAGTTGTAAGGATTTTTTAATAAATAAATAAATAAGAACCAGCGAGTCAGTCAAATAGTGACAGTGTGGTAGTGTAATACCGTGTAATAGTGAAGTGGAAATTATGTTTTTCTACTCTTTTGCTATTCTGTTCTGATTAATTTCGTAACGATCTCGTTATGGAATTTAACTGACAGTTAGATTTTTTCTCTCGGCGCTTTTCTGGTGGTCGTCACTATTGATTCTGGCTTTTAGAAGTTGCAGTGGTTTGGAAATAGAGTGAAAGCTAGCCGAAAATTAAAAAAGAATTGTAAGTAGTGGTATTTTGAAAATGTGAGTCTCTTGTGTGTGCCTTGTTTTCATGTATTCAAACTACAATAAATATAAAAGGTTCACAAATAAAACAGCAATATTTCTACAACATTTATTCAAAAAAAAGTAGGTCGGGTTTAAATAGGTAGGTTTAAAACAATTTAAAACCATGTTGTTACTGGCAGTAACATAATATGGTTTTAAATAAAAACAGATATAAGAAATACGAGTTAGGTTATGTTAGGTACTCGTAAAACAATTTAAAACCATAATATTCTTGTTTAATAGACATTATTGTTATGCTGGTTTTAAATAAAACAGATATCAGAAATAGAGGTTGTAAAGACACAATTTGGATTAAATTAAAATCACAGTTCACATACAACAACAACTAGGTACTATATTTAACGATTTCACTGTAAATGACTACAACATGTATAGGATTCTTAATTATCGAAGTAATCAATCGAATAACAAATGTAAATGAAACTTTATTCAAGTCATAGTTGATAATATAAAATAAATAGTTTTCCTCTTCATAATAACGCAAATAAATTTTACAAAAATTATAAATACAATAAACAACAGAGACAAAATTGGTCCATTAATTTAGCTTTTACAAAACCTTTTATTTTATATTATGTTAGTCCCATTTTAACTTTAACAAGTTAATATAACCCGGTTTATAAATTATGTATATTTCAGTAAAATTTCATAAAATGAAAATGGCAGAAATTATTATATATAATATGTTTAATCTACACGTATAATATTATATTCAATGTATTTTTGAAACCTGATACATAATTTTGTTATTTTTAAGAAAAATACTGTTTTTGAATACCGTTTCAATATTTAATCCGTTATCTAAAACGAATATGGACCAATACTATACTAACTCAGTCGTAACTTGAAATAAAGGTGTAAGTAATAATGATTTTGAATTTTAAAGTTAGGTGTTGAAAATATAAGAAAAACATTTAAAATTTAAGTTAATTGATAATGGAAATCACGTCAAGGTTTTTGTTAATTTTCAATTTTATATGAAGGTAGAAACATTTAAAAAGTACACATTGTCATGTCATGCAGGATTAGAGACAATTAGGTTGGTTCCTCTCGTTGGAGCCCTGCCACTTCCGAGATTAGAGTGACTTAAAGAGACATGAATATATAATATTAATGGAAGAATAAGGAGAGGAAGACTGAGGAAACGATGGATGGATTGCGTGAGGAATGATATGAAAGAAGTAAATGATAGCGTGACGGTTGACAGAGGACTATTTAAGAAAAAAACGTGTTACACCGACCCCAAGTAACATGCGACAAGGGTAGGATGATGATGGTGATGATGATGATGATGATGATGATGATGATGATGATGATGATGATGATGATGATGATGAAACTAATCTCGGTGAAGGCAGGAAAAGAGGAACCACTTAAAACTACAGGATGATGCCACTATGATTTCTGGATCAAGACTTATCCAACCGCATAAATAGATCTTCTTCAATGTAGGTTAAGCCTATCTGACTGATTTCTGGTAACTCCGTGAAAATGGTAACAGGGGCTTTCTTCACTCATGGTCTTAACGGTTCTCATAGAAACGAATGCCTGTGGCTGCTCCCTCCGTTGAAAGTTGGCTAAGACTTCTAGTAGGTGGTCTTGTTGGTAAGACTATCAGCACAATGATCGCAGAGACTACATTCCCAGATGCCGCCGATTACAGGGGAAGCTAAGTCTTTGTTTAGTTTAGGTCAGATAGTTTGCAGGACTGTAATCCCAGCGGTCATTGTACGATTTCCTCATGTTCAATACAACATGGGAGAATTTTTATTATCAAAGTAATTCAATTAAAAATCTTTTCCTGTTGACAGCGGTGTGGAAGAGTTTTTTGACGCCATGTAATTCTTCTCTTTTTGATACTTGTATATATTTTATTAAAAATCGGAATTATAATTGAACTACTTTCATATCTTCAATGCAACTGATCCTGTCCAATAGCGTGCGTTGTCCTTTGGGCTGCTCACTGAAATATAAAAAGAAATGTTTCTATGGTGGCCTAAGTAACCAAGGGATTTCTTATTATTTAGTAACTGGATTGTGGAGGTCAGATAGGCAGTCGCTCCTTGTAATATGAGGATATTTAGATGTATCCAGCTAGTTTGGAAGGTGACCCTAACATTGTTAGAAAATGGCTAGAAAGTGTTAACTTTTTCAACACCTACAACCCGATTTCATCCACTGCTTGCCTTCCTTTGGCTTCCAGCCAATCTCCAGCCACATACAGGTATTACCGGCGATGTAAACAATATCATTTGCAAAGTTAATAAATAGAAAATAATTTCTCAATAGTTGCTTGGAGCATGGACCTGGCTGATGATACAAGGGTTTCTGGGATATTAGTTACATTTCTGTAAAACCCTAAAACGATTAAACAAATGCGGGAATTTGTGTAACAGGTACAGCTATGCCATACTCTTCACGAATTACTAGTGTGATGTTATGTCACATACCTGTGGTTTCAAAGATTTACAACTTCCATTTGCAATGGTTGAGACGCTGAAACTTCAACGCAAGATCGGCAACATGAAAGCTCGCTGAAATATAAAAAAACTGTTATATTTCACTTAATCTTACAGTTTCAGTAAAGCCAGCCTCGTTGGTCTAGTCGTTCCTAGTGCGGCTGCTGAGTATGAAGTGCTAAGTTCGATAGATTGTTTTTGGGTTTCAGGAGTTCCTCAGTAGCAGTCACGACGGAATTCAGATTTGTTTCAGTTGAAATAGTGGCAATTGGCTCAACCCCTATTTAATGGAACTTAAAATCTAGATATACTGTAAGGTATACCACTGCCTGTCGAGGCTGCGGGTTGTCCGCAAGGGATACCGAGGCCTCGACATGAAGGGCGAAGAAGGAACATGGGTGGTTTTTAGTCAGTAGAAGTCTGACACTCCCTTTCGCTCTGCCCAAGAGCGGGAGGGGTTATTTGATGATTTCCCACCCCCCAAAAAAAAAAAAAAAAAAAAAAAGGTATACCACTGCCTAAACCGGGGATTACAGGCGTGATGTTATGTTTTAACTAAGGTTGCATGCTTTAACGCAATGACCATGATAAATTACGGCCAAAATTGTTTTATTAGAAGCCAAGCAATGGGCGAGATAATACGTTTTTGTTTAAATTGCTATTGTTTGAAAATACACAGTCCTGTGATGGACACATTCACACACACACACACACACACACAGTAGTCCAAATGATATTAAAGAGTTTGTGATAAGTATAGTAATAGTACGGTAGTTATTCTTAATAGAAACTTCATAATTTGGGAGATACTTACTCAGAGCGTCGCGGGTCTCGACCAGAGCGAGCTCCTCTGAAATAATAGAATACCATTAATGTTTGTGTTTTGTAGGCTAACAACTACATTGCATTTACGACCACTGATATCGATGATTTCAATTAGTACTAGATTAAAAATGTACTACAATATTAAAGAACACAATCAATATCTTTAAAAAAAAACAGCGTAGCAAACGCCTATCTCCAACGGATAACTCACAATAACTGATTTTACTATTGAAATCTAAACTAATTGCTATCACTATACAGATTGTAAAAGAAACACTTCCGCCGCGTCTGTCTGTCGGCCACCAATGGATAGAGTGGTTACCGAGTAAGGTTTTAATATAATTTTGTGATTAGTTTTGGTCGCAAAAACCGACATCCACGTGGGCGAAGCCGCGGGCATCAGCTGGTATCTAAATAAGTAACAAGTCAGAAATAGTTGTTACAAGCTATTGAATAGCTTCAATCAGTCCTGTTCTCTTCAAAAGTGTAGACGAACAATAGGCTCACATAACTGGCGAAATGTGTTTGTACTATTAACTACACCTGTGCCTTACCCTTCGGGGTTTACAGGCGTGATGTTATTCTATGTTAATTGTCAAGCTTGAAACCAGTCAGTTTTAAAAGTAGATTTTGTAAGTATATTAACTTAAATGTCTTTCTGCTGCACTCAGAGAGCTTTAATGATTATTTAGGCCGTCACTTAGTAAAGGTTTTGACAGATTTGTCATACAAAAGTATGTCAAATCTTTAATAAGCGACGGCTTAAGTAATCAATAAATATCTCTGAGTTCCGCAGTTAGTCTTGAAACTAAGGTGTCCACAATAGATATGTATTCAAAGAAACACTATTTGCACGGCTCGTTTGGTTCTCCAAGCGATTTCTGTTCAAATTATTAATTGAGTTCTTTCGAATAAGCCATAGACAGAGATAACTAACACCAACAAGAAGGTTTAAGAGCGGGAGTTACAACCCTACAAAAAAAAGAAGAATATAGATAATGGAACAGCACTTTTGTGTAGATATTTTGCACGTCTCTTGCCTTTTGTTTAGCAATTGAATTGGGACAGTGGTTGACCACGAAGTAGCTATTGAAATACATACGATCAGGAGTTAATTGTCCTTGATTCTCCTTTCCCCCATTGGGCAGATTGTCCTCCACATGCCGCATCACCTTGTTGCGGAGTTTGCGGTCTTTTTCTGTAAAAATATAATTAAATATAGCCAATTGGTACTGGTCCCAGTTCCGATGTGGAACGAAGTCTTCTTTTTATCGTATGGGCAGTTACCACACACCATAGTGCAAAGGCGTCTGACATGTCATGGTTTGACGACCGCCATTTAACGGCCGGCACCACCGGTTTATACGTACCATCCGAAGCACGGAATCATCAATCAGATGATTCAAGCCTGCAATGTCCTAGCCCAACTGAAAACAGCTTTAGAAAGAAAGAAAGAGAGAAAAAAGAATTAACAAGAACATACAAGAAGACACAAAAGAAAAAAAAAACAATACAACGCATAACAAACAGTAAGAAATAAAATAAGCAGTGATAATAAAAAAAATGGTACTTTACAAAGTATGCTTCCCGAGGGAATCGAACCCACGAAACTAGGCACTAGGTCACTAGGCAAATGCCTAAACCACTCGACCACGGAGGCAGGCAGAGCATCCCTAAGGTGTGGGACAAGTAGCCCCCTAGCCCATCACAGTTCTCTCTCAAAGGGAGTTGGAGTATTTAATAAAAAATATCCCTGTTGTACGTTCGTAAAGTAAAATCTTTGTTATTAACGGCAATAATGTGGACAAATACAAGAGTATTCTATTATTCACAAAAGTACTCTATTCGGTTGTTTTATTATTGACGGATGGAGAGGGAGAGGACGCCCAAAGAAAAGGTGAATGGATTGTGTGAAGAATAATATGAAAGAGAATGGAGTAAATACCAACATGACGTCTAACAGGGAAGAATGGAAGAAGAAAACATATTAGACCAATCCCAAACAGAATGGGATAAGGACAAGAAGATGATGATTTTATTATTCGCAACTATCAACAAAACGGCGGAAAATAATTACTTGAAAACCAGCCAAGTACATGTCGGACCACGCACAATGTAGGGTTCCATATTTACCCTGATTAACCACCCTGCCTACCTGCCTCCGAACGATGAATTTTATTGTAAAAATAAACCAACACATTTGCAGTTTTGAGACCTGCGCTCCCATACTTTATGTATCGGAAAATATTTCATACATTTTAAAAGTTGGTCGACTATTACTCGTGAGTTTTCCTTTTAGTTTCGTTATTCTACTACCATGAATATTTTCACATGCCCAAACACTAACCCGTATAATAATTTGCACTTTAAAGATTTCCCTTAATTGAAGAACTGTTTGAGCAAATTTGCAATATTTTTAAAATACCTATCCAACGACACCCCACACAATGGACTTCGCGAGAAAAAAAAATCGTCCCCACTTTAATGTGTACTGGAGATACCCTAAATAAAAAACTTGAAATATTTTACTTTAGCACTTTGTCAGTGTAGCTCATTTGAATATTCATGCTAAATTACAGCTTTCTAGTACTAAGAGTCTTTGAGATATAGTGCGGACGGACCGACATAATAATATAATATTTACTACGGAACACTGCGGGACCCGACAGACGCGTGACGCCAACAGCTTCTGTGTACTACATATCTATTCCCACATTCACCACCGAGCTAGGTTCTATGTAACCTTGCGTAGCCAATTTAATACTCTCTGAACTATCTTCCAAGTCCCAATCCTAGAGGGAAGCTACCAACGAAGTAACAGTAGGGCTGTAGCGCATCAGGTATGTATGCAGATGATGGCTTTCAAGAAATACGGACGGGGCAGCCCCAAATGCTTCCTGCAGCTCATTGTTGGGCGAATGGATGTGGATTGTAGCACGTATAGGCAGACGATATAGTTGCCATCAAAGGAAAAACCTGGATAAGGCTGGCACAGGGCCGTGGAAAAAAAAGAGAGGCCAAAAGAGAGTCGGCAAATGGGCGTGGATGCAGGCTGTGAATGATGATAATGATGAGGGACGTAAATCATTTGTTGAGGAAGCTGAATGAAAGTAGTCAGCTGTATCCGGTTACTGTTGGAACCCTACCTCAACATACATATAGGGTGTAAAAGTACCCTTAACGCAAACGAAGGGCATTTGTTCTCCCCACCACTGCGATCATTTTTTTGTTCTAGACCATACCTGGGAACCCCTAGTTACGGAGATATTGGGGGTCAAAGTTCCAAATTTTTCACAGCTGTTTTTGTAAATACTAGTTTTTCAAGTTATAAATTTACTTAAATTACCTCCATGACCCGTTTACTATTCAAAGCATCCACTAGCACAATATTTTAAGAGTGCTACTTTGAGTTTTACCGTAAAATGTGATTTTTGACCTCAAAAAAAAAGAGGCCATCGCTCTTTCCTTGTTATTTCCTTGAATGAACCAAAACAAAGAACTATGTACCTATCTGATTACCGATCAATATGACTGATCTGAATTCAGGATGTTTAAAATCTTGATTTCCATTTTTGAAGTAAAAATCAGTGACCCAACTAGAATTGGGTCAATGACGGCTATTGCATATTATGCTGAAAAACAACAGTTAAATGCATTATGCATTTGCTCGGTAGGATATTTTCACAATCAGACCTCGGTTATAAAAATAAAACCATTGATTTTTAGTTTGTAATTTTTTTTTAAACGGTATATATTTTTATGTTTGATTGCGTTCGTTTCGATTTTTGTTTATTAAGTCGATATATTATTGTATTTTGATTTGCATTTCTTTTATAACAAACTATGTTTTATCTAATTAACAAAAAAAAAACAAAGCTTAAATTGTACTTACCAACAGCTCTCTTCAGTGCGAGCCACTTTCCGCATTGAGTTGTTTTATCCGCGGTAAAAACATTCACACTGCCGCTACCGTTTTTTATCACCTTTTCATCAATGAAATGTATTACTGTCTTCGTAATGTCTTGCA
Source organism: Diarsia brunnea (assembly GCA_949774965.1). Classification (NCBI taxonomy): domain Eukaryota; kingdom Metazoa; phylum Arthropoda; class Insecta; order Lepidoptera; family Noctuidae; genus Diarsia; species Diarsia brunnea. Next base: position 34,893,543 of record OX458996.1, read on the forward strand.
GCTCATTCGGGGCTAGTGTTTCCGTCGTGCCACACGCCATATCTTTCATCTCGGGCCCATCAATCCAATATGACGTATCCGTCTGCCCCTTCTGCGGCTTATCAGCATTAGGTGCCACCGTGCCACACGCCGTGTCTTTCATATCCGGCTCATCAATGTAACCCTGGGGCTCATCCGTGGCAGGTGTTACCACCTTTTTTAATTTCGTCTCCTTTTTCTTCTTTTCATCAATGTAGAACATTACCGTCATCTGACGCTCCTGCGGCTCATTCGTCAAAAATGCTCCCACCGTGTTAGACTCCGCGTCTTTCATATACAGCTCCTTAGAGGGTCCGGCCGCCATGATGAAGTTAGAACTATATAGTAACCGGTAGCTATATAAATAGACTGGGGCGAGAACTGTCCGCGAGCGCGCCTTGAGTCTGAGTGCCGTGCGGCGGGAGCGTCAAATATAAGTATCGACAAGTACGTATCATCACCTGCATAAATCATACCAAATTGTACATTATGCTTGTATCTTATTGTTTGTATTATTGAGATAAATAAAATAAACATATTAGTATACTTTTTTTGACACTTTCAGATTACATTTTGTGAAAATCAGACACTGTTCACAGTAATTTGCGCTCGAACAGCATACCTAATATCGTTACCTATATACTTTTCTTTCACGATTTGAACGATTTTGTAGGAAGTTCTCAAGCGTTTATTGTGTTTAAAAAAAAATGTTATTGGCTATGTTTTTTATCTAAATTAATATTATGTATGTGAGGTTTCTATTTCATGCCATTATGTGCTCTATCATCGTCATTAACCTGTCCTTGAGATTGGCTTCAAGTTTTTAACCAAATGTAACTAAACACAAGAATTCCGCCTATCTCAATTCCCCATTCTTGATACTTACCGTGTTTTTAATAAACTTTTATGCTTTGTTTTGTCACCAATCTGCTTTGTGTAAGCGTAGTGTGCAATGACCTCGAATGATTTGAAATCAGAACACCTTTGTCCTGCAGTGGAACAAATACTCTTGCGATTACTCAGTAGTTGGATAAAGATTTCCCTTTGACTGTACTTCCAGCTGTACGCGATGACTGAGGGAGACGGCGCTATACAAGCATCCGCAACGAGGGGTTGGGCCTGCAAGTGAGCATTGTTCACACCCCTTTTATTAGATTACCTTACTGCGCTCTTGAAACAATGCACAAAGCGTTCTATGCGCTGAAAGATTTAATTGTGTATTAATTTGACGGCACGGTTGGCGCAGTGGCTAAGCGATTGGACTGCTGCGCTGCGTGTCGCGGGTTCGATCCCCGCACGGAACAAATATTTGTATGGCCTGCAGATAGTTGTTTCGGGTCTAGGTATTTGTGTATGTGACTTTATATGTTTGTAAACGCACCCACGATACAGGAGAAATTCCTAGTGTGGGGCAACGTTTTTTTTTTAAAAAAATAGCAAGTACTCGGAGATCAAATACTTACTACCGTTACATCCCTCACAGACAAAGACGGATATATGCACAGTGTCGGTGACGATTTGGTATTGTGTCAGGTCAGGTCAGCGAGCTTGAGGACATTGCCCTGAAAACGACACCTTTGTCACGAAGCTTGCTATTGTGCAACCCTTAACTAAACTAAACTTAGACATCGAAATCGAATCGTCAGAACGGGGATACATCGATTTTACGGTGCGTCTTATTTAAGCAGGATAAACTATTTTATGTTTGTTTCTTTTATGTTATGACTTATGATAGTTAAGGCTGTCAAAAAAGTTTATCAGTCATTTTTACTAATACAGTAAAAATGACTATTTCTTTTCTTTAAACCTAAGGTGTTATTGACTTACATCATTTGTTGCAAATTGCACTAGTAGGTACTGTGTCAAGTATCCCTAAAAAGCGATGATTTAGAAAAGTAGGTTCCAAAGCATTTCAACCTAAATATTCTAGTCATATTTTTTATTGGGAATGTTGTAGACTTATGCTAGGCCCACAGCGGTTGCAATACTCGCGCACGAGGAGTAAACATTCGTGCAAGGTCTCGGGGTGACGCAAACCTAACTATACTATATGTTACATCCTTGTGCGCGCCATATTTACACCATCCCACCTTAAAATCTTACTGACCAATCATTGCAGCCCTCCAATCGAATGCTACCTGCGCTGATCAATAAACAAGTGCACCGGGTGAATGTCCGGTGACCGGGCTGGCCAGCGGACCTGATTATATTAATATGTTAGTATTGATTGCATCCGCCAAAGATTGCAGGTTGCATCTATATAATTATGTATGTCACCGATATGAAACTAGCACACTTACGGCTATTTACTATGTTTGTACATTGTCTTTTGTGTAAACATATTGTCCACGAATAAATATGAGACCCACTGCTGCTCTCATTTTTAAATTTTTTTTAAACCTCTGGGAATTGCTATGTTGTAATTGCCAGAGGTTTACTTGAGTTGTTTAAATATTAATTGTGTGAAAAAAGTTTTTTTTTTCCTAGTTACTTTTCTGTAAAAAATCTTTTCACCAACACATTCTTAAGCCGAGAAACACTGGTGTTTAAAATGTCTTAATCACGTTCACTAGTCAGTTAATTATAACTTCTGGGGGTCTAAAATGGCCACTTTGGCAGATCATAATTAATATGAATTGCGTTAAAAGTAAAATGGACCATTCATAATTAATAGTAACTGCGTCTGTGACCATTTTACAAATTTTAACGCAATTCATAAATATTATGATCTACTAAAGTGGCCATTTTGCCTGTACGCGGACTAGGAATGAGGGTCATGCAACAAACTAGGTTGAATGAAGGTTGCATGATACACAATATACATTGAATTGTTGCAAGAATGATGTCAAGATGTCGATGAAATTGATGAGTTATGTATGAGCAGAAAACAAAAATAACGTGTTGAACAAAGAGTTGAGTTCAAAACAAAATGAAAATACTTCAACCTAATGTTTTAAGCTAAAGTATAAAAGATTAATCATTATATTATGCATTATATTATTCATTTATATCGTAGCTAGCTAATGCCCAGTCAAATTTTAAATTAAAACCTTTCTCGAAAAGCACTCTATCCATTGGTGAAAACAGCATGAAAATCGATGCAGTCGTTTTCGAGTTTATCGCGAACAGACAGACACGGCGGAGGACTTTGTTTTATAAATGTAGTGATGATGAAGTTAATATAAAAAAATATATTCACTGTATCGAAGGAAAATTCATAAAATGCAAAGTTCACATGGATTTTTCAAGAGCGAGAGCAGTTTTTTTGTCGTGTTATCAAAATTTTCTTTGGAAAAGTTGTTTGTTATCATGAGTCCAATCACGGGTTTAAGCGTCGATCAATCGTAGGTCATAAAATATTTGTTACGTGCGGGGACCGAACCCGCGACACAGCGCAGCAGCCAGTAGCTCAACCACTGCACCAATCATACCTATTATTATAATAATACATTAATTACTGAAATATTTATTCTAGTATTTTATGTATGTTAAATTCTTCGCCTTTGTTTTGGGGGTAGCATCCACTCCTGCATAGAAGCATCCAATCATTATACCCTTATACCCTCCATGTACCATTATACCCTCTTATCATGATTAATACCTCAAATTCAAATTAATTTATTATCTCTTCACAAACATATATATACATAGCTTAAAATAATGTTACATAGATAAGTTTGTGAGAGACTGGTTTATGCACTAGGAAAACCTGTATAGCAGATAACCTGAAATAATGGTTATGGCAAATATGATTTTTCGCTCAAACGGATTAACAGATTTTAATAACATGGTATCAGGATATCATGAAAACAATGTTCTTTAAATTTGACGTCATTCTTTTTTCGGAGTTTTAGTTCGTATGCGCGTGCAATCTTTTAAATCATTAGTAACGTAGTGGGTGCAGCTTGTTAACGATTTACAATACCTCCTTCATGATTCTGGGCTCCTGGTAGTCTCTGAGACTTTACTATCTCTCCTATTTGTCCTTGCCAATTTCTATTTATACTGATTTTATTTCACAAACTACCAGGAGGCAACTATGCTTCTGCAAAAATATACACGTTAGTAAATACTAATAAAACTAAAAGATTCGGCTTTACTCCGTGACTGTACTTCATAATAAAATTAGGGAGTGGGTCTATATCGAGTGGGCCCAGTTGACGAAAGACTCCTAGAATTCGATATCATGTAGATAAGCGATTTTGATAATTATCTTGTTGCTGTTAAGGTTGAAAGGTTAATTAGTAATAATAAACAACAGGATAACTAAAAATAATAAAGGCGGAAGTGGATTAATAGAACAAATTGGGATCTGATAAATCATGTTCATAAGATATTTTCATCTTTGTCTTGTTGGCGTTAAGGTTAAAAGACTAATTAGTAATAATAATCAATACGACTAATAAAAATATCCAAGGTGGGGGTGGATTAATAGAACAAATTGGCATCCGATAAATCATGTTCATAAGATATTTTCATCTTTGTCTTGTTGGCGTTAAGGTTAAAAGACTAATTAGTAATAATAAAATACGACTAATAAAAATAACCAAGGCGGGGGTGGATTAATACGTCACATATTGCGCATCAGTAACTTAAGTTAACTAGTACAAGCTATTTCTGTGATACATTTTAGCAGTTGCTTGTGATTGTGCGAAAATGAACTTTATGGAAAATTTTATACCAACAGACATTCTTTAAAATATTACGTCTAGCATCACAACTAAGATTTCATTTCAGAACACTTACTGACCCACTGACTATGAGGTCACTATGGCAAATCGGTTTTCATCGTTAACCAAGTTCAAAGCTATCATTTTTTGTTCATAATATTGCGGTTTCAATTATTATCTATTTTTAAACGAAATAACTCAGGAAGTGTGTTTTAAAGGAACAAGAAGTTATGAAAACGTTTATTTTGTTCTTTCTTTAAAATAATAATGTATACATTATTATTTTCTAACTAACTAATTAACACTAACACTAACTTCTTGTTTCTTTCTCTCTGAATGTTCATAGTTCTAAATTAATTTGTGATAATGGATTAATTTGTGATTCTTTGTTTTATTTTTTATTGATGTAGTGAATCAACATGTTACTTTAAAAGCAGAACGGATTTCCATTCACAACAATAACATAACAACAGAATCTGCAACATTTTAATGGTTTAGCTTTCATTGAATTGGTTGGGCTTTCTTACTTATAATTTATGTGTTTAAAAATACTTAAAATTTGATTAGTTAGTACTGAAGTGGCACACGGTCTGCTTCTATAACTTTCTATATAAGCAATACCGCACAATATGTCCCTCCAACAAAACCAATCTGCTCCTCTCACGAGCTCCCATGTTGATCGATACAATTTAAAACTATCTTTACCAATTCACCAGGTCCCAGATGCTCTCAAAACGGTAAGGGAAAACGTTGTGAGCAAACCGGCATGATCTAGAACCAAAAAAATCGAAGACATATGACATCTGGCAACCTGCACTGAGCCTGTGGATTGGCCCATTCCCTCTCTTAGAGGGGAGGCTTGGAGTCCCAGCAGTGGGAACATCATAGGCTGATGGTTATATAGCAACAAACAGCGAGATGTGTTTTCACTGAAATATCCCAGTGTTTCATTATGGTTAGACCATTAGGCCATATGGATTTTTAGATCATTATGGATTTTGAACATGGCGAAAAACAATAGCCTGGTAGCGTTCGGATTCGGGGCCATACGTTATGGGTTTTGCTCTTGGACGATTTCGCTGATTACTTCCAGTGTGTCCATAACGTCTTAGCCATCATCATCATCATCATTTCAGCCATAAGACGTCCACTGCTGGCCATAGGACTCCCTCAGAAGGGGGGGATTTGCCATAATCGCCACGCTTGGCAGGCGGGTTGGCGATTGCAGTATGGTTGTTACGAAGGCACAGAGAACGCTGCTGCCCATTCTCTGGTGTCCCCTTACGTCTTAGCCATAGCCCGACCGTATTTCAATAAAAATAAAATAAATAAATAGGAAACTTATAAACTCATATGGATTTAAATTTCTATGTACTAACAAATGCTAGAATTTACAGTTATCATTTATCGAACAACTTATTTCAAGAGTTTTTTTTTTTTCAAAATCAAAAGTCATTTATTCAAACTAGGCTTATAATCAGCACTTTTCGAACGTCAAAATTTTAGATTTTACTTTGGCTTTAAACGCATTAAATGGCAAGTCTAGAAAAGAAGATGGCAGTTTGTTACAAAATGTTTTACCTGTTGTTTCCGGAAGTCGTCGTCTTGCTAACGGTGTGTACCAAAGTTGTTCAACTTTGTAGATTCTGTAGTACCATATTAGAGATATTATTACCTATGTCCCCGACGCGATTCTCGAGAACGGTCATGAACTCATGACACATTGTATTATGGACGACTTATACAGGAAGTTTGGTGCATTGTGTGCCAAATTGAGATGGTCGACTGGAGGGGTCATCTGCTATCCTTTCAGACCCTTAAACATTTTCAGACCCCTAGACTACTAATATTGAATTTAAAAGTACTCTAACACAATACACTCTAAATCAAATTAAAATTCAGTGTTCACGCCTTACACTTTTCTAAAATTTGTTTTTAAATGTATGATTTGGGTCAAAACAATAAAAAATCCACAGGCTATGAGAAGTGTTTAGGGGGACCATTTCAATTTGGCACACGTTGCAACAAACACCATGTATATCTTCACAAGCTGGACTATTGTATCCTGCTATGATAGTAACTAATATGCCCGATGTAGTGATGAACGCCATACAATGATTGTGGAGATCGTGGTCACTATTGACGCAAATCTTTTGAAAGCAGAGAACGATACGGAAATTAAGACCTTGATTTATCACAATGAGGCGGTCGAAACGTAGGACTTGGACTCAATATAAATAAATACATTTATTGCACCAGTAGCAATTTAGACTCCACAATCATTGTACTAGTTATCATGACGGTAAATTATTAACGTATAATAAAGAGTCTTGACTAACACATTCATCATCAGCCATAAGACGTCCACTGCTGAACAAAGGCCTCCCCCATAGAACGCCATAAAGAACGGCAGCCTGCCGTTTGCATCCACCGGCGACTTACACATTAGGAGGTCAATACTGCGCGACTGGGTCAAGGGCATGTTTTCAAAAAGCAGTACTTCTGAGCGCCGTAAGCATAGCAAGGGGGTTCTACAGAAGCCCGGGTCACTGGCAACAGGAACCATGTTATCTATGTTCTCCTGATGGCGATGGACTACTTACCAATAAACGAGATTTTATAACTTACACATTGGCAGCTGTGGCCCAGTAATGGCGGACCTGACTTACGCACAGTAAGTCGTGGGTTCGAACCCAGGCATGGGCATTACTTCGTGTAATGTATTTCATCACATCTGCTCTGAATACGGTGAAGGAAAACATCGTGAGGAAACGTGTCTTACAACCAAAAAATTCGAAGACATATTGTGACATCTATCAACCCGCACTGGGCACGCGTGGTCGATTATAGCCAATCCCTCTCCTAGAGAGGAGGCCTGAGTCCCTGCAGTGGGAACATTATAGGCTGACGATGATGAGGATGACATTTTTTATTCAACAATCCTTACCTTCCAAAAGCTTTAAATGGCTAGTGAGTTGTTGATTCTGATACACAGATTATATACTAAAAAAGTCCTCTTGAATCACTCTATCTTTAAAAAAAAACCGATTCAAATCCGTTGCGTAGTTTTAAAGATTTAAGTATACATAGGGACGGACAGACAGCGACAGCGACATTGATGATGATAGTGATAGGCGCGCCATCTATTACACGGGACTTAAACATAACTGGCAAATGCTCTTGTACTATTTAGTACACCTCTGTCTTCTATCCTTTAATTTAATCCTTTAGGGATTACAAGCGTGACGTTATATTATGTCTCCATTACTCATCATTCTAATACGAGTAACCTACAAGACTGTCTTGTGCACGAAGAGGTGGGTGCTGCAGTGCTGCTAGAGCACGCGTTCGGAAAACCATAACGAGACCAAGGGTACGGTAAACTAGTGGCGGACCCTTAACTGGACACAAGACACAGACTAATATACTAATGAAATATCGGTATTTAAATAACACTAGGAATTTCTCCGGTATCGTGGGTGCATTCACAAATATTCTTCTTCTTCTTATCGTGTTGACATCATGATCTGATGACCCCTTAGTGTCAGAGTTTCTCAACCGCCTCAAGGGCTTCTGGCATGGTTTGATGACCGACATTTGGCGGCCGGGACCACCGGCTTATACGCCTTCTGAAGCACGGAATAATCTTTTTTATCAGACAATCAGTTGATTCAAGTCTGCAATGTCAAACTTTTAACAACTTTACAAAGTATACTTCAGAATCTAACCCACGACCACCGGGTCACAAGGCCAACGCCTAAACCACTCAACCATGGGCTCCTAACACGTTTGCATGTAATGTAATATCTACGTGACACAATCAACTAATTGTAATTGTTCGTAATAGTTCGGCCACATAATATATAGTCAGGAGTTAAACAAAACTGCATAAATCAACAATTGAAGGGTACATTATAATATCTCTACTTAGAACTTTGCTGAAATGAATGTATAATACATTGTAGGCAATTATTGGTAATTTTTATTATCGTTAGAGTGTATAATATAATACATTAGAAATCACGTTTACGTGTACTAAAACTCAACCACTTTTTCGTCAGGGTTGGAATTTATTACTTAAAACTAATTAGTAAAATATGTGTTGGAAAAGTCCGTCAAGAGGATTGGTACATTAAAAAAAAACCGCTCATGGAGTTTCTTGCCCATTCTTCTCCATAGATCTTTGGAATGGGTAACTACAATACTTTGACAATTTATTATGCCTTGTGACTGTAACTTCGTATTATTTTTTTGTGGCATTCAAAAGTGCCTGTTATGATCTAATTAAAATAAAAGTTTGAGTTTGATTTTGTGTATTCACTTAAAAGGTTTTGCTACTATTACCCCTCAATTTCGATGTCAAAGAATGGTCGATCAGCCAATTTGGCGAGCAGTGCCTTATACTGGTAACTAATGCCTCTGCCTACGATATAATATGAAAACTTATTAGGTATATGGGTTTAAAAAAACGAAAATCTTAGACACATAATTATTTCTTTATTCATAAAAGTATCGTTACAACCGTAGGTTAAGAGTACAACACAATCCTTAATAGGACACATATATAATCAGAAATGCAGCTTTAATACTGACATTTTAATTCTAACATCTATATCTTTTTTCTTTTTTTAAAGAAAAATTCAATTGTGGGGGTTGCAGACAAAGTCGATGGCGTGAAAAAATCATTTGTTTTGTTCTTCATTGATACAATTTTTTTTTTCCATTCTGCCATCGTTTAACTAGAAAGCCGTTAACCCTCGAATGATATTTTTTTTTTACATTCTGATCCATATTAGAAGAGTTGAAAATATGTAAAGTCATACTCGTACATACATATTTATATCTAGACACAGTATAATTATCCAGAGACATAAAAACTTTGCAGACTGTTAGTATTAGAATTTATGCTGATTGCATCTTTTGAATGAAAAATACGCTAAGATACCTTAACAGCATGTGTAGATTATTTTCTGGTCTTTTACTTAACTACAAAAAAGTAGAAATATAGATGCGCGAATGTTTGCCATTACGTACCTCTAAACTACTTTTTGGGCTCTACAATTTTCCATTTAAAAAACAGTAGATTTAATCATTCCATAAGTAATTAGCAGTTTGTGGCTTGTCTTGCTATATTTTATAACAAGATAAGAGTATCTAGTTATATTTTATCAAAATCTGTTGATGCAGTTCACAATTCCACAAAAATGTAATAACGGTTTTTATTAACCACATTAGTTAAGGTGCTTACTCCGTTTCAACATTCCATCGTCCACTTTACTTACTGTCAAAAATAAAATGGACACAATACATTTATAATGTTTTTAACAATCTTGTTTCAAAACATGACTTATTCTAGCAACTCGCAGTCAAACCCTCCCCTAATTTTTATATCACACACATTTGCCTAATTTAGGCCTAAATGTTTAAAAAAGACAGTTTAACAGTTTTTCTCTTCCAGAATTATGCTTAGAAACTACAACACCCCTTTAAGGAACAGTTTTGGAAAAAGTGGCACATTTGAAACTCCAATTTTGTGTTCAGTAACAAGTACACAGAAATTATACATATTTTATGAAATGTTAAACACTAAATATTTAAGTCACCTTAAAAACCACTCCTTATATTGAATAATATCATGACCCACTGACAAATTTGAATACAACAACAACAAGTTTCAGCAACAAGTTTTCTTCAATCAAAATATTATACGCTTTTCAAGTTACACCTAAATGTAACAATCATCTCAAAATATCACTCCATTAATAGTATACACTGATTATATAAAAGAACATCAATTAGAAAATAGGTGAGACTGTATCAATACTAAATTACGTTTTATTGAAATTCTCGGTCCAACAACACAGTGAATGTATCGATAATATTTAATAGACACCGATAATACTCAATATTGAAATGATCAAAAATCGAAAGGATACATGTCTTAGAGCTATGATATAGCCCACTCTACCTTCAGTCTGAGAAGGAACTGTGGGAACCTTATATTGTTACAATGATATACATATATTATTATATTTTATACTGATGATCACATCAGACGGAAACCTTATGCCTACCATTTCTAAGGAACACTCAGATAGAAAGAAGAAAATACTTTTCATCAAATGCATGAAAAGAAAATCGATTAAATAGTGGCTTTTACATACATACATTATACTGAGAACTGATTCAAGCAAAAATCTGAATACTCCCTGCTAAGGAGAGCTCATCTTATTTTAAAACTACTACTAAATCAAATAAAATAATACTTAACAAAATAAATGTTCATAAAATCATTAAATGTCAAATGTCAATAGTCTAAATAATAAAAAAAAATAATAAAAAAGTAAATATTCATGATCAGATCGTTAACTGTGCAATAATAAAAATCAATGTAAAAAAACTTAACAAAGAATTCTAGTTATTAATATCATCGAACTTGTTTCACAAAATAAAATAATAATAATAAGATAAAACTTAAGCGGCACTTTCCTATGCCTTAACAAAATGTTTTCATTACTTCATATCAAGGGAGTCTTAAATATAAGCTCGTTCATAATTTTGTACAATTGACACCGTTCCAAATGTCAACTAAATTGATAAAATCTTATTTTTTAAACGAAACAATACGCTATGACACACGAAAATAACAAAACAAAAATAATACGTTGAGGGCAAAACGCAACATTCTATTTCTGAAAAAATACTGGAAGGGTTTATATTGTTAATCATAAGAATTATACTGTTAATCGTAAGAATCATTTGTTTATCACAAGAAATTTTGTTGGTTCCAAAACACAGAAAAAAACGGCCCGTTAATAGACAGGAGTTGCGCATTGAAGGACTGCTCAAGGTTTAGCGTGGCGCTGGCTGCATCCAGGGTAACGCATTCGTGTAGGAGAAGGTAACATTGACATTGAATGACACGCTCATGTTGGAATCTGAAAAAAATAAACATGAGGTTAGGTTGTTCGAAAGAGATACCGCATCTTTGACACAAAGGGCTAAGAAGGAACATGAGTGGTTTTTGGTCAGTAGAAGTCTGTCACTCCCTTCCGCTCTGCCCAGAGCAGGAGGGTTTATTTGATGATTCCCCAACGCCTAAAAAAAACTCCAACGAGGAAGTAATCGAAATCCTGAGGATTTTCTGGAATCTTACGAAACCGCCTCTTGAATTTATGGAATATTTGTACATTGTTCATGATCTGCCTAACTTTACATGGAGCGACTGCGTATCTGACCTCCACAACCCAGTTGATACTGGGTACTACGATACCCTTTGATAAGACTATTTGTTAGACTTTCAGTTCACTGACTACCTGTAGCGACTGCCAAAGATCTATACAGGGTGTAAACGAACCCTTCACGCATCAGTACCTCCGCAAAAATGTTTGCTGGGAAATGACTTTTTTTTTTGGGGTCAAAAATCACATTTTACGGTAAAACTCAAAGTAGCACTCTTAAAACATTGTGCTAGTGGATGCTTTCAATAGTAAACGGGTCATGGGGTACTTTTACACCTTATATATGGCAGCCGAGACCAAGAGCTTAACGTGCTTTCCGACGCTCGGAGGAAACCACGTAATGTGTCTCAGTATCTAATGGGTGGTGTCACCCATCCACAGACCAACCTCGATCAACCCTAGTGGCTGTTATTATTAAGCCAAGCCAGCCATTATACATTGTTATAAGGTTTAAAGTACAAAAATAACATTATCTTACGTTGTCCGGAATTATGAAGAATCGGGCTTGTGGTCGTTTGACTTCTTAAATCGTTTACTGCGCCATAGTTTCTTTGGTGCGTTCTCTTCCATATCTCTATACAAGTCCAACAAGATCTTGACGCGCAGTTTCTGGTTCTCTCCTAAAATTGAAAGAAACAATCATAAACAAAGATCATCGTAAACATACAAATATGGCAAAATATCAAGTTAAATTAAAAGTAAGATAAGTTGGGTTTCGAACCTGATCATGAAAAAAACAGGACCCTTATAATATATACATTTTATTGACATACGGAAAAAATTCGATCACTGTCAGCGAACGTAGTTCTGTCATAATGAACCAACACATCATCTCTTATTACTTCACTTTCTTCACGTAAAACTAACCTAACATCATCAAAACGCATAAACGTATTATAAATGTTTATATTGAATTAACGTCTACTTTTACCCGACTGCGACCGACCCCATCAAGACATATTTTATGAAAATGAAGGGTTTTAAAATGACAAATCGTGTAAAATGTTAAAAGATCAAATGGGTGCCGCCTGTTTACAACTTTTACTTAATTTTAAATGTGTCTGTTTCCAGCTTTTCTTTTTTTTTTTGTATCGCCGTCGAATTTTTAGTTTTTAAATAACGTTTTATTTTATCCGTCTATCTTATATACGAACAGTTATTATTATAGATAACATCATTAATATTTAAGATACAATACAAGTGAGCCCATTTCTCATTATAAACAAGGTTACACCGAAAGCACCCAGTTGGATTCTACAAGTAGATTATGATTTCGATCGCGTCTTCTCACACACAAAATAGGGGTTTATGAATAGATCCAACAAACAATCGAACGATCTCAGCAATCGATAATGTAAAAAAAAGTAATCAAAAAACTAAAAAAACTAAATTAAACAAAACTTGGAAACTTTCGAATTTTTCTTAATTTAAAATGGGCTTGTTTTTTGCTTTTTAGTTTTTTCAGTCGGGGTTTTTTAGATTTTTTAACTACTTTTTTTTATTTCCAAGTTTTTCGTTTTTTTTTGTTTGTTCTTTCGTTGGTCGCGTAAAATTCTTCGCAGATGATTTGACTTTTGTGTTTATTTATAGGATTTGTGACTTTGGATTTTTTTTAAACGTATAAGTGGCATATATTTTTGTAATCTCCTTTTAAAACCCTTCATTTTGATACCCTACTCAACGGTAATGGTTTTTTTTAAACTCCGCGAAATGGCCCCCAAAATTGGATATTTTTCTTTGTTTTTTAATTTTAATGTAGCCAGTGACACTCACGCCACTAAGACGAATCTAACGACGTATATTTTATTCAAATCCCTGCATCCGTTTAGGAGTTATGAAGGAACAGAGAAACGGACATACAAATATACATACATGTCAAACACATAACTGGCCTTTTGGGCTTCGCCGCAGTCGGGTAAAAAAGGTGCAAGCCACCTACTTTTAGAAATGTCGGTCCTAACAAATTTCAGAGAATTAAACCAAGATTTAATCCCTGTACAAAAAAAGTGTGCATTTGTGAGCTTGATCAAAGAATACTTTTTGATCTCCTTCTACACATACATTGAAACCATTATTGAATATTTTACAATGAAAACTGGCTCTGTCCTCTTTGTTATTTAACCCACCTATGATTTTAATAAAAGCGGGCATTTCGGCACACTAGTATCAACCAGAGCATGTCTAAAAAGACACAATTTGCATAACAATGTCAAATTTTATCTACCGGTTCAGTTCGTATAACTAAGGAGAATAAAAATCTTTAGCCCACCCCTCTAAAGAACGTATGGGTATGGTAAGTCGATCCACGAAGTAATACTGTAGGTTAAGGTCTCAAAACGGTGAAGGAAAACCAAAAAATTCGAAGACATGTGATGTCTGCCAACCGGCACTGGGCCCGCGTGGTGGATTATAGCACATCCCTCTCCTAAAGAGGAGGCCTGAGTTCCTGCAGTGGGAACATTATAGGCTGATGATGAAGAGTAGGCACAAATATCATAAATTCATGACTTTTATAGCTTCATATTCGAAAATACTAACATTTTGACCATGAACGTGTAATAGACATTAATGTTGTTAATGAAAAGTCCTGTCTAATGCTTTATATTCCAGCTTTGGGTCCAAACCAGTGTTTTTATTTCCCATTCTCCTTTACTATACAAAATAATTATCGTTTATTCAGAAATTGGAAGGAGTTGGTACATTTTGGCAGAACTACGCTTAACTACAGTAAATACGTAGTTATAAAATGTTATGAAGTATAATATATTACCTATATAAACTACGTATATAAATTAGGTATGTATACAAAAAAGAACATTTCCGATCCGAAAGGTGCCTACAGATATACTCATGACATTTCATTTTTAAGAAAGGTTGTACTATATACGTATACATACAACAAATACACACAACACTGTCTAGGGATATTTTGGATTAACTCAATTTACTCAAAATTTATTAAAAATAGCATACAACATGTATGTATTTTTATAAAGCCCATTTATCAGGCTACACTCCAGAATAAAAGAAAACAATGTTTTTTTGCGTAAACAATTTTTTATTCAAATAAAGAAAAAACATGAAATAATGGTAAAACTAACAACGAATGTGTTTCTCAAGACAAATTTACAAATAAGGAAAAAATAATTTGTTTTCAGTTCTGTGAAAAATCAGTAGTCAGTAAAACCACCCATGACGTTAATAACGGTCCTGCAACGGTTTTTCATGCTTTGGATTAAGTTATCCAAGTCTTGCTGCGGTATATTGTCCCAGGTCCGGCTAAGATGCAAAAAAAGTTGCTCTTCCGTCGCAACGTTTGCAGGGAAATTCCTCAAAGCCCTTCTTTCGAGCATGTCCCACGCATGTTCTATGGGGTTTAGGTAAGGCGATTGAGCGGGCCAGCCTAAGACCGATACGTCGTGCTCCTGCAACCAGCTCGTCACCACTCTCGCTGTGTGCGGACGGGCGTTATCGTGGATGAGCGTGAATTCTTGGCCCATTTGTAGTCGATGGGGGTAGATTATTGGTACTAGCACCTCGTTACGGTATTTTTCAGCCGTAATGGTGTTTCTGATCCAAACGAGGTCTGTTCTTCCACCAACACGAATTCCCGCCCAAACCATAACTGTCCCGCCGTGGTATGAATGGACTTCCTGAGGATGTTGCAGACGGCTCTCACGACCAGGAACTCGCCAAACACGCACTCTACGTGTATCGGGATGGAAACCGAACCGGGACTCAACGGTAAACAGCACTACAGACCACTGGTTTTCTTCCCAGAGCAAATGTTCACGAGCCCACTCTAGTCGTCGTCCACGGCGTTCCTCGGCGTAGTGCTGGAGTATGAAGCGGTCTGCGAGCATGAAGGTTAGCTTCATGCAGCCTTCTCCTCATAGTTTGGTCACTCACAAGCAACTGGTGCTCTGACTGGAGCCTCTGAACCAACTGCATGGCCGTAACATTTGGTTGTCTTCTCTCGGCAACTTGCAAAAATCGGTCTTGTCGTTGAGTGGCTAGCGCTTCCCGCCTGGGTGTCTTTCAGCCACTTCACCAGTAGCACGATAACGTGACCATAACCTTGATATCACGTTTTGTCTTGTTCCAAACTCCTCAGCAATACTCCGTTGAGTAGCCCCAGCTTGGAGCATGCCTACTGCCCTTAACATTTCTTCTCTAGTTAAATGGCGCCGCTGCATGATGCACACAATAACATTAATTCGGAATTAACCGATAACTTGTTATAAAACTTAAATTGGACACAAAAAAATAGCCACAAACTACTGTAGGTAAATGAAACCTTCGGACTTCGCTACCATTATGCCGCGTAAATCTTTTGTTTTTAATGTATTTTTTCAAATTCAAATTTAGAATCGTTCAAAAAGGCTTACAAAATAAACTTTCTTCAAAAGAATTTAAAAGTGGCCAGTATTTTTTGAGTTTAAGAACTTTATACAAAATATCCCTAGACGGTGTTGATGTGTGTAGGTAGGTCTATATAATAATACTTAACAAATTAAGACTGACTGCCGTACTCAGAGATATTTAATGATTACTTCAGTCACCACTTAGTAAAGATTTTGACAGTTTGTTGAAGGATTTGTATGTCAAACCTTTACCATCTGACGGCTAAAGTAATCATTAAATATCTCTGAGTACGGCAGTAGAGTAAGTACTTAAATAATAATATATATTATATAATAGCAGAGCCCGGTGTTACAATGCACGTTTTCCTACCTACTAACTTTCATGATTTTTTCGGGGCGGAGACAAATCCAAAAGAAACATAGATCATCAAAATCTCTTCTTGAGGTATAAATGGTGCATATATCCCGACTTGACTTTGTTTAGTACATATTGATTAATTTAAGCAGTGATTAAAACTCCGATAACGCCCATTAGCCGATAACAGATTTTGGTTGAACCGTGTGAAAAAAAAATGGTTACAGACTGACGGAGTTACATTTATATTTATTAAACATTTAAGCATGGGTAAAATGTTTTTATCGACGCGTTTGAGTTTTTTTCTTTTTTTAATTGGGCCTTCTCCTGACTAGAACCTTGTCCTGAAGACTGGGATGAGGTCAACGATGGAACGAGCTAACCCAAAAGATGTGTAATAACTCGTGACCTAAATAAATTGGGTTCGTATGAGCTTGGAAACATCGACGCGATTGTTCTTTACTAATTAATATAATTATTACATCGGTAATAAAATATTATTGGGATGCTAATACAACTGCAGCTGCCACATTCGAGAAACAGAAATTATCGTCCCTTGACGATAAATATTGCAGAAACAGCAGCACAGCATTTATCATGTTTTGAAGTATGAATCAATTGCTATGGCCTGCCTCGTATGAGCGCGACTTCAAACAACTGCTGAGCATGTCTTTAGTTCGATTCCGGGGATAGGCAAAGTTTTATTGGATTTTTTTATCAGGAACTTCTCAGTAGCAACCTTAATTTGTAACCGGTAGATGGCAATAGGCTCGCTCCGTATTACATGGAAGAAACATAACTGGCCAAATGTGGGTGTACTATTAGGTACCACCTCTGCCTAACCTTACGGGGAATACCGGCGTGATGTTATGTTATGTAAATACTTATAATTTGGTAAACTTACGCCTAGCGAATGACTACGCAGAAACGAAACGATGTACATGACTCTAGCGAGCGTTTGTTTGCACTTAAGCAAGTAATTCCTGATTTCAATGTACAGACACACGAGGGTGCTTGATAACATGGTCACCAGGAGAAATCTCATATTTTATATGTCCTATCTTTGAGTGTAAGAATTGATTATTGGTAACAGTTGTAATAGCGATTTTGATTTGTTTTTTTATTCGCAAAATTTAATGAATATTTAATTTTGCTCAGGCACAATACGCTTACACATAGTAACGCCTCTCCTCTATGAGAGGGAATGAGCTATAATGTAACACACAGGCCCAGTACGGGTTGGGAGATGTCGTAAGTTTTCGAATTTTTGATTCTTGGACAAATAAACTGTAGCTTCAGCGTTTTTAGTATATCTTTTTCGGTTTCTTAAATCTATAATATATAAAACAAAGTCGGGTTATTTACACCATTTATGAAGAACGGATGGATCGATTTTGATGATCTCTGATCCCACTTATCTAGATAGGATGGTAGTTACGATAGTTAAGAAAACGTGCTTTGCAACGCATGCTGGGCATAGCAGGAAGAAAGGATGGACCGAATTTGATGTACCGTTTTTGTGTTTTGTGTGTATTTTTTTTTTATTTTAGTGTTTTTTTTGTGATTTTTTTAAGTAGTAGGTTTAGACGTAGGTAGATGGGTAGGTAAGGAAGTATGTAGATAGGTTAGGTAGGTACATTGCAACGCATGCGGTACATTAGTAGGTAAATAATTGAAAGTCCGATACGGCCTAAGGGACAAGACTAACTGCGGTACTCAGAGATATTTAATGATTACTTAAGCCGTTACTTAGTAAAGATTTGAATTACTTTTGTATGACAAAACTGTCAAAACCTTTACTAAGTTATGGCCTGAGTAATCATTAAAGCTCTTTGAGTGCGGCAGTGAGACTTTCACTTTAAATTGTTGTATTATTTAATAAACTACAATCAACAGGATTGAGATAAAGACCTAAATTAAGTATTGCTTTAAAATTATATAATTTAGTTACACGAGGACCTTATGGAAACCTAGCACAGATTATAACACCACACTGCGCTCCAAAACGCAAACAACTGACATTGCTCAAAACACCACTAAACTGAAGTGGGGCTGAACTGGGCACGTCTGCTGCACGCCCAATGAAATGTGGGTGAATAGAAAATAAATATAACAACTTTTTGGAGCTTTAAAATTGCCAGAAGGCAACAAGACAGCGGGACAAGCAGAACTAGACTAACGACCAATAGGAACTGACCACCGACCAATGAAACTGGAAGTCGTGGGGAGAGGCCTTCGCCCAGCCGTGGTACGAAGCAAGCTAACATGCAGTATCAAAATATACATTTAAAATATACAACACATACACCTCTACTCGTACATGATCTATACACGCACCACACACACCTGCACACATACACTCAGTTCATTTAATACTTAGATAAAAGTACTTTCCTATTTGCAAACTACTTATTAAAAAATGTTCTTATAATCTATTATTCTGTAGCACTGATGAATTATATATTGCATTCTTGTGTTATAAATACTCGAGGGGAAACCATTCCCCTCGGATTCGGTTCGGCTGATAGCCGACATACAGGCTATGCCTAGTTCGGCTACAGACGCTAATCTCTTTCCTCTAACTGAAACTGTTGCCACATTCCATTGTAAAATAGTACTAAGTTGTTGCTGAATTAAGTTATAATTATTATCAGTACTGTAGGGAGAAAGTCCTGACTTTTGAAAGACCTCTTTATACAGCGAAAGAAGTCTCTCAACACACTAATTACTTTTTGGACTTCTTTATTCAGCGAAAGAAGTCTATCAGAATACTAATTAACATAGATCAACGAGTGAGTTATAGACACCTCATTCATTACACTAATCATCTGCCTAGCCTTTTCCAAACTATGTTGGGGTCGGCTTCCAGTCTAACCGGATGTAGCTGAGTACCAGTATGTTACATGGAGCTACTGCCTATCTGACCTCCACAACCCAGTTAATACTGGTAAGATTGGTTGTCAGACTTTCAGGTCACTGAATACCTGTAACGACTGCCAAAGATCTAATATATGGCAGCCGGGGCCAACAGCTTAACGTGGTTTCCGAGGCACGGAGGAAACTCGGTATGTAATGGGTGGTCACCCATCCACAGACCAAACTAGGCAAGCGCGGCTTAACCTAAAGATCGATCCGAGTGGCAGTTATTATTAAACCACGAGCTCCTCAACAACAAATTCCTACACTACCAGCAATATTAGAATACGGTCACAGTATGTATACTGTACGTAGTACAATACTAAAGAAGGTCGCTACTATTGTGTTAAATAAATACGGTACGTCTGTAGACGTACTACGTACAGTTTGATAGATATGGACACAAAAATATATATTATGGAAAATGCATAACAAGCATTGAAGTAGTCGAGAGCAACTCAGTGCTAACCAACAAGAAGGTTTGCTTTATTGCTACAGATGGCAAACTCAACTTGGAGCAGAAATTGAAGATTACAAAATTATTCCAAAAATTATAATCTGATATCTCTCAAATAGTACTTCTATATCAGCCTCTGAAGCAGAAAGTCCGACAAGCCCTCAACATTGTCGATGCCCTGGAAGAAACCCACAACCTGACTGAACAAATTTCGGAGCTTAAACAGCTCAAACTCGAACTCTGGTGTCGCGTCGTTTGCCGATTTGGTGTCAACCTAATAGCCTGAAAGAATACAACTATCGGTCCATAAGTACGTATAATTTTGAAGGAATTTTGTTTCAACTCCTAACCGTTGAAAAGTTGTACGTTCCATCATCAGCTACATGAGATTACGA
Source organism: Diarsia brunnea (assembly GCA_949774965.1). NCBI lineage: Eukaryota > Metazoa > Arthropoda > Insecta > Lepidoptera > Noctuidae > Diarsia > Diarsia brunnea. The sequence goes on from OX458996.1 coordinate 34,913,959, forward strand.
TTATTAGACGCGAATACTTGAACAGCTTTAGAAAAAATATGGAAAACGTAATGTGTGCCTATAAAATTTGAGGGTTGCCCTCGATTTCTTAGGGACCACTTTGGCACACAAAAAGAATTTTGAAAATCGGTCCACAATTGACGGAGATTGGCGCTGACATACATACCTCCTCCTTTTTGGAAGTCGGTTAAAAATAGGCACCTCCTCAAATCGAATATCGATCTAAAACTGACGGAACAGGAATAGATTACCACAATCCGTCACAAACCAAAAGTTATTGGCAAAAGCCTACACTCAAGACTAGCTAACATATTTAATAGGCTACCAGAAAGTTTAAAATCCCTATTAAATGACTCAATTTTCGCGGAACAGTCGGAATCTATGAAATAAAAAATCTTTAAAAGAAAGACCACTATACGTTGAGGGATCTAAAACAGACCAATTGTAAATCGATCGACCTTACAACAATCAAAATCAAAATCAAAATATTTATTTCAAGTAGATAAGCCAGTTACAGGCACTTTTGAATAGTCGAACAAATACTAAATAAACTAATCAACTAAGCTACAGTCCCAGTCACAAGGCATAATAACTGTGAGTGTACTGTAGTTGCCCATTCCAAAGCGTTGGTTTCATGAGAAGAACGGCAAGAAACTCTATGGACACTCTTATAAATCATAATATTGTTACAAAACTTTGGTTACATCATTCACAGTAAAGTCAAAAACAACGATTCAAAAATAAAATAATAATTCAAACAAGCCGTGGCAATATACTCGTAACCTTCTTGATGTAAATGTCAAAAATAACGAAGACTAGAATTTTATTGTAGATCGATACTACAGGAATATAGGTAATCTTATAATATAAAAATGAATCGCTCAATGTGTTGGTAAGCGCATAACTTAACAACGCCTGGACCAATTTGGCCAATTCTTTTTTTTAAATGTTCGTTGAAGTTCAAGGATGGTTTTTACGGCAAGAAAAAATCGAATAATGGCCGGAAAAGCCCTTTCTTAGCCCTTTTCTTTTTCCATACAAACGTTTTCTAACTAAAACGTAAAGTCAATTTGAGCTTTAATACCGTACAATAAATTTCAAGTGTTAGTGGAGAGGTTCCGGGAAGGCAAAACAATAATTGAGTGACGTTCAGTTGTTCAGTCAACGAATGACAACTTTATCAGACCATACGACACATCACAAATTAATCTACGACTAATAGTATATAAGTAGTAGGTAGGCAGTAGGTAGGCAGTAGGTAGGCAGTAGGTAGGCAGTAGGTAGGCAGTAGGTAGGCAGTAGGTAGGCAGTAGGTAGGCAGTAGGTAGGCAGTAGGTAGGCAGTAGGTAGGCAGTAGGTAGGCAGTAGGTAGGCAGTAGGTAGGCAGTAGGTAGGCAGTAGGTAGGCAGTAGGTAGGCAGTAGGTAGGCAGTAGGTAGGCAGTAGGTAGGCAGTAGGTAGGCAGTAGGTAGGCAGTAGGTAGGCAGTAGGTAGGCAGTAGGTAGGCAGTAGGTAGGCAGTAGGTAGGCAGTAGGTAGGCAGTAGGTAGGCAGTAGGTAGGCAGTAGGTAGGCAGTAGGTAGGCAGTAGGTAGGCAGTAGGTAGGCAGTAGGTAGGCAGTAGGTAGGCAGTAGGTAGGCAGTAGGTAGGCAGTAGGTAGGCAGTAGGTAGGCAGTAGGTAGGCAGTAGGTAGGCAGTAGGTAGGCAGTAGGTAGGCAGTAGGTAGGCAGTAGGTAGGCAGTAGGTAGGCAGTAGGTAGGCAGTAGGTAGGCAGTAGGTAGGCAGTAGGTAGGCAGTAGGTAGGCAGTAGGTAGGCAGAAGGTAGGCAGTAGGTAGGCAGTAGGTAGGTAGTAGGTAGGTAGGTAAAGTCGACTTCCGAAATTAAGTTATTTAAGACTTCTTTAGTGTTTTTTTGGAAGTCGGTTGTTTTTTTGCTTTTATTTTTTTATTTTACTCTTTTTAGTTGTACTTGATATATATCATACTAATTCTTGTCATAAATCAATTTTATATTGTAATTAGAAGTTACAAGACTATATTGAACGAAGCTACTGAATCAATTTTGATGAAATTACTATAGGACCAATCTGAGTATATCATCATTTGGATAACCTTTCCCAACTATGTTAGGGTTGATTTAGCTGCACCCGGTTAGACTGGAAGCTGACCCCAACATATTTGGGAAAAGGCTAGGCAGATGATGATGAAAATAATGGTTGACAGACTTTATTTTTCAAATCAGTTCATAAATGATGGAGTTATGAGGGAAAAATATCTTCCGGATTGAGAACCCCACCTTTTCTTGTAGTCGATTAATAAGATCCCTACTCAAATATATTACTATTACTATTTATAAACAGGGTGATGCCGACAATAAACACCCTGTATATATCACTTATTTTCGGCAGATGATGATGATTTATCACTTATTTTTGCAGCGGATAGGTTTGTGTCTTGTCTTAGTTGTATTTCTCAATTTATCAAGGAGTATTTAGTAATGTACCTAATTAACTTATTTCATTCCTAACTTTTTAGTCTTATTTTTATTTGTTACTAACCTTACATAACAATCTTACTTATTAATTAAACATTAAATCACAAAAAAAAAGTAAAGTTACTAGACAAGATTAGGATTTCTACATTTCACATTGCGGTTAACAAATACAATGATAATTGTATTGTAAGAATAAATAATATGTGCTACTAACTTTAATCGTATTATGATCTATTTAAACTAATTAGGATATCAGCGATCTGAATAAATTAAACAACTGTTATTATTAGGTTTGTAAGAAAAAACTTACCTACGTGTTGCAAAAATTCATCCAAGAACCTCTCATCGTCAGAAGAAGACTCCTCTTCGAAATTTCTTAAATAAGCTGGAATCCTTCTGTTGTATCTTCTGCTCGTCCTGGCCGTTCTGTTACGTCTACGCCTGGTATTGCCCAAACTTAGGTACATGTCTGGTGCTGTCATCCTTACGTTTCCACTCGCTGCGGTGGGAAACGAAGGTCCAGAGCTGTGAAATCCATGCATTGGTCCGGGGTGGACAGGTCCTAGTGCATATCGTGGGCCGCCAAATCCTTGCGAAGGTCTTGGGTTGACAAATCCTATGGGAGGTCTTGGGTCGCCGAATCCTTGCACATCTCGAGGGCCGACTAATCCTTGCGGGCCAATAAATTCTTGTGAAATTCCTGGGCCGCTAAATCCTTGCAAAAATCCTGCGTCCCCAAATCCATGCGAAGGTCCTGGGGCAACAAATCCTAGCGCAGTTTGAGGGTTGTCCAAACCATGCGAAGGTCCTGGGGCACCAAATCCTTGTGAAATTTGAGGATTGTCAAATCCATGCGAAGGTCCTTGGCCATCAAATCCTAGAAATGTTTGTGCGTTGTCAAATCCTTGTGAAGGTCCTGGGCCACCAAATCCTTGCAATGGTCCTGGGCCGCCAAATCCTTGCAAAGGTTCTGGCTCACCATATGTTAGTGGAATTCCTCGGCCACCAAAAGTCAATGAAGTTCCTGAGCCACTGAATCTTTGTGACAGTTGGCCTCCATATCCGTGCGAATAACCAGGTTCATAAAATTCTGAACTTGGGCTGTGATTCCTAGGTGAGGAACCTGGTTCCTTGTTTACAGTACTCGTTGGCGACATTTTCAAAAATTCAACTTTTCACTCGCACTCGCTCGTGCTTACTGAACAGCTTATATGAACGCCGCAATACAAGCTTCGCAAAATCAGTTGAGGGTGGCAGAGCGTGACGGAGCTATATCTGTAGTCTGCGACAAAATGGGACAAACTACGACGGACGTGAACCTTTGTGGGAGAGTCGCTTTTATTGATTGAAGAGCAAGAGGTTGGAACTTTAGAAGAGTATAGAAAGATTTCAAGTCTCAATTTCAGATAATCACAATTTATTCACGAATCATAGTTAGGATTTAGCGCCATTTTTTGTCATGTTGAACGTTTCAGTCCAAAACATTTTACTTTCTTAAACTTTTCTTTTGAAAACTTTTTTGCGTCATTTGAAAAACGAAGCTAAAGAATGTCTTAAACTTTACCGGGTAATCTTGAGGGCTAGTTATAAAAACTTTAATACTATCGAATTGCTAATTAATTATCATTGATATTGTCAAACCCTATTTTTTAATAATTTAACGTGCATATTCCATTGGTAAAAAAAAGAATTAAGTACATATTATTTGGTCAGAAGATGTTTTTTTGGATTTTTGAATTTAAGTGAAAAACAGGCATTGAAGAAGTTGGTCAACTTCTTCAATGCCTGTTTTTCACTTAAATTAACACGTTCACTGCGGGACTGAAACTAGCGTTTTTTTGTTTGGTGCGTTAGTGGGCCATTGGCCTGTTACTTAAACTCTCCGCCCCTGCGTTAAGGGGCTCTTAGACCTAGTAAGGTATCGTTGGATATAAATGACTATCCCTTTGTGAAACCTTTGAAATTTTGATACCTACTTATCAATATCGCTAGTAGACGAGTTAGCTGTCACCGTGTTCACCTCGCCCCCGGATCCCGCTATTTATTCAAGAGATATAATGTAAAAATAAGTATAAGGTCTTATGACCTGAAACCGCACTGAATAAGGGGTTTAATCGAAGGATTATTAGTGATGTCAAATAAGTTATCGATACATTGTTTATAATATCATTTATTAAAAAATTACAAATGGGTTTTGTAGAAACATGATAGACAGTACCCTTTCTTACATTCTACACAGAACGATTAAATTTTTTTAACTTTTTTATTTGCCTCTCGGCTGCTGAGTGTAACTCGCAGCGTTAAGTAGCATCCAGCACACATTCTCCTTTTGTCGCCGTTTTTCTGGAAGGTGTGTTTCGTCTTCAGGACAACATCGTGTTAAAGATCTAAAAGAATAATGTGATTTTAGACGATTGCATTTTCTGCAAGTAATAGTCTTATAATATGTTATTATGCTAACGATACACTCTGTATAGCATTCCAATAACAACAACAATTAAATAATAAAAAGTAATTTTTAATTATGAAAATTGAGAATTACCAGTACTAGGACTAACGTAAATTGAGCCTCCTTCTTGATTCAAGAGTTGCACTTATCGAGTTTTAGGATTTTTTTCTAAATCACTTTTCATAGTAGTAACATTCGTGGTATCTTGAGTATATTTGCGTTTTTTAGAAGCGGTAATAAAAATTGTGCTTGCTGTTCCTCTACTTACGTGGTTTGATTTGAGCTCTCGGGTGGTTTTCGACTCATCCCTTGATCGAGGATTGGTGTCATTAATATCAGAGCTATTTTGCTTAGAGCCATTATTTTTTTGTCTTCATAAAATCTTTACTCCACTTCGACTTATCCTCATTAGAATTTTCACTTTCACTATTTTCTGTTTGCTGAAACGATAATTCTAGCATTTTTCGACATCGTTTATTTATCCGAGGCATTATTACAGTAATTAACAACACATAAACACACACTGACACTCAAATATTATGAATTATGCACTATCGTAATGTACGTGCGCTCCCGCTAATTATATCACAACACTAGTCGGAAGTAAAAAATGCAATCACCCAGATCAGTGCGGGAGGGGGCAGAAAGACTTTGTAGTCTATGACGGGCCTTTCGACCCTTTCTCCGCAAGGAATAGAAAAAAATATCAATCAGTGCGTTATCGGGCTGGAAAACCTTAGCAAAGTTTTATTACCTTACCGAGTTGACTTTAAGGTCCTAAACTCAAACCTATACTTGTCTCTTTCGTACATTCAGAAATACTCATGCTACGGCTGCCGCACCAGAGTAAAGTACAGTGTTTCTCACCTCCGCACGGAGTGAGAGCACATGCATCGGGTTTTTAGACCTTATATCGCAGTGAACGTGTTAAATAAATGTGGTCACATTTATTTAATTTATGTATCATTACGAACAATGCAAATACTTCCCTTACAGTTGATTTTACATTACTGTTTTTGTTGTTACAGTGTTATGTTATAATTTTATAGGTGGCATTTAGCTTGATACTCACATTTTTTAAACGTTAAGCAAAAATGTGCCAACATTTGAGTACTCCTATTCCCTGGGGTCTGTTGTCGATGATCGGAATGTCTGGATGGAACTTCTTTGTGCTCATCACCCACAATTATCATGTTTTAGTGAACCATATCATTAGCACTGGGTCCCTACTACTGGGTACAGAGTTTGTAACTTGAATGCGGTTTACGGTTTAAGAAATTTATTTCGCTCAATAAGAATACAATTATTCACTGCTATGACGATAAACTTAGCGACGACGACGTTAGTTTTTGTGAGCGACGGTTTCGCTTACAAAAACTAAAATTATGTTATAAAAAAACTTTAAAAACGAATCATTTATACATTTTTCAGTAATTCAAATTAAAAAGAATTTCATCAGTAATTAAACTAAACGAAGGTAAATCGTTGACGTCAGTTTCAGCACTGTTTGTTTGATTTGACACTGCAAATATTAATTAATTGGCTCTATGAGGAAGTGGTCAATTCGCAGATTGTATAAATAGGTTCGTTCAGAGTTCGTGAGGATGATTGAAAGCCTTCTTTTTCATGTTGAGAAACTAGCAACTCACAATTTAACCACAACTTTAAAGGAAAGCTTGTTCTAGGCCTTGTATAAGTGGATGTCACAACAAATTTGTTGGTAATATATACAAAACAATGCATGTTTTCGAATGAGGAGAGGTAATAAAGTGAGAATTTAGATACAGTATACAGAATCTGCGTGATAAGGTTACTACCTTGTTGATCTGTGTTCTGTGTGTACATGAAAACTATTTCGTCTTAACACAAAACAAATTTGTAAACAGCAGACTTACTTTTTGAGCTCTCGTCGACCCACATAGCTTCTGACTTTTTTTTTTTTAGGGTGGGTGGAAAATCATCAAATAACCCCTCCCGCTCTTGGGCAGAGCGAAAGGGAGTGTTAGACTTCTATTGACTAAAAACCACCCATGTTCCTTCTTAGCCCTTCATGTCGAGGCCGCGGTATCTCTTGCGAACAACCCGCAGCCCCGACGGGACATAGCTTGTGCCTAAACCTATGTCTGAAGACGGGCTTGAGTATCTAGTGGAAATTATTCTCTAAGAGTTAAAACTCAGTAGCACTTTTAAAAAAATAACGTTGCCCCACATTAGGAATTTCTCCAGTATCGTGGGTGCGGTTGCGGTGTGGTTTAGAAACATTTAAACTCACATACACAAACCAAACACTCATACCCGGACCCGGAACAACTATTGTGAAAACACCTGAAAATCTGTGCAGTAGTTTCTGAGTTTATTGCGAAAAGACAGACAGTTAGACGCTGTGGAGGACATTGTTTTAAAATATGTGCAAAGAAAATGTAACTGATATCGTTAGTACTGCAAGTTTTTGCAGAGGGGTCTTGTGATGCAACTTTGAAGATGTCTTTGTCTTTATAAAAACCATGTTCATTTACAATAAGTGATGCGTAAATGTGTGCCTAAATATTGTAATATTGTTTGCCCAATGCATAATTGGTTTGGCGAGGCTTGTCGTAGCCGTCGAGTGTTTATGAAATCGGCCATATTATTATGATAAGATGAACCGATTAATTTAGGTACTCTAAGAATAAAATTATGAAAAACATTTATTTTTGTATTTTTTTTATTGGAAGAAGTAGATTACATACATTATTTCTTATACTAGGCACAAAACACAAGAAAACATAAGAATAAAATCCTTACTTTAAATTAATGAAAATTCAATAAACTAACTAATTATAATAACAACACAATAGGGGTAATAAAGTAAATGAGAAAATTAACTTTAAAACATAAATTAATACAAAATGTTAGTGACCCTAAAGTAATATACTTTAAATTAGGAACTGTAAGTTTGACTTTTTTTACAGTAATTAAATTAAATTGTCCTGGAAAGACCTAATTATAGTCTGTTATTATTTAACTTCCAAACGAATTTTATTCCTATAACTAATAATAAGTGAAAAAAATTGACTGTTCGATTATGCACTATAGTGCTTAGCACAGATCCGAAAGACTGGTTTACAAAAATTTTGGCTAAAATACTTAAAAATATTTTTGTAAAAATTTTAATTTTTACACAATTACTTAAAATTAGTTTCCGTAACAAGTCTTTTAGCCTCTTTTAATTACGTTTTAATTTTAATGTTATACAACATTGGCATATTTGCTATCAAACCTGGTTTAAATTCGATCTTATTCTGAGTACCTACGAATTCGTACATAAGTTTCTAAAGGTTTTCTTATTTCGTAAGATTAAATTTAATTTATGGTTAGAGTGACTGATGATCGCGTTTCATGGCTCGAAGTTTGAGAGGCATTTTATGTAGCTGATGATAATAAAAGGTACGTACGTAATGTATGCAGATCACAAACACAAAAATAATTTAGCCAATGATTTGCATCTTAAAATCATAAGAACAAATAATAGTAATAAGACGGGACTGCTATAAGTGAAAAGGTGATATATTGTAATGCAAAATTATCAAATGATCAAGGGGAATACCCGTACCTAAAGCTAATGTTGCGACAAAATCGCTAAATAGACGAAACACGAGATAGATATTATAAAACAGGTCGTATACAGGGACCTATATTCTACTGAAGACATAAAAATGAAAAAAATATGAAAAACTGCTGAGATTGCTGTCGCCGGTAACGATTAAAATCATAGTTGACAGCTTTCGGAATCCAACTTCTTAGTCTTCCTCCTCATCAGATGGCTCTCTGGGGGTGTTATTAGGCAAAATATCATCCACGGCTGAAAAGACAAAATATGGTGATATATATTAATATAATAATAATAATATAATTATCTCCGGGTGTTCTCGTCTGGCTAACGGAGAATACTTGCATAGACACAACCTTGTAGCCAGGATTATCCATCAGCAACTTGCTCTAAAATATAACCTTGTGGAATCGGCAGTGCCGTACTACAGGTATGTGCCCGACCCAGTTCTCGAAAAGGGCAGTATCACACTGTACTGGGATCAATCCATCATCACTGACAGGACTATTATAGCTAATAAGCCTGATATAGTGGTGGTGGATCGATCAGAGCGGCGCGCAATGATTGTTGACATAACCGTCCCACATGACGAGAACCTCGTGAAAGCCGAGAAAGATAAGCAAATCAAATATCTTGACTTGGCTCGCGAGGTTGTCGACATGTGGACTCAGCGATCATTGTGCCGATAGTAGTTACAGCCAATGGCTTAATTGCCAAGAGCCTCGACCAACACCTGAGAAGGCTCTCGTTAGGCGGCTGGATCAAGGGCTTGATGCAGAAAGCGGTACTCCTGGACACGGCTCGTATCGTTAGGAGGTTCCTTTCTTTAGAGCCCTGACCGCCGGTAGCTTGGACCCTGTTCCCGATACCGGTGGGCTACAATTTTTTATATTTTTAAATGTTTTTTTATTGTTTTTAAAAGAAATATTTAAAAATGTATAAAGTTTGTTTACAAATAAATAAAGGGAATAATAAATTTTATTAGAAACAAAAACTCAGTTTACAAAAACTCAATCAATACATAATAAGTTGATAATATACAAGCATATTCTGATGTCAATTTGGACGTATGGTATCCAACTTTGGGGCTGTACTAAACCAACCAACGTCAAAATAATTCAACAGTTCCAAAATAAGGTACTCAGGGCTGCAGTGAATGCACCCTGGTACATAAGAAACGATGACCTCCACCGTGACCTTGACATGGAAGTCGTCACCTCCATCATTCAAAAATTTGCTGAAGCCCACGAACACAGACTCCATCGACATGTGAATGTTGAGGTAATTCAGCTGCTAGACAATACAGACATAGTGCGTAGACTTAAGAGAACTAAACCATTTGAATAAGTGTAGTATAAGTGCAAAGTGAGTGAATAATAGTAACAATGTTGTGCTATTTATATAACACATGAACATGGTGTTTTTATAATTATATCAGACTCTAAAAAAGTGCTAAGGACTTGTGTATATGTGCATAAATATGGACACTATTCTTAGTTTTAACATAATCTATAATGTAACATAATAAGTCAGATTTAAATTACTTATTAGTCTTTTTAGGCTAGATTGTAATTAGTTATTATGAACTTCGTACTTATAATAATTAAAAAAAAAAACAAAAACTCTATGTTCTATAACAACTACATTAGTATAAAACTGTGTCGCAGTCATTAACGCCCACCTCCAAAAAGTCGAGGCAGGTATAGTTCTAGGTATTAAAAACAACTAAATGCTGAACCGCCTTATCATAACATACATACTTCCATACTCTTCTATTACCCACCATCTCAGCAGTCTCCTCCTTTCAAACCATTTCATCTTTCAAAGTACATCCATACTCTTACAGTCACACAAATTCAAACTAAAAACTTTCCTCGAAGCAGGCTAAACCGGAGGGTTGGGAAAAATACTTACAGAGGGAACGGCACAAAGAATGAGTGTTACAAATAGCGTACACCCTCAGGCGATTAGCCTCGAAATCTGTAATGATGCAATAAGAAAAAGCATTATAGTATGGCCAGATGCATGAACCACTTCTGATGAACATGAGCTCCTATGTTCGACTATCGGGACGGACAAGTTTAATTGTTTTTTTTTTCAGGAATTTCTTAGGTGAAACCGGGACTCCGGATTTGGCCCAACCGACGGCAATAGGCTTGCTCTCGTTTATATGGGATTTTAACATGACTGGGGCAAGGCTTGAGCTCTGCCTATCCCTTTCGAGATTGCAGGTGTGATGTCATATTATTTAGATGTATGAACGTGGATGAATTAATAGAAACATGTTAAGATGGTAGCTGATGGCATACACGAGTTTCTGCCCCACCACCTGGTTTCCATGGACATAAAACTCCACGTAATTAAAAAAAATCACATAGTCGCAAAACTATCTTTATCCAATAAACTTTAGAAAATATCGTGCCTCCATTTCCAAAAAAAAACTAATGAACACTTCGTCAACTGAAGGCTTAAAATATTTTTAAACTAGAGCGATCGACAATTATCCCACGGTATCGTTCGGTAGGTTCGATCATTCTATTGTGCTGCGTGTCGCAGGTTCGATCCCCGCACAGATAAATATTTGCATGGCTTATAGATATTTGTTCCTGGTCTGGCTGTTAAGTTTAAACGCACCCACAATACACGAGAAATTTCTAGTGTGGGGCAATGTTTAAAATAAACTATGCCCAAGTGATGATTGGCCAATGCATTTTATTTTATAGACGTGAAATACTGACAAACAAACAAGATTTCTTTCATATTTATAATTCTTTAACGTACTTTTAGAACTTATCATGATGACTTGCGAAACTCTCGTCATGTTGATTGCAAACAATTATTTGACTAACAGCTCATTCATTTGTTATTTGTGTTGAACAATGTGATTTGATTGGAATTTTTGTTAATGTTAATAAATTAAAATTAAGCTCACTGTTGTACGAGTATGTTTGCCTACCTCACATTTAAGTAATTACAGTTTTGTTGTCTTCAAACTCTTTAACTGTAATGTATTAAAATTTTATAACTTTGCCAAATAAATACACATATTTTTTTTTTACTTTTACAGTAATATTGTTTTTATGATTGATAAGGAAAACCATGGATATTAATTGGGATGAAAATATTGGAATGAAAATGAAATAAAAACTTTTTACATACCTGAAGGACTTGGAATGAAAGTGAAATAAAAACTTTTTACATACCTGAAGGACTCAAAGAACTCTTGTAAACGTCCAGATAGTTCTGGAACACGGGATCAGTATTGTTCTCCAGGTCATCCATCACCATCTGTCGAATCTTGTTGTATTTAACTGTAACATAAATAGAAAACCATTATTTATCTATGAAAAAATATCATAAATATACTTAGTATTTATCTAATAATTAAGTTAAGAACGAACACACAATTAATAATCAACTTACTAATTTCCAGCTGCAACTCCTTAAAAGCCTTGCTTTTATAAACGTCACTCAGCTCGGCCTTTCTCTGTTCCTCCGTCATTGGTCTCCCATGGCTATCGAGATGAATAGATATCATCAAACTACCACGATAAGCACCATCTTTTCTACCACCAGATCCGCCGCTTCCTCCAGCTCCGCCACTAACTCCAGATCCGCCACTACCTCCAGCTCCGCCACTACCTCCAGCGCCGCCACTACTTCCAAAGCCGCCACTACTCTCAGCTCCGTCACTACCCCCATCAACACCATTAGTAGCAGCGTTGCGATCTTCAGACATTGTTACGTAAATAAATTCGAACCGATTTTAGTCAAAATAAATCCGATGCTCACAACTGATCGCGATAAAAGCGAGCGACTGAATACCGGAGCCAGACGACACGACCACTGGGTCGATAACAGACTGAGTGGGGAAAAGGAGACACCGCTCTCATATTGCCCCCTAGCTATGCCTACCTATATCCCACGCAAGGTAATTTGACAATACTAATTTTAGGGTTCCTTACCGTAGATGCATTCGTTGGTTGTCTGGCTAGCGTAACGGCTATCGGTGTGAGGTCCTAGGTTTGGAATACCAGAACCGGACTAACACCGATATTTATAGTGCCGACTCAAGTTGATTTTTTAACTTGGGTTAACTGTCATCGTCATAACAACAGGGAAACATCGCCCAATAAATAAATCCTAGAATTTATTGGCCGCAATTGGCGGATCTTCGAATAAGGTACTTCCTTTGATTGTGTTCATTGCCTTCTACATCCTTGTCATACCCGAATTAGCATTCTGCTTTAATCAATGCTAAAGATGTCACATATCACTGTAATCAATTTAAGTGTCTAAAATGTCATTCTGTATTGAAAAGTAGGCGTTTAAATCAAATTATAAACAAACTGTAGCTTTCAATATGTCTAATCGGGAGGAATATAGCCGTGTCAAGTCCGACTCAAGTTCAGTCCACGACTAACGATACCAGTTCATTAATATACCCCTGCATTGGTAAACAGGATTGGACGAGCTGAAATGTTTAAACTTAATTTGTTGACATTAGTAGTTTTGTTTGAGGTAATAATTTAATTTATTGACATATTTGTATACAGCTGAATTTTCTGCCATAGTTTTATTTAATTAATTGATTTTGTTAAATAATGTAGCATGCCGTTCCGAACCTACATTACTGGCAAATAAATTTTCAGTCGTATCAGATTACTTTCTTAACAAACCATGAGAGACAGCGAAGTGAGAGTCTAATTTATTGGTACACATGTTTCTTCATCATTGTGCACTCTCTTTCCATGTCTGCTGTTCTGACAACATCCTCGCTTTACCTTGGTCATGGCGTGCCGCCGCAGCAGTTCTAGACTTCTCGTTATCTCCACACCTTATTATCCCATCTCCCATCCAGTCTTTGGTCCACTCACTTACATTTCTGCAACACTATTTCTGCATTAAACAAGAGAAACCATTGTCAATGCTATTTCCAAAACCCTAGAAGCATGTAGTTTATGTCGATCCACTTTTTGCAAGCACTTGATAAACTCCCCGCATTCATAAAGGGAAGTCTTCAATATGCGACTGGAAAGAGCAGCTTTGGTCGTAGATAAAGTCTTACCTACGATTAAAGCTGCCCTTTGCTGTCATTTTGTCTTTAGTTCATCGAGTTTCCTGTCTCTGTGACTCAATCCAGGGGACCTCAGAATTGGCTATTTCACTACTGTTAAAAATTCACAAAAATGTTATGTTATTTCAAAGAACAGGTGCGCGGACAGCACCGTCGACAATGACATCTTGCCAACGAAGCTCGCAGAAGTTGGCTGCACACCACATCTACTGCAATTTTTCGCCAGCTATATGCGCGACAGACAGCAGTACGTCGATTATAATGGGTGTGAATCTGACCCATATTACACCTGGTCCGGTGTGAGTCAAGGCAGCAATTTGGGGCCTCTCGAATTCATTATAATGATTAACGATTTGCGAAGTCGTCAAACATGGCTCCTGTTTATTTTTTGCGGATGACCTTAAGTTGCTGCTCGAGGTTAAAAGTAAATCCGATTGTGAGCGATTGCAGGAGGATATAGATAGGATAGTGGAATGCAGTCAGGACAACAAGCTTTTGTTCAACGTGACAAAGTGCTCGGTGATGAGTTTTACGCGCGCGCGTAACTCTCTAGTACACGAGTACGTAGTGGATGCCGCTCCTATGCAACGTGTCTCTGAGGTGCGGGATTTAGGGGTTACGGTCACTCCTGAACTGTCCTTTCGCGACCATATTACGAAGATCTGTAAAAGGGCGTTTACAAACTTAGGATTTGTTTTGAGGCAGACAAGGCACTTCACTAACATCGCTTCAGTCAAGGTGCTGTATGACGCACTGGTCAGGAGTCATCTGGAACATAGTGCGGTCATTTGGGCTCCACATGAGGTCAAGTACGTGGTGATGCTAGAACGCGTACAGAACAAGTTAACGCGCCACTTGTACAAAAAGCTATATGGGGTATATCCGTTTTACCCCTTGATGTACCCCACTCTGTTTGTGCTTGGTATGGTCGGGTACAACCAACTGAGGGTAAGGCGTGTGTTCACGCTAGTGGCATATTTGGTTAGGCTACTTCGTGGTATTGAACATAACCCGGGAGTGCTGCAGCGACTGAGTTTATGTGTACCAGACCGCTATGTGTGGAAGCGACGCCGCCCGCCGCTGCTGGCCGTGCCGGTTGCAGGACCAAGCTTCTCGCGAAGACACCATTGACCCGCGCAATTCGGGTCATTAATGACCTTCATGGCAGGATCGATGTATTTACATGCCATTTGAGTGAATTCGCAAAACGACTGTTGTTTATTTTATGCTATTCAGTAGATTAGAGCAGGTTAAATGTTTTTATGTTATAAATCTTTTAAATATTGTGTTTTTGATGATAATGTTGTTTTATGATTTAAAGGTTGCGGTTGTGTTTTTTGTGCTTTTATAGTTACGTTGTATTATAATTTAAAGATTGTGTTTTTATAGTTAGGGTATAGAAGTTAGGATTATTGATGTTACTATATGTACCAACTTGTTTATCAATGTTTTTAAAATTTTAAATAAGTTAGTTTTAAATCCGCGCTATCGCATTTGGTGAACACCTGTAATGATAGCTGTAAGGGATTTTTAAATAAATAAAATAAATAAATAAATCAACTCATCAACATGAAGTGATGACTGCTAGATGAAAATACTTAAAAAGCTTTAGAAAAAGCACGAAACACGTGATACATGCCTATACAATTTGAGGGTTGCCCTCGATTTCTCTGGGATGCCATCATCAGATCCTGATTTTCTTATCATGGTACCACATTTCCTTTTTAACAAAAAAATAATTTTCTATATCGGTTCACGCGCCTCCGAATAATCGGTGAATATGCATAAAAAAAAGACTGAGAACCTCCTTTTTTAAAGTCGGTTAATGAGTTTTACCTGCTATCATCAGGGCAACCTAATACCCTGAAAGAATACAACTATCACTTTATAAGTACGTATAGTTCTGAAAGAATTTTCTATCAACTCCTAACCGTTGAGGAGTTGTACCTTCCATCATCATCAGTGAATCCACATGATATTGTGATGACCACACGCAAATACTTGAACAAGTTTAGAAAATATATGGAAAACGTCATAAGTGCCTATAAAGTTTGAGGGTTGCCCTCGATTTCCCTGGGATCCCATCATCAGATCTGACTTGGTGAAAATGGGACCACTTCGAGAGTATACTTTTTCGAACACAAAAAGAATTTTGAAAATCGGTTCATTAATGACGGAGATATGCGATAACAAACATACATACAAAGCAAAAAAAAAAACACAGACGAATTGACAACCTCCTCCTTTTCGGAAGTCGTTTAAAAAGAGAGTCACTCCATGTATTAAGTGCATCCGGTTTGACTCGAAGCCGCATTATATCAGAAAAAAACACCAAAGTGTGGAAAATAAGCTTACTTTGGGAAGCCGGCGACAACAAAGTTAATGAAACAAACAAATGGCTGATTTCTACTATATGGAAGTAGTTTTTTTGGCACAAAATAAATACTCTTAGAATATCATCAAGATGGACGAGGTAGAAAAATACTTATTTTAATAGAGAAGAAAAATGAAATCCGAACCTGTAACCATAATCTATATATATAAAACAAAGACGGGTTTGTTACAACACTTATAACTCGAGATCTGCTGAACCAATTTTCATGGTTATTGATTCGTTGGATTTGTCTCCGCCCCGAATAGCATAATACATCTTAAAAACAATGAAAACTCGATATGTGTAATGAATACTTAATCATTTCATTAAATGCTGATTTGTTTATTACATGTTAATCATTATTTTGTTGTCCAATCCTGTCAAATACTGTAACAACTATTCATGTGTGCGTTCAGAAATTTATTTTTTGTAAAATGTCTCTAAAGTTCAGGTACTTGTTTGTTTGTTTTAGACATTAATTTGTGTAAATTATTTATTAATTATTTAATTTTTAATTTCCGAAAATAATACCTAAGATTAATTCTACAGGTTAACAAAAGTGTAAATGTTTTTTATAGGTTGTCTATGATTTTTCTTGATAAGCTATTCATACGTAGTGGTTATATACTCTTTGAGCTATTAATTTTAAAGTTGAAATATTAGTGCAAGTCCAGGGAAGGTTTAAAAGGTAAGAAAGTGGTAGGTAGGTAGGCAGGGTAGTAGGTAGAGTAGTAGGTAGGGTAGGTAGGGTAGTACGTAGGGTAGTAGGTAGGTAGGGTAGGACGTAGGGTAGTAGGTAGGTAGGTTAGTAGGTAGGTAGGGTAGGAGGTAGGGTAGTAGGTAGGTAGGGTAGGAGGTAGGTAGGTAGGTTGGTGGTAGGTGGATAGTTGGTACTTAGGCGGGTAGTATGTAGGAAAAAGGGCATAGCAACGCATGCGGGTACAGCTAGTAACAAATTAAAAGAATTTTCTCATTTTTTTTATGTCGGTTAAGACGACAGGATTTTGGCTTAGAGGAGGATGAAGACTCCTAGAATTTATCAACAATTGCCATATTCAGATCCACTTGAGCCCGAAAAAAAAAAACCCCAAGGTGTACCATTCGGGCACTGCTCCGTTGTTATAATTTATATCAACGGAACCCACAGCTCATAATGTCTGGCTCACTTTTAGCCGGTAGTTGTTTCCCCATCTACCGTACGTACGTTGGAGGGGTACCTGCCTCACAGCAGACAGACCGCCCCCTCAGACATGGGGGTTGATTATACCTATAAATACGTGTTTGTATTGATTTCATACAGATCACGTTACAGCAATCAAGTAAACCCTAATACAATTAAAAACTGTTTCACTCTTGATTAAGCAAAATATTTTTTTTATCACGTTTCCACTTTTTTAGTCACGTTGCCGAATGGTCTTGACCTTTTCAAGTTTTGAAACAACTCTTGGCGGAAAATTGCGAGTTTTTTCTTTCACAAAATATTTGGGCTTCTCATTGACTTCGCGTCTTAAATCACGTGTTTGGAAACGTGAATTTGTGAAAAATAAAGTAAAGTACCGAAGCCAAACCACCGCCGGCAGATTCTGGAGCAAACGCTGAATAATTTTGAATGGAATACGAGTTGATTAAGGTGTTTCTCATCGAAATGGACCAAATATCTATTCGTTTGTAATCCGTGCGAACAACCTTTTAATAAACTGACTAGTAAAGATTATTAGGACAATTTCATAATCAGTTTTTCTCGGCTTAAGCATTTGTTGGTGAAAAGCTTTTGTACTAAAATGTTTATGATTTTTAGTTTTAATTTATCGTTCGTGTCATTTACGTTTCCTAATTTATGTTATAATGGCCTTCAAATGAAAATAGTTTAAGAACACTATTTATATAAACTGTTAATTCCTGAATAAAATAAAATAAATAAACATTAAGTTTATACGCAAAAGTAGAACTTTAAAAACTTGCAAGAGTCCTTATTATCATTCATAACTTAAGGCTGTAGGTAATTTAAAAAATCACAAACTACAAAATTAAATCTTTTTAACTATGAAAATGAAAATAATTAAAATAATAATACCATCGTATTACTATCCCACTGCTGGGCAAAGGCCTCTTCTCACACAGGAAAGGGACAAGCATTGAACATCAAGATGGGTTAGTGGATTTCAGACCTTTATTAATTATAAATTCAGGTTTCTGTGATAAACTAAGAATGTACATATGAATTGAAAAAGTCACATCACTAGGTACTTACCTACTGCGATTTTTTTCCACAACCTTATGCAATTAAAATTATGGTTATAAATAAAAAAAACTGAATTTTGCAATCAATAAATTACAGACAAAGATTTGGACTTATACAGGGAAAAAGGCACAAACGGTTACCACATACTCAGAAAATAAAAATTTATCATAGGTAATGAAAAATAGGAGCTGTTTCATATTCTTTTTACCGTATGATGATTTGTATCTATGTGATATAAAATAAAAGATACTGCAGTTTTATTAGTTTTACCTAAGTTATCTTGCTGCGCCCTAAACAAGGTTATGTTCAAGCCTAGTGTGTTACCATGGTTTTGTATATTGTGCATTTAAATAAATAAATAAAGTTAAATCCTGTATAAATTTTACATAAAGTTTGTAGGTAACCTGGGCTGTTAATCATGTGTCTAGCCTTTCCCCCAGCTTTTGGTCCCAGTCTAACCAGATGCAGCTGAATATTTAACATGGAGCGACTGCCTATCTGACCTCCACAACCCAGTTAAAGAGATAATTAGATACCCATCGTTTACATAACATAACATTACACCTGTAATATAAGATGGGTTAGGAAGAGGTGTACTTAGTGACAAGCACAACCAAATTTGGTTTTTATTTTTGTTTAAGTCTCATAATTAAATGGGATTACAAGGCAATGGTGTGTTGTAGTTACAACCTAATGTTCTTCAATCATAGAGCCTGTGTATATCCCATACATAAATCATCCATATTGTTTTGGTCCTTGAATATATTCTAATAGCCACAAAACTATGAATATGATGACGTGGGAAAGTAGAGGGTGAAACTTTAATTTTAGCTGAATTTTGATTTTTTACAGAACTGTGTAAATGTTGATTATTTACTTATTGTTTACTATAGACTCGGGGGAGTAAAATATTAATTTAACTGTTTTACTAAGGTTAAATTATGTTATGCTTGAACAACAAGGAAAGTTGATTTACCAATTATAAATAACGTAGAGAAATTTTGTGTAACAGTTCCTGTAATTCTCCAGTAACGTATTTAGACAAATAACAGGCAATTCTAGTACCTATAACGTTATGAAAACTTGCTTCTTGATCAACATAATATTTTAAAATCCGTTTCTTCAAGGACTGACATATTTCTACATTGATGGATGGGTTATCCAAGTGCATAGAGATTCGCTAAAAACTATTTATATAAAATGGTTTCAAACCATTTTATTTAATGTGTATCTAAAATTACTGACGAGTATTTTTTTAAATCTAAGACTGAGTGTTTTGTAATTACAAGTAATAAAGGTAACAGAAGTATTTTATTTCGCTCGTCTTCAAAACATCAGTAACTTAAAAAAAAAACTAGCCATTTGATAGAGATAAAAACTTGTTGTAACCAATGTTTGAATCTCGGGAGATACTCTTTGGTACAGGTTTTACAATTTTCGATAGTTTAGAATTAATGTTAGACAATGCAAGTCGTCATCAGGCGAGCCACGAAGGAAACTCGGTTTATAAATTGGTGGTCACCCGTCCACGGACCAGCCTAAGCACGCGCGGCTTAACCTAAACATCGTTTAGTATGTAGGTATATAAAAGTCCTCTCGAGTTTTTCTATATTGTTTAGAATCGGTACATCCAAACCAATTCATTTTTTATAAAACTTTTACTTTAAATCAAACAAACTAATCACATTCACGTTACCATGCAGCGGTTATCGCTGTCCTTGTCTCTCGTAAATCAATCTTGGCAGCCATATTGTTTGCATATCGTCTGCCCACCTTAATACTTTAGTGACCAATCAAGCCGGCTACATTTTACCCACTCGGATGCTACCTGCGCCAATCAATAGTTTGCAGAGGGCATTTGTCATGTGAACTTTGCGCGTCAGCGTTTGCGGATATAGTGCTATAGCAATAAATATTGTTGAGATATTATGCGTATGAAAACCGGGCACTGACCACGTTGTAACAAAGACATGCCGTCTTTGTTCTTCCAAACAGTCGCCTATCCATCAGAACATGTTTCTAATCTTTACTGGTGCAAAAAAGTGCATTTTCTTTTAGTTAATATTGTTTATTCGTTTTCTTTACACGATATAGGCTTGTATTTGACCACAACTGGGCTGATTTGAAGCCATGATGCGTGATAGGGTGGAAATACATAATTTCTGACTTGTTGCAATAATTAGGCTATACATCGTCATGCCAGTTTAATATGACTACTTACTACTACTTACACACTATGTTGCTCATAACAGCACATAAGAGAATGTTTTTCACAATTGGGTCTTTCGATGTACTACGGTTGTTAATCATCATTGTTCTATTATTATACTCTTATTTATTTAGGATCACTATTATCCACTTGGATTGGCTGAAATCATTTTTCCTTGAGGAACTGTTATTACTTACTGTGACTAGTTATCGCTACCAATTTATTTTAATTTTTTCATCAAATGAATCGGTTCTTAGATATCTCTCTAGTGAATTTATATGAAACTGTCCATAAAATCGATTCAAACTTAATTGAATTTTGTTCTAAGACACAAAGACAAGCCACACACTATAGCCTGTAAACAAAACCTTTGCAGCAAAGCATCTTTTGTAGGGTTCCACGTATCTTTAATAATCTTCCACCTTTTCTCAGAACTAATCATCTGCCTAGCCTTTTCCCAATTATGTTAAGGTTGAACTTATTCTAAGAAGTCTGAGCCATAATATTCTAAATATGTATCTACTTTAAAAACACCGAGAATTTACACGAATTATTCGTAAGTAAATGTTATTACTATTTAAGAGAATTTCGAATTGAGAATACATTGAATTAAACTATTTTGTAATTAGACATACCTAAATATTAAATTAATTTAAACGAAATGTATTGCATGACAATTTGATGTACCCATAATTATTGTTTTCTAAAAAGTTCTGAAGTTTTAATAAGATTTTTTTATGCCTCAATGGCGAGATATCAGACATAGGTACTTGTTACTAACTCAACATCTTGTGAATCTATGATCCACAATAAATTAATACAAATATAATAATTACGATAATACAATATGATATAATTACGAGGCAATAAAATAATAAAAGATTACATTACTTGACCACAAATTTCTCCTGTGGTATTGATATCGACACATCCCATGAATAATCTAAATGAGAAGTACCTAAAATGGTTAGTCTTTTTGTCTATTTATGTTGATTTGATACCTTCTAATTTTTTAAAGCGTAATGAGAAGTGTAAGTCAGACTTGCACATGAAGGGTTCCTTACCATTGTAGTAGAAATTGAGAGGTTTTCCATGTTATTTGGCCACCATAGACTTCTTATAGGTTTTCCTGTAATCTGTAAGTGTTGAACTAACTTCTGTATTTTTTTCAGAATTTTAGGCTCAGTCGTTTTGGAAATAAGGGGGGGGGAATGGTCGGACAGACAGATAGACACACGAGTGATTCTATAAGGGTTCCGATTTTTCCTTTTCTACATAGTAATTAATTTTCTCGTTCTATTCGCTGAAAACTTCGAGGATCTTCAGAATATGCTCCAAAACCTACATGATGCCTCTTCCAAAGTAGGACTTAGGATGAATATGGCCAAGACGAGACGAGATTAACAGCTATTCAAATTCTCCTGTCAAAGTTGAAATGAAGAGTTGGAGTGAATGAGTAGTTGATCAGTATGTATATCTTGGTCATGTTCTTTCTTTTGGCAAAGGACATCAACAAAAGGAGATATCCCGAAGAATACACAAAAATATATAAAAAAAATACAAAAAAAACATTAACAGATGTACCTACTGTAGCTATGTATGTTCCTGTACGTCTGGGCCAGTTTTTTTGTAAATTTATCGCATTACAAAAAAAAATCGTACATTTATTATGCTAATAGTATTCGGTGTGTGAAGGAGTATGTTAGGGTCATAGCAGATGGAGCTTTCAGTGTGTATTCTTCTTCTTGAGCCCGTTAATTATCAGTTATAATGACGATCTTTGTGAAAATTTTAACAACAATCTGGCAGTGGCTTTCTTTATTGGAAAAATATGACAACATTTCTAAAAAACAGTTATTACTAATATGTAATTATAGTGTTTCCATGTGACAGAAGGAGGTCCTGAGGGCAAAACGGAGGCTGGTAATTTTTCTTAGTAACGAGGAGTACTGGAGACTGCCAGGCACTGCCACAGTGCTCCACCACGTTCACCATGTACCTGTTCGACAAGGATTTCCTGTTTCTCAGGAGACAACCTATTGCTCGTAATATACTTACGTTACTCGTTATAGACCTTTACGCTTAAAGTCATCATCATCATCAGCCTGTAATGTTCCCACTGCAGGGACTCAGGCCTCCTCTCTAGGAGAGGGATGGGCTATAATCCACCACGCGGGCCCAGTGCAGGTTGGTACACAGGTCACATGTCTTCGAATTTCTTGGTTCCCTCACGGTGTTTTCCTTCACCGTTTTGAGAGCAGCAGTGATGAAATAAATTACACTAAGTAATGCGACTGCCTGGATACTAACCCACGACCTACTGTTCTTAAGTTTGGGCCACCGCTGCTGTTCCACCACTGGGCCACCGCTGGGCCACCGCTGCTGTTCCACCACTGGGCCACCGCTGCTCTTTAAGGACATTTACACCCAAAGGAAATGTCCCTAAATAATAATTGGTCAACAACGTCATCACCTATAGCGCGTTGGGATTTATCTAAACTATCATATTATTGAACGAAACATTGATAATTAAAATTTAAATCTCATTAGCAGGCACGGTGTCTGGATATGTGCCCGGCTGATGGCATTAGGCTCGCCCCTTATTACATGGGACTTAAACAGAGGTGTACCTGATAGTACATTAGGTACACCTCTGCCTAACCCTTCGGGGATTGCAGGCGTGACGTAACATCATAATGTTATGATTGAATTGATTATAGCCAGTACGTACTCTCAAGTGTTAATATTTAAGGTCACTAATCACCTCAACGCTTAGTTTTCAGAATTGATGAAATTTTGTAACTGTTGAAAATAAATGATTTGATTACAACCAATTATTCCAATCCTCTCTATTAAAACGACATTCTCTGGAAACTAAGTCGACACAATCCTACAAACTTAGTATTTTGTTGCTGATCCTTGTTACAATTCGGACAATTTAGCTTCTTCACACCTAATTATGAAAAACACAATATTTTTTTATTTTCAGGCTCCTCAGGTGTTGGTCGAGGCGCTAGGCTATTAAGACATTGGTTGAAACGACTATCTGCTGAACTGCTGAGTCACACCCCACATGTAGACAACGAAGTACAAAGACATCTCAACTGCTAAATTGATGTGATTTGAGATATTGAGTCAAAACAAACATGACGTTGTCAGGTTGTTTAATTGTGTCACGTCTTCATAAGTCAGTAAGCAGGCTACTGTGGCTCTCTTTAATGCTGAAGCTTCAGAAGTGAAACGAGCATCTCGGATTGTTGGGGCGACACTACATACTTACGACACCTAACCATTAAAATGATTGATAATGACATGTATCTAAAACCGACTTCAACAAAATATAAAACACTAAAAAGTGAAAAATAAACTTCATTAAAAATCATCTTCTGAAGTCGGTGACTTTTGTTTGATTTCGTTTTTTTTTTTGCCACCGACTTTAGAAGCTGATTTGTGCTAATAAACTTTATTTTACACTTTTTTGTGTTTAATTTTTTGTGAAAGGGGTCCTAATAACATCTTAAAAGACTCAAGCCAACCTCACCTGCACGTGGTGCACCCTGCTGACCAACGAACGAGGCTCTGGCGCAACGTCCACCAACCCGCATTGGACTAGCGTGGTGGACTATAGTCCAAATCCCCCTTAAAACCAACAAACCATGAAGAAAGGTATGGAAGGAGAAAGGGGAGGCCTTTGCTCAGCAGTGGGACACAACGTAGGCTAACAAAAAAAAAAAAAAAAAAATTTTTTGTTGATGTCGGTTTAATTTTTTATTAAAATGGTTTTTATTTTTCATTTTTAAGTGGTTCACAAGTGCTTACCCCTTCAACGTACCGGCGTGATGTTATGTTATGAACAGGTGTAATCAATAGATATACATGAGATTTCAGCAATCCCAGTCCATTAGTTATCATTTATTGAGGAGTTCCGTTGTGTATCTCCGAAGTTCTTCATCAGATCCGCCAAATTAAAATGGGACCACTACGAGAAAGTAATCTTCCAAAAACTACCCAAATCGCTTCAAGAGTGCCTATAAAATTAGAAGAGTTCTCTCTATTTCTCCAGAATCCCATCATCAGATCCTAACTTGATGACAATGGGATCACCTGGAAAGTACCCTATCAAATAAAATAAAAAAAAATCAAATCGGTCCAGCCATCTTCGAGTATTCGGGGAACATAGATAAAAAAGATATTGATAACCTAATCCTTTTTGAAGTCGGTTTATTATACTGTACGGATTGTTATACTCATTTCTGCTATAATACCAATAATCAGTTTTCAATCTACCCATACCTAAGCTGACCTGCAACTCCTGAGAGGGGAATAAAATATAAAAGACATTTACGTTTTATTTGTTTATTCAACATTCAAGACGTGCCGACATTTAGAATCATTATAGCTAATGCTTAAACTAACATCTGAAATCTTAAAAAATGAAACATACGATAGTAAAATTTGACATTAATTCGGGTTAGAGTCTTTTCCTGGATTGTATAATTTTATTTTACATTATAAAGACTTACAATTAATTTCAAATACAACCAATTTGGTTATAAAGTAACCCACAACACTGTCCACAAGTAGGCGTAAAGTTTAGGTAAAAAGAGAGCAAATCACTAGGAAAATTGATAGCAGAATGTGTTACTATTAAATAAAATCAAACGATAAAATGACGACTAAATAAAAAAAAAACAAAATTATACAATATTAAGTTATATTAATTTAATACTTCAAATTTAATCGATCAAAAGGTAAATAGATTGTAAAATCTTTTTAATAAACTAAAATGAATTTTGATGAAAGTAACTAAACAACATTTTATTTCTCGTTTTACGTTTTCTTTGAAGAAAGAAAAGGAAAGGTGTTTTAATTATATTCCATTTTTTTTTAACTTACTAACTATTGATTATACACTTATTATAATAACGTTTTACTAACATACATAATAGTATATTAAAATCATCATCATCATAAATTCATCACACACAGTAGAGTCGGTTACTAATCACCCGTCCCTACTTCACACACACACCAAATAGACAAAGCGATCCATCAACCACACACAAAACAATCAGCAAACGAAGAAGAAGATAGAGATAGAGGGAAATAGCAATGTCTTTTTACGAGTAATAAGGTCGAGTATCGGAAAACCGGAAAAGAATGATTACCATTATATTGTATTTTAATAATATTTTGACATGGTAAAATCAACTTCGAATCCTTTCTAAACTTTTTTTTTTATCCAAAAAAATCATCAAACAACATTTGAAATAGAATTTAATTACGGGTAATAAATTATTTCGACTTGCAAACTGAATTGTTATTTTTTTTCGTTCATAAAAAAATCAGTAAAGAGAACACACTCTTGACTGATATTCTTATGAACTATTTGCGATACCTACTAAATTCGGTTTTTTTTCTTAAATGACTCCGTTGATATAGTATTCCACAACTTAATTCTGACTTAAAACGTATTTAACGTTTTACAAATATAACACATTTTTTTTCTGATTTCTTTAAAGTACTAAATGGAAAATTAGTTATAAGGTATTTTTAAAGTAAAATTCCATTAAGTTTGTTTTACAATTAGAAACTAAGATTTCACTTATAATATTTTAATAATATTTACAACGATATTTGGTCCAAAAATGTAGCCCGCAGATTCCCATTATTTAATTAAAACGGGACTTACTTATACGTAATAAAAAGAAAGATATACACTAAATTAAAAAAATTGTACATCTATGTACAAAATATTTAATTAATTAACCTATCTATGACATGTAAAGTGTAATGTGCGTGTTTGTGTGTTTATGATATTATGATGTTGAGTCAGTAGATACCTATACTTAATTTTTTTTTCTTATTTGTACTTATTTCTATAATAAATCGATCAAAAGGTAAATAGATTGTAAAGTTTTTCTAATAATCTAAAATGAATTTTAATGTTTAAGAAATTAACTAAACCAAACACAATTATTTTTTTCCGAATTCTATGAAGAATGAAAAGGAAAACAACTTATAAGTTGTGTTACTTATATTCTATCTACTTCGTTTAATTATTAGACATTTAGATTTATAAAATGATTATTATAGACACCTATTAAATAATACTTTGAATGTGCGCTAAAATCAACTTTAAATCCCCTCTGAACTAACTGAAGTTAAATGTTATTTTATTTAACTTATGAAGGGTTAATAAAGAACTAAAACATACGTAATACATAAAGTTTACAAAAGTTTTAGTAAAAATGCTGCATACCACTGCGTTATCTGCATAATTATTTTTAGTTTTCTTCAAAAGAAATCAATAAAGAGTATGCATCTTAAAAGAAAGATACAAACTAAATGAAATAATTCTTCCTTTACGTTTAAGAAAATAATATGCCGATTTAAAAAAAAATACGTTGTTGAGTTAGTCTAAAATATAAAAGCTTTTTTGTAAAAAATACATGTGTGAGTTTATGTTTATACATTGCAATTATTAATAAAGAGCTGTTAGTTTTTTTGTTTGTTTTCTTTTCATACTAGTTATTAGTTTTATTTCGTTTTACTTTACCGATTGCAATAATCCAAATATAAATTAAATTAAATTTCAATTAAAATAATTGATTATTCGATTATAATTCGATCTAGTAGTACCTATACTACATTAAATTCGAATCTTAAATTTTTGGTCTCCATACATGGTAATATATTTTACAAAGTAAATTAATAATATAATTATTGGATCGCATCCTATCACGTTTTAAAGTCTTCAGATGACAACCATTCACAATGATTTAATTTTTTATAAATTTAAACCAAAGATATTTACAAATGGAGTAATTGTAAAATTAAGAATAAAAACACGACAGGATGGAGGACTTAAACTTAAATATTTTGCAGACAAAATTTAAATTTCTTATTTTTTTGCGATTTTCCGGTATGTGTCAATGTCAAAATTGATCCGCAGCAAAATCTAACAAAATTTGAATTTCGATGTTGCGCTTTAAGAGTGGTAGGTCGGAGCATGTTTATCGCCGTTTCGAGAGTTGTCCATCTGTAATGAAAATGAGGAAAGTGTTATTAAATGGACAAATGTCAATAAAGTAACGACATCCAAACCTAAAAAGGGTTAAATAAAAATATTTTACCGTCTTTAGGTATAGCAGTCCCCACAAATTCTTGTCATGTGTATTCGATTTACATTAAATCGAGACGATATTATTATGAGTAAGTCTACATTAACGAACATCGTATTTTATGAGATAACTCATTAAACGAGTGATACAATAATCTCCTAGCGAAGAAGAAATTCTGATCACTACACCACCCTTTTTCTTTTCTTTTTTTGGGGGGGTGTGAAATCATCAAATAACCCCTCCCGCTATTGGGCAGAGCTGAAGGGAGTTTCACTTCTACTGACTAAAAACCATCCATGTTACTTCTTAGCCCTTGTGCCGAGCCCGCGGTATCTCTTTCGAACAACCCGCAGCCCCGACGGGATCACTACATTCCTTGCTGTATAGAACATAATTTCATTTATTTACCTTGATATATTCCAGTTAAGCCGAGTCAGTGGTGCTCATGGTATCCTCGTCAAGGAACAGGACCCTCCTGCGTTTACAAACGGGCATTATTGCGCAATCAGAATCTTCGTCTTCACTGTCCGGTTGGGGTTCAGGTTCATTGTCTTCGTCATCATTGTCTTCGTCATCATTGTCTTCGTCATCATTGTCTTCGTCATCATTGTCTTCGTCATCATTGTCTGCATTGGGGTGTTCTTCGTCAGAGTCGCTGTCCGTGTTATTCGACTCATTTTCGGAGTTAGTCTCCGACGGAGTCGTAACCTCTTCTTCGTCGCTTGAAGAGTTGGAGGTTTCGTTATCGCTGGATGATGAAGAATTGTCTGATTCTCTTGCAGAAATATAATCTTGTACATGAATCAGCGGTTCGTTCTCCGTTTCATAGTCGGATGCTGTAAAGTACAATCAATTATTAAATTCAGTCATACATTCTATCACTAGAAGAGGTCCTGGCTAAATAATAGTAGTCACGGCTAAGTAGTAGGGTAGTAGGCTAGTAAACACGGCTTAACCTGAAGATCAACCCAAGCGGGTTGATCTACAGGTTAAGCCGTGTTTGCCTAGGCTGGTTTGTGGATGGGTGATCAGTGACACCCCGTTGAATACTGAGTTTCCTCCGTGCCTCGGAAAGCACAGCCAGTACCAGTACCAAGGAGTACCGTATCACCCAGTATTAAGGAGTTGCGGAGATCAAACTGGAAACCGACGCGAACATAGTTGAGAAAAGGCTCGGCAGATGATGATGACATTCTACCACTAGACATAAACTTCGTCAAGTAGTTCTCCTGATAAGCACTGATTACCCGTATCTTCACATTGATCTATTTAATTGGAGTAATCACGTCTTCTTTCAAATTAAAATGTATACTTGAAACGTTGATTTACGTCTTATTTTATCAATGCAGTCTAACACAGGTACTATGATGTTAACAGGAACCATCCCTGTGTAAAAAGCGTCATGGAGGCCCATGGCGCTTTGACTATTCAAAGCATCAATTAGAACAATGTTTTTTGTGTGTTACATTGACTTTTGCCGTTAAACGTTAGTTAAAATGTTATTTCTCTGCATTTGATGTACATAATACTCGGTTAACGGCTTACGTGAAAGGTACATGTACACCCGTCGGGGCTGCGGGTTGTTCGCAAGAGATACCGCGGCCTCGACATAAAGGGCTAAGAAGGAACATGGGTGGTTTTTTGTCAGTAGAAGTCTGACACTCCCTTCCGCTCTGCCCAAGAGCGGGAGGGGTTATTTGATGATTTCCCACCACCAAAAAAAAAAAAAGGGTACATGTACACCCTGAATACCTAAAATACTGCAGCAACGCTTACATTCCTCATCATCATCACCTTAACATATAGATACTTTTTTTTTATTTGAATATCATTTTTCCCGACGAGACTCGTAAAGTCTCGATTCTTGAAAATCATTCATATTTTTTCAAAGAATTTATGTCAATTACAAGGAATTTCCAAAAAACTTTATAACTCTAACGTGATTTCTGAAGCACGGAGGAAACTTTTTATCTAATGTGTGGTCACACATCCACGTAGCAACCTAGGCACGCGCGGCTTTCTCTGACAATCGACCTGGGCGGTTGTTATTATTTAGTCACGAGCTCTTCGTAATAATTTTATTTAATCCTCATAATTTCGTAGTTAGGGTGAGATAAAGTAACCCAATTCGTTACAATTCACTTTTCTGACTGCTATTTTATTTAAAAAAAGACATTTCACGCCAAGAGATAAACAACTTAATGAGATGTAGATGATGAGTGTCATCTGCCCTCTCCCAACTCTGTAGGGGTCGCCTTTCAACTGCATCTTTATAGATATATCAGGATGCAGGTTAATACCAGTATTTTACATGGAGCGACTGTCTATCTGACCTCCAGTACCTACTGGGTACTACCATACTTCTTGGTAACACTGGTCGATAATTACTATTACACCACACCCTTATTGTTCGTAAAAAAAAACAATAAACAAACCATTACACTTTCGCCGAATTTTAATGAAATGAAAAAAAAAACACATACAAAATAATAAAAGCTAGAAAAATTAAAATAATAAATAATGGCACGTACTTGTCTCGTCCTGTTCACGACGCCAGATTGCCTCAGGGCAAACGGGCACATTCCTTAAGAATCCGAATGGGTTCCTGAAGTTGAACATGATGAGTTTCACAAGTTGATATAATAAGCAAATTTAAATTATATTGAAAGGTAAGGTATTTATTTATTTATGGTAAGAACCGCACCGCGCCGTTGGTCCAAACAGACTGCCGCTGCGGAGGGATGGGCCGATACCGAGGGGTGCAGTCAACATCGATTCATAGTGTCTTGTAACCAGTAAAGCAACGAGGAAAGATAATTAGGATTGCATTTTTATTTATTTATACGTACTTTATTTTCACATAAATGCACGGATACCGAAGGAATCGAGATATAATTTGATTGGTTATTGGGATTTAAAAAAGACTTTTGATTGAACTGTTACAATTTTGAACTGAATTTGTAATTATTATGACTGTGTTACGTTACTCCGAAGTTCGAAATACCGATGTACGGTATACAGAAAGTTTGTGAGTCCGAATTACGTCAGTCAGAATGTACGCTATGACGAAGTACGGTATTCAGAATGTTCGTTACTCCGATGTACGTTACTCCGAAAGTTTACTACTACGAAGTACTGTATTCAGAATGTTCTTTACTCCGATGTACGTTACTCCGAAAGTTTGCTACTACGAAGTACTGTATTCAGAATGTTCATTATCGAGAAGTACGGAACTCAGAAAGTTTGCTATGTCAATAGCTACTAAATTTAAAAAAAAACGTATTTTGATATCATTTCCATTACGAAACTCAAAAGAAATAGGTCAGTGGTCACAAACAAGATCATAGAGACTATAGTCAAGAAAGACACTATGTTTTAAAGGAATATTTAAGCGGTTAGGCATACATCATTTGTTTTAAAACTTCATTTTTTAATTTTATACAGGATGTAAATCAACCCATCACACAGCCGTCAACCGAGCATTCTGTACATCAAACTGCAAAAGTACCCCTACGCAAAAATTTTTGCAGGGTAACGACTTTTTTTTTGGGTCAAAAATCACATTTTACGGTAAAACTCAATGTAGCACTGTCAAACATTGTGCTAGTGGATGCTTTGAATAGTAAACGGGTTATGGGGGTAATTTAAGTAAAGTTATAACCTTAAAAACTAGTACCTATTTACAAAAACAGCTGTGAAAAATTTGTAACTTTGACCCCCAATATCTCCGTAACTAGGAGATTACCAGATATGGTCTAGAACAAAAAAATTATCACAGTGGTAGGGAGAACAAGTGTCCTTCGTTTGCGTTAAGGGTACTTTTAAACCCTATATAACAATTAAATTATGTTTACTCACAGAAAAGTTAATTTAATTTTTTATTACCCTATGTTTTAAGCTTGTTTCGAATTGATTAAATTGCTTTTACTTATTTAAATTACGATTTTTTATTTTAGTAGCTATAGTCACTGTTATAGATCATTTATCTTCACATCGCGTACATTTATAATATTCGACTAATTCGAAATACTCTCTCAGAATCTCGAAGAGAAATATTCTCAATTATTATTGAGTAATTGGTTAAACTTTCGGAGTTCCGTACTTCACGATAATGAACATTCTGAATACAGTACTTCGTAGTAGCAAACTTTCGGAGTAACGTACATCGGAGTGACGAACATTCTGAATACAGTACTTCGTAGTAGTAAACTTTCGGAGTAACGTACATCGGAGTAACGAACATTCTGAATACCGTACTTCGTCATAGCGTACTTTCTGACTGACGTAATTCGGACTCACAAACTTTCTGTATACCGTACATCGGTATTTCGAACTTCGGAGTAACGAAATACAGTCAATTAATATTAGGTGAGCCTATTGCCAACTATTCAGTCACTGAATTGGAAAGGCAGTACTTTACTCTAGGAAAAATAAACGCATATCAACTAAAAAGTGGAACAAAAACTTTACTTCCGAAAGTTTGTGGTTTCTTGGTGGTTGTTGGTGGTTGAGGGAGGAGAGACTTCTGAAAGCTAATTTAGTAATTATCCACGAAATAGTGTATTTTTGAAAAATAAGTTATTGTTTTGCAAAAAAAGATTTTTTATGCCTTTTTATTTTGAGTATGTTCTGGCTGATTGCACTGGGCTCATTTTATTTGAATAATAATTAGTCGATTTCGGAAAACGAGATCTTCTGTTGCAATTGAGCTACTGGCCGATATCGTGGGTTCGTGCAATGCGATGGGGTGCAATGCGCTGGGAGGGGGAGGGCAATGCAGGCACGGGTGGCAAAACTGGCGCATGCGGGGTATTCCAAAGAATTCATTCAGCTGCCGTACGGAGGATAGTTGACGGATGACGTACGCCCACTCCGGCAATAAAGGGCTGTTGCAAATAGAGTACATTTATTGGTGGTTACTATACCACGAGCGATGAAGGAAATATCGTAAGGAAACCAGCCAGTCACAGAACCAAAAATCTGAAGACATTGTGACATCTATTAACCCACACTTGGCCCGCGTGGTTGATTATAGTCCACACCCATCCCAGCAGTGGGAACATTATAGGTTGATGATGATACCACGAGCGACCATACCTTCAAGGTAGCTGTTAACAGCTGCATGAGAGTCGATGATGATGATGTCACCACATGTAACTATAACCCTGTCCAATACAAAAAAGTTAAGACTTTGACATACATGAAATACGAGAAAAAATATGTCAGTCTTTTTTTTAAATCGTCACGTTTGAAAAACGCTCTAAATGGGACATAATTGGTTGGCAGAAATGCGCAGAGAGGCGAAGATACAATTGAAGATACAAATTAAGTAGAGACAAAGTATTGCAAATCTGCACCAACTACACAAACAACAAATCATCAAATCGTTATACTCAAACTGCTAGCTCTCAACATCTAGTACTCGTATAAACAATTTTTGCCCAGATACCATCCCCCCAGTCACTAGTTATGAAGTCCACATCGCACTCAGTAAAATGAAGTACAAGCTGTTGTTCTTCATTTTACTTCACCGGGAACCAGGGCTCCCTGGTTCCCGGTGAGGGTGGTATTAGTCGTCAGCAAAGTTTGGACTATGAATGCTGAGTACGAATGAAAGCTTTAAAGTTCCTATGAATATATTACGATGTATTTATATACATGTCATTAGTTGATTCTATCATGAGTTATGCTCTTAAAATTCAAAACTAACTTATACAAATTAGGAGCTCTTCAAATTAGATTCTTAAAACTACTTGTTACTAAATAAACTAAAAGCAGTTGTAAGGGAGATTATAGAAAACTATTTAAAATAATTATGCAAAATTCTACCGATCACTTTCAAACATAAATATCTTTTATTAGTAAACCACCACAGTACCCAAGATCATATAGTGGAGTGGCGTAAGCCATAAATATTGTAAAATCTTGGAATCCAGGGCAGATACATTGCGGTCAATGTATCTTCATAAAACTTTTGGACTGCATTGGTGTTAGCCCAAGTAAAGAAGTTAAAAAAAAAAAATTGCGCGCTCTTCTTTTTTTTTTAATTCAACAATGTACTGAAAAATGAGAGGGACAAGGGAAGAAAAAATGTTTAGAGCTAATAAATAAATATTTTCACCGTAACTTTAATGTTAATTTATTAATATTTCACAAAAAATAACGAGTTACAACAAAAAAAAATTAAAACGTGTCTATCTAATACCTAATACGAGAAATTTTTGTAATAAAGTATAATCTGAATCTCGGATACGGCTCCAACGATTTTCATGAAATTTACTATGCAGGGGGTTTTGGAGGCGATAAATCGATCAAGGACCGATGACCTGGTGAAGGTTGTGGGGATCCGCTGGATGCGAGATGCACGGGACGGTCAATGTGGCGACACTTAGGGGAGGCCTATGTCCAGCAGTGCGCGTCTATCGGCTGAAGTGATGATGATGATGATGAAATCGATCAAGCTAGGTTTCTTTAAAAAAAAACACGATTTACCAAAACAACCAAACAAATTTCGGTCATCCCGGTACTTTAAAGTATATATAGGTACTATTTAAGTTTATCTCATTGACCCACACTCAAACCATTGCAACAGTTTTGTGGGGTTTAGCTTATTAGTATGTACTTACTTTTTGGAATGAAGATAACTTAAAAAAAATGTGTGACTAAAAGTATACGGGAAGACCAAAGAACTTTGGGTGGAATAGGTAATTCGTAGATTAATTGATATTTCAAAGAGAAGTTTGCTACTGCTTTTTCGTCGTGTGGTTAGTGCTGAGATTATAATAATAATTATGATGATTTCATATCGCCCATGGGACTTGACTTTACAAGCTGTGGCGAAATATCTCTCAGACATGCTGGTTTCCCGTCGGGGCTGCGGGTTGTTCGCAAGAGATACCGCGGCCTCGACATGAAGGGCTAAGCAGGAACATGAGAGGGAGTCAGTAGAAGTCTGACACTCCCTTTCGCTCTGCCCAAGAGCGGGAGGAGTTACTCGATGATTTTCCACCCGCCAAAAAAAACATGCTGGTTTTACTCACGATGTTTTCCTTCATCGAAGCAAGTGATAATTAAACAATACACCTTTGAACCCTAAAATCAGAGCGTGTCTTGGGTTCAAACTGGAGACCTATTACTTGCCAGCTTGAGTCACACCACTAGACCAACGTTTTTTATGGTTTTTTTGTTGGTATGGAACAAGATGTCCCGATTGTAATAATAATAATTATTTATTTAAACAGGCATTAAATCCCAAATTACATAAAAAATACAAAGTTATTAAAATTTACAAACACT
The DNA here is from genome assembly GCA_949774965.1 of Diarsia brunnea. Taxonomy (NCBI): domain Eukaryota; kingdom Metazoa; phylum Arthropoda; class Insecta; order Lepidoptera; family Noctuidae; genus Diarsia; species Diarsia brunnea. The sequence continues at coordinate 34,948,811 of OX458996.1, forward strand.
ACAAAATTACATTACAATATTACATTATATTAGCGATCATCATTCAGTCCATTAATAATTCAATCAATCACATTAAAATACATATTATATCAAAGCAATAAAAATAAAATAAAAATTCTAATATTAAAAATCAACTAATGAAACCATCACCTTCGGTTAGCACTCCGGTGGACTTCTAGCCAATACCCTACCTATCAAAATTGCGAAGCGGGTTGAGAAATTAACGGTAACCTTGGTTCTCATGCGGATGTATTCATTTTTGATTCGATCAAATCTGAGTTTAGCCCTCTCCATTGCTCTTTGAGTGACTTGTTTAATGTCCAAGTACTTATTCCTTTATTATCCAGGATCCAGTAATACGAACATTCCAATAATCCTGCACCCATTGCTTCTTAATGGTTGCGGATAAGTGAGAATCTACTGTACCATCTTCTTCTTATCATGTGGGCAGTAAGGTCTAACGACCACACGCCCTGGTGTTAGAGTTTCTAAACCGCCTCGAGGACCTATGAGATGGTTTGAGGACTGCCATTCGGAGCCCGTGGCTTATACGTGCCTTCAAAAGCACGGAATCATCTTCTTACAATCAGGTGATTCAAGCCTGCAATGCAATGTCCTAACCAAACTGGAAACAACTTCACAAAGTATGCTTCTCGTAGGAATCGAACTCACGACCACAAGGCAAACGCCTAAACCACTCGATCACGGAGGCATGTACGCACATTCAAAGATTTCGTCCCAACGTGACTCCCGTTCTTCAATTTGTAATACTTTAATAACTAATTGAAACAACGTGACTCGACAACGTGCTGTGACTAAGAGGTTGACATTTACTTTTTTGACATTTAGAAAGAAGCCTTTTAATTCATACCAGGAAAGTTCTACTGTTGAAAAACCAATGTTTCGTAATTGAAAAAATGTCGCAACCTTCAGTGACCTACTTTAATACAACTTTTTGCTGAAACAATAATTCAATGTTTTTCTTCCAAGAAACAAAACAAGCGTTCGTAACCACAGAAAACTTTCGACTTTTTTCAGAAAGTTCTCCACACGTTTTTTTGTATTACTTTGTATGGTTTCTGCGTAGGTTGGTAGCACATTTTCTTGTCCAACTTTAACAAACCTTGCTCGATCAACCAGGGGAAGGTCACGTTGACGAGAAAGTAAAACATGACCAATTGCTATTGATATTATTTAAATTGCTTGTTGCCTTAAAATATATCTCGTTGTTTCCGAACGGTGCAGCAACGCAATGTAGTGTGTTTGTTTGAAAAAGGTAAAAATTGAGACTGAATAAAAACTCCTTGGTATAATTTCAGATAGTTTTATAATTTTGAAATAACTCATTTTTTTTTAGTGTTTTTGACTTTTTTGGTATTTTTTATTATCATATTATTATAGCACCTGTTAACATGTATAAGACAGATGGTTCTTCAACTAGGAATGCAAGTGATTCAAAGAAAAGAACAATCCTTTTAATGAGACAGTCCGAAAGACCATGAAAAACCTAGCAACTAATAAAAATTATTAACAACTAATTATAATAATTATATTCTCGTTCAACAACTTCATCAGGTAGATTATTTTTTTCTATTATTCCCTCAATTGAACTCGACAGTACACATGCAGATGAGCGTGGTTAATAGATACCCGGATTAAAATGTCCCAGTAGAATGGGGTAAGGCTGTGTATCAAACCGGAGATGTGCCAGGATGTGCAGCTAGTTCACATCAAGCTGTGAGGAAAGGAGACAGTATTGGTTAGTTTAACACACATCCCTCGCTACACATCCTCGCACATCTCTGGCTGAGCTGTGTCTTATCAGTCGAGCTCTTTTGTGAATAAACGCTAGTGTTCTGCATTCAATTATTATCAAGCACTAGATATTGATTGGCTATAAAACAGCAGAGGGGGTTTTCGGAAAACCTTTTGTTGCGACAGGAGAACAGCCATGTCAAGGAAGGACTGGACTCCAGTGATGTGCATTAAAAATTACCATCAAACTCTTCGGAGCAGCTGCTAAAGTCGTTATCGGTAACACTGGCACATATACCAAGATTGTTACATAACAGTTCACTCGCATTATCAACAAGGATGAACAAGAACGTCTCATAACAATATGTGAGTGAAAGAAGTTGTAAGCATTGACCTCTATTCATTAATTTAATTATTTGTGAGTGCTGCCATTTTTGTTTTTATCTCAGTATTTTAATATATAGACAAAAGAAGAGAAGTGTAGACAAAGAGAGAGAGAGAGTTGAGTTGTGTAGAGTGGAGAGAAGAGTTATACCATACAGAACCTCACGCGATTTTCCCATGACTGTAGCAAAACCTACAGAACTACACCTGTCCATACTTACTCCTTTTGCTTCATCCAAGTTCATATATCCCTCAGGGTCCCATAGTACAGGGATAAAAAATATCCCAATTGTTAATCCAGGTTATAAACTATCCGTGTTTCAAACATCCAAATCAAACATCCATTACACTTTGCATTGGATTAATCTATCTATATATTATATACATATAATAAATCTGTAGAAAAATCTTTTTTGTACATCGAAAATATTTAAAAAAAAATTGTCAGGGTATTAAAGTATAACCAACAGAACACATTTCCACCATTTTTGGAATTTTTGTCTGTTTATCTGTTTGTCTGTTTCGATGACTAAGCATCACGTCAAATTTACGAAACGAATGTAGGTAACTTTTATACATAAATATTGTGCGTAACTTGGGCTATGACTTAGTCTTTGTTTCATCGTAATCGGTGCTCTCTATCAAAAGATATATTATGCATTTATAGTTTTCAAGAAGAACTTATCATTATGGTCAAGAATGAGACAAGCAACGACATCTATTGAACGAATATGGTACTTATTAATAAATGCCTTCACAAGATAACTTTAAATAAGTAATGATAGCAAAAGGTACGTAGATATTAGTCTAAATGACGCTGTTTTCAAAATCTACATAGCCTAAACCCTATAGTGTGTTTGATCGCTCTTTTTTAGCAGTTTATCTTCGTCTTCGACAGATGGCGTTATTCATTTGATGTCATTTTCTGAACCGCGGTGTTATTAAATAAACATATGTTTCATGAATAGTCAACAAATAAAGATTTACCAATTACACAGTATAAAAATACTATTTTTTTTTAAACTAAATTAAAATTGGATAAAACCCACGGCATATTTTGTTTGTACCGTGTGGGAATCGAACCTGCGACACGCAGTGCTACTGTTAATCGTCCAGCCACTGCACCAAACATGTCTTTATATAGATGTGGTGTGTTGTTAGCCCTATGTGTCGAGGCCGCGGTATTTCTTTCGAACAACCCGCAGCCCCGACGGGCGTCGGTCCTTGGGAGCCCCTTCAATGTTGCTGATATCCCTTTGAGACGCGCGTGGAACACGAATGCGCCTCCATCGTCATAGGACTGACGAACGATTAACTAGCCCGTTACTCACCGTTCACAGGCCCGCGCCTACGGTGGCCGGAAGCCATCACGTGGCCCCCGATGCCCGGAGCGTCTCCCGCGGCGGCTGGGAAGAGGGGTTGTGTCCCTCTTACGTTCACCTCTTTCGCTAGCATTACTGCTTCGCAGAAGGAGGTGACGGCGTTCCATTTCAGATTCGATGTCCCAGACTCGGTACAGGTACCTCTCGAAACAGCCTCTAATCCCCCCTTTTTTGTGGTTCGTAAATTATCAAATGACTCATCCCGCTCTGGGCGGAGCGGAAGAAAGTGTTAGACTTCTACTGACTAAAAACCACCCACGTCTCTTCTTAGCTCTTTGTGTTTCGGGGCCGTGGTATCTCTTGCGGACAACCGTCAGCCCCGGCAGACGACGGCAGCAACAATTAAGGGGCCCCAAAGGACCCCTTAATTGTTGCTGACATATCTTTGAGGCGCGCGTGGAACACGAACGTGCCAACGACAGTACCTGTCGACTATAATGTACCTGTTTCAAATTTCTTCAAGATCCGTTCGGCCGTTATGACGTGGTTGATTAACAAACACCCATTCATCTAAACTTTAGTATTAGACATAGTCAGTACTTTGCATTACCCTCTTCTTATTTTCTACAGCGGCAGTAAGTTAACGCAGGACAATGATTTAACGTACTTTTATCTAAGCGACGCATTTTAGTTTCCGACAAGCACGCGAACGAAGTCGCGGGCAGAGCTAGTAAATCCTAAATACCTTTCCAAATCATCAACATCTTTTTAAATTACACTATTCTGTACTGGGTTTTGCTCCCAGCTTCGCTTTTGTAGTGTTTTGCAAATTATTGTCCAGGAACTTTCAACCGGGACTAAACCCTACCTAACCTATTAAATAAATCATGCCATTATTAAAAGATAAAATATAATTATAGCTGTTCTATTTGATTTTCTTGTCTGAGAAAAATCAAACACAAAAAAAATCACTCGTACACGTGGCTTATTGACTAATAAGCCACGTGTACCGTGTGTGTGTAAGTTCCCAGCAATCGCTGGGAAGGTACTTAAAACCCACGTGCACAAATGAAGGGGAATGACAAAGCGGGATAACAGACACACGTACGACTTCGTATCTATAATATTGCAATGGATACATACAAAAGTTTCTGTTGTGCATTCAATTATCATCAAACTCCTGATTTCGAAGTAACATGGGGGAGATTTGCGCTCTGTATTGAAAATTCATTTTATCCGGACTAATGGATGCGTCGGATTAAAATAATCTGTCAGGTGGGTATGTGAGGGAGAGGGAGTCTGCCGAGTTAGGGAATATTGGAGGGTGGTTGTTGTGCGTTCAATTAGTATTCATTTCGTGACATCTGATTGCTGCGAACGAATAGAGGTGGCCCTCTATGAAATTTAGAGTTTTGGTTTCGAATGTACTTCTGTATGAGGATGCGGTACAAGAAGAGAATTATGTGTAGTAATTTTATTCATGGCATTATCAACTTTTTTTTGAACATTTACGACCGAAATCGCCATTGTAAATGAAGCCACTGCAACTTATACGATCTCCGAAACCCATTTAACTAGGTAACATGAAATTCATCAGTAAAACTGGTTGTCCGACTGCCCATAACGACTGCCGATGATATTCGAGTAGGTACCGGTTTAATGTACACTTTTAACGTTCTTTTTAACGCACAAAGGGAGCAAATCGAAGACATATTTATGTATTTACCAGTCTTCATCCATCTTTGTTTGTCATCAAAGTCCCAGTTCGACTAATCACTTTGAAGTTTCTTTGAATAGATCCATTATCAAACCCATACATCCATCTGTGCACTGTCCACCTTGAAAACCAAGACGTGTGTCCGTTACGCGTTGGTCAGCAAACAGCTAGACCAGTGGCGTGTCTAGGGTCCAAAATTACAGCAATCAGGCTGTTCAGACACCTTAATATTATGAAGAGCTCCCCTACTGTTATAGCCATCTACATTCAAACACAACATTTTTCTCATTTCTTCGCATCACAAGTCATTTTAGTAAAAAAATACCCATACAATAAAACACACCACACAAAAACGGAACAAAAGTACATTGGCCCTGAGATATGCTTGAGAATTACTTAAGACGTACTCCTCACATTGATGCTATACATATGCAAATAAGTGGACGGTATACTGTAGCTTCACAACGGAATAGCAGGAATCCTTTTGATGTTATCATCTCAGAAATAACGGAAAAGATTTCAATTGCAATACTGGGCACAACACAGTCACCCTATTGTACTGTATTGTTAGTGACTCTAAACGATCCAGTTAGAGTGGAAACCACTCAATGTACTCGCAGCTGCGTGGTCAAACAGGAATAATTGTATTATGCGAAACCTGGTCTAAACCGTACGAAGGTCTTCTTTTCATACGAAATTGCGTATAATTTGCTTTACTATTATTTTTAGGGTTCCGTAGCCTAGTGGGAGAAAACAGAACCCTTATACTGGGTTACTGGTATCTCGATTTTTTTGCTGGAAGTCACAAGTTAGGCCATTATCAGTTACTAATAGGTTAAATTGCCGTACCAAACATAAATTAGACTAACTGCGGTACTCAGAGATATTTAATGATTACTTAAGCTGTCACTTAGTAAAGATTTGACATACTTTTGTATGACAAAACTGTCAAAGACTTTACTAAGTGATGGCCTAAGTAATCATTAAAGCTCTCTGAGTGCGGCAGTTAAAAGCCACTGTTCTTCAAGCATAGAGCTTGTGCTTAACCCAACCATAAATTATCCATAAATGTTTTTGGTCTTCCAAAGACCAAAAAGATCTCTAATAGTCACAAAAGTACAAATAAATATGATGGCCTGGCTAAATAGAGGGTTAACACTGAGATGACGCTTTGGACAAATAAATAATATGAATGAAGATTACTATAGTAGTAGGGCTTTTTTGCGTTATTTTTGTTTGCATTGCTCCTCTTTATTTGATTAGTGATCATTGCTAAAGTAAAAATACCTTAAGTATTTTTGAACTTTTATCGAACACGTCCAGCGAAAATTAGTTTGAACGAGATATAGTCAGCAGTTTTTGAGATAAAGCACATTTTCAAAAGCCGCAAATATACATGGTGAATGTTGCCCACTATGAAAAACAAAGTTTACAGGGTACTTTCCTGCTACGATGGTACGGAACCCATTATGCGACTCGCACTTGACTGGTTTTATAATCCTCGGCGCTCCCCATTCAGTCTGGACAGGGAAGCTCCCCATTTTGCATCAGATTGAATAGTCCCTCATCGAATCAAAAGAACGTAGGTATTAGTACGAGTATTCTACCAACATTTTATCATTCGAATGAATTCACAATTCTTATTAAATATCTGTCGCATGAGATCGAACTGGAATTTCAAAATGATAAGTTATATTTTTACTATGAAATACTTTTTGGAAAACGATGTTACGTAGAGTTGGTATTTGATTTCCGCTCTTATAAGATTTTAAAGATGGAAAATTTATAACGTGGACGAAAATATTTATTGAAGTGAAACTTCTTTAAAGGATTTATTAGGATTATTGTTGGTACGAACTTATTTTCTGGACTGGACGTGGACATTGAACCCTGACAGATACAAGATTTTGCATGAAGTCCGATATCTTAAAGATGTATTTGATTAAATACTGTTCAATTGATGATTATCTATTATAATATGTATGATGATTATCTATTGTACATGTAAATAATTTGTAAAGTCATAATGTTATTTAAAGTCAAAGTCATTTGTTTTTAGGTGATGTGTGGTCTTACAGCAAAGTTATGTTCATCACCCCGTCGGGGCTGTGGGTTGTTCGCAAGAGATACCGCGGCCTCGACATGAAGGGCTAGGAAGGAACATGAGTGGTTTTTAGTCAGTAGAAGTCTGACACTCCCTTTCGCTCTGCCCAGAGCGGGAGGGGTTATTTGATGATTTCCCACCCCCCAAAAAAAAAAACGTTAGATTCATCATTCAAAAAACGTTAGATTCGTCATTCAAACGTTAAAATCCCAATTTCCAATGTTTCGTTTTAAATTTTAATTATAACGTTGTCGTTATAATGTGTACTTTCAAGAGCAAAAATATGTCATACACTTGACGAAGTTCGACCGCGGTTTTCTCGTGGAATAACGATAGCATCTTTGAGGCATGACTTATTTTATGTTAATATGGCCTCTAAAACATTCGTTTTGTAATGTAAAATGAAATGAAACGAATATAGCAAGCAAAAAATTATTCTAAACGTTGATAAGTGTATACATATTGGTGTTAGTGACTGTACCCATAGTCAAGCAAAATAAATACATGATTTGATGTGATTTGATTCTATACTATTCTATAAATTCTGGACTGTACGGTACTGCAAAATCTCTGCTGGACCGGTATATTAGTAGCGATGTGCCCCATTATTTTGTTGGTTTCATGTTTTGTTCTGTTTGTTTTCATTTGTGTTTAATTTAGTTTACTAACATAGATATAAGGGAAATTGTTCCTAACACTATGAGTCATGTTACTTAAATAAATAATTGACTTATTATTCATGAAATAGAATAGACAAGAATACATTTATTTTCAGGCAACAAAGACCCATAGACAAATACATTAACCTAAATATGCATACTTATAACATTTGTGTTAGTATAAGTAACCTAGAACTATCATGTTAGTAGCACTTCACTTCGCTTGCACGATACTTAGTGCGATCTTGTGGAATACCCGACGCCGCGTCCGCAAACCATATGTCGGCTTTGATAGCACCACGTGCGTCCACGGAAGTTCAAAATCCACCATTTGCAGAAAAATATGTAGTAATGTGGAGTACAGTATAATTTGCGGTTGGATACTTAATTTACCGGTCGAAATACCCCTTTTTTTAGCATATAATAGCACGACTATAATGGCAGCTGGTTACTTTGAATTAGCCAGGCTGTATTGTAGTCGTTTCCTGTGACAGTTGCGTAGGTGGTAAGTGATAATACGTTGAATGCATAATTACGGGAAGCGTGTGTTATTGAACTATATAAATAATTGACGCCAATTTGGCATCTGCTGAATTTGAAACAAAATGCAGAATAATTATTATGGTATATTACTTTGTTGTGTGAATATCTGTAACAGTCGTAAAATATGAATGTGAAGTGCGGGTGCGTAGACTAGGGTAGAGGGTAAAACGTTCAGGTGACGCCCTATGCAAATAAATAATCAATATTTCAACAGAATGTCGGTATCGGAATGATATTCCTTGTGTCATTTTTATCTATTTATTTAGCTTTATTTTATCACTTACATTTACTTCCATATTTAATGTGTTGTGTACTTATTTATTAATTAGTTAGTAATGTTAGTGTTTGTAGGTACTTAAAATAAGATTAGTATTGTTAGGTGTAACAGTAAGGGCCGCCTTTTGCGGTGAAAGCCTCCTCCAAACTGTTCCAGCTGACTCGTATGACGTCATACTAGGGTTAAAATGAAACAAATTAAGCCACCAAATGTTCAACCGAAATTCAGTAGTGTATAATATACAAAGTACTAGGAAAATATCCTAGTCTTATCAGCTATCTAAAAAGATGGTGTCTATGAAAATCGTTTTTGATTTTGTACAGCTTCCTGTAGAAAATCAAAAACGATTTTCGCATCGTGCGTCATCTCATAAAAGGCGATTATTTGAAAAATCTAATTACACGATTTCGTATACCAGCATGAAGTTCGATTCCCAGGTTTTCCATAAATAATTTCTCAGTAGCAGCCAAGTCTGAATAGGCTCGCCCCCTATTACATGGGCCTAAACATAACTGGTGAATTGTGGGTGCACAGGGATTACCGGCGTGTTGTTATGTGAAATGAATAGTGTCCTTAAAGTGGTAAATGTACCTTTTAATAAAATAATAATTTTAGTATTTTTTATGAAACTATGTACAAAGCAGGTAGGTACTACTTTTATTAGTCTATACGTGAGGATTTGTAGTTGGCTTCCTGGTGACTATGATTTCTGCCTCTTGTTTGTTTTTATTAGCTGTAACTTCTATATGTACTAAATAAATAAATTACCTTGAAAGTAGTGTATGGCAATAAGAGTAGGGAATTAAAATCTTATAAAAATGATTTAAAACTTTCATAAGAGATTTTATTTTTTAAATTATGCAAGTCGGCCTACCCACGAGAAAAAATGAATTTATGTAGGTAGGTAAATAATGTTTTTGCGAAAATCCTAGGAGTTTTCCAAAGAACCAGAATGCGGGTAGATATTAAATGTTATTTTGGATAATAATTATGATACATGGCAAAAGAATGCTGACGAGTAAGAAAACAGGATCAAAAAGAAAATTACACCACGTCTTGGTACATTCGCGAAGAAACAAAACGTACACACAAACATTCATTCATGTCCTACGTAGTACGTACGTAAACAAACAAACGTAGCCACGCCGTAAGAAGGAGAATCGTTTTTCGGCGTCAAAACAAACCATAAACTCCTTGTAGACTATCCAGACCCAAGCATGCACCACCTGTTGAATCTACTCGACTTCTTAACAAAATACTTTCTCAGCTCTGCAAAATCCCTTTGAAAATCATTCGAACATAAATATTTGAGTAGATTACTACTTTCTAATGTTTATAGTTAACAAACATATATTATCACGGCAACGGTGGCGCCACTGGATCCCGTGGCCTTTTGTGGAACGCACGGAAGCCGGTGAAAGAATCCTGTGAAAAACCCGCATTGCGCCCGAATCTTCCCGCCACCCACGCCCGGACACGCCCAATGCGGCAACGGAGGCGCCCTCACTCATGCCCGTGCCCTTTTGTGGAAGTAGCACCAGCATCTGACCCACTTACCTGAATGCATGGGGTGCCCCACCCCATGCATTTTCCTCCCCCTCCCAACGCACTGCCCGGGCTCACGACAAGTGTTGCAAAAGAAGATGTCCCTTGCCGAAATCTGGTAGTTGAAATGAAGTGAGCCCAGTGCGATTAGCCCAAAAAATACTCAAGAGGCAGAACGAAGTTTAACGAAGGAGAAAGTAGTAAATAATGGCATGACATGCTGGAGGAGAATGGAAGAAGAAAACATGTCGCGCTGACCCAAATTGTGACAATGGCAGGAACATAATGATATCAACGGGTCTTTTAATTGTGTTGCTAGAGGTGTGGGGAATATTTTTTAAAGTCACCCCCTTTTTTTAAATTTATTTTTGTTTTTTTTTCGTTTAAGAACTAATCAACTAAAAATCGGTGCATTCGTTTTCCTAAACGGATGCACCGATTTTTAGTTGATTGCTAAAATGGCACGGACAAACTGATCAAATTCAAATTTTCTGATCAGACGTCCGATTGCATTGGTGGTTAAGAGGAGGCCAACATTATATGACACAACCCGAAAGTCCTTAAGTCCGGAACATTATCACATTTGTTCAACAGGTTTATCTATATACTCCTGAAAGCCAGAATAAAAAAAACTATAGGTATAGTTAAGTGACGAAGCGTCAAATACACGAAAGGGGAAGCCGAAGAATAAATAGAGTTTTTTTTTTCTATTTATCTTAGTTTTTTTTCTGTTTATTTTAACCTCATTTTGATATGCGACTCCTAATACCGCGAAATTGATACCCATGTCGAAAAATCCAAAAAATATTTAAGAATTATTTTCCTACTCCTAACCGTTAAGGAGTTATACCTTACATCATCAGCTCATGGCGATGACTGCCAGATTCGAATACTCGAATTACTATATACAAAAAACACGAAACACGTAACACGTGCCTATAAAATTTGAGGGTTGCTCTCGATTTCCCTGAGATTCCATCATCAGATCCTGACACGGGGACAATGGGACCACCTCGGGAGTGGATTTTCAAGTTTATTTTTTTATTTGGAAGAGTCAAACAAAAAAATAAATTTGAAAATCGGTTCAGAAATGAAGGAGTTATAACGTTTCTCCCATCCATTGTCGGTTGGTTGTTGCCTTGTCGTAACTCGATAATATTCGGCTTACCGAGTTCCCTACTAAACGGTTCTGCGAGTGGCGAAGTCCCAGTGTAATAGTTTTAATCCTATGATGTATTAAATATTTTTATCCACAGATCTGATAATCAGCTATTTGACAGTAGTTACTACGTAGAGTGTAATTTTCCCGAAGGGAAACCGATGGGAATCGAGTTATGGGCACGCTACGTCACTGAGTATAGTTCACACGTAATACTTTTTCAATTGGGTTAGTAATGAGATTCGATTTGATTCGATCTTACAACCAGGGTTAAAGTTGATTCAATCTCGAGATTTTTCCTGTATGGAAAAATCTTACTGCGACATCGAATCGACCCTGGTTAGAAGGTTGACAAAGGAAGTCTTTTGTCACCCTTCTAAATGGTACTTTTGAAGCACTTATTATGGAAAATATTATTATTTCTTTAAATTTATATTCTTGCCAAGTTTCAGGTAAATTCAGGCATTTAGATGCTTCATACAAACTGTAAAATCTGTTTTTTAGCTGCAGTCTTGCATGGATTTGGGAGTTGTAACCTAGCCAGTTTTATTTGTTTTATTACAAGAAAATTGGTATGTAGTTTACCCGTATCGATTACTGGATTTAAAATGTCACTATCGCATATTTTGTTGAGTAGTATTATAAATTTATAAGTGAACAAAAGAACCAGATATTGAATACTACTGTGCTATATTTTTGTAATCCACTTTATAAGTTCTAGACGAAAATTATAATACATATTTCATTAAAATATCAATAACAAAATCAAATGTGTTTTAATTTCAAAACCGTAGTCGTCCTATTATTCATTTTTTTATTTCTCACCAGCCTATGTTACGTTACTTCGTAGATATTTTGTTTCAAGAGATTCTACAGCGGCACAAAATTAGACATTACTAAAAAGCACAGACGAGGGACCGAAGAAGACATAAAAAATAAGACCTACCAACATAAATCCTCCTCAAAGAGACGAAGACATAATTAAATTTCTTTGAAAATATTACCTTCATAACGGCGAAGCTAAGGGGGACCTGACATTTCTATGAATTCTAGTTAATTGGATTTCTAGTGAAACGTCTAATGGAAATATTATGAATTGCAAGACCGGGTTTCGCATTGAGACATGATTCCTTTGAAGGAAACCACACAACGACGCATTTTCGTTAACGGTGGAGCGGAAAACGCGGTATTTTATAGATGAATTCTGCATTGTGCGTGAATGTCGCCCGCTTCAGTGCAGCTTGGCTCTCAGTGTAGTCTCACCCTTACTGTATCAAATATGACCGCTATGAGCAATGGTTTGTGTAGACTGTAGGACCGTCTTTGTTATCCGTTATTTAATAAAATAGTATTTTTTATTAAATAAATAATATAATGAACTTAAGCGTTTAGACAGCCTGAAGGAGGGATCTACGAGCCAATTACACTAACTGCACTGCACTGTACTCAGAGATATTTAATGATTACTTAAGCCGTCACTTAGTAAAGGTTTGACATACTTTTGTATGACAAAACTGTCAAAACCTTTACTAAGTGATTGCCTAAGTAAGCATTAAAGCTCTCTGAGTACGACAGTAAGTAGGACAAGAAGTGAATCAATCATCTCCCAAAGCAATTTGTCACAATATATTTTCTAGCTCAGACATTCTTAATAACTAGATTTAATTTCTCTCGCTGAGGTAAAAACAATTTAATATAATGATCACTTTAACATCGTAGTTTGTATTTCTTTGTTGACGGTATCGGTACATAACGCAACCTACCTACGTAACTTTTTCCGAACATTCCTGTGCGCGACGCACCTTTTTTACAGTTCTATACTTTTTGGTGTATTTTGTACAGTGTTTTTTTCATATTTCGAATGTTATTTTATTTTGATACACTATTGTTTTACGATTGATTAGATGGAGTTTAGCAACGTTCATGGTGTTTTGCTTGGTAGAATAATCTCTCAGTAAATTAGTAAAAGTCTCCAAATCCAGCAATGGAGAAAAAAGATCAGTCCGCTACAATTCCCGTAATGTACTCCGTGCATTTCCAGCCAGGGAGAATGCACATAATTAAATAATATCTTGTCTATGTTATCTTTTCTACTTACCTATGTTAAATAATTATGTTACTAACATTTTTCTTGATTTTGGTAGCTAAGGGGCGGAGTAGAAAATATGCAAAGGTATTAGAGAGAGAGCCAAGGTATTGTTTGCTTTAAGGTGTTTCTAAACGGGCAATATTTTACACAATGGTCGGCTACATTTCCAGCAATACCAGCCATACTATGCAATATTGCAGTAATGGCCCGGCCATAATTATAGTGACACATATTTGATATAGCCAAGCACTTTCACGCGAAGCCGGCAATATTTTTGAGATAGCCAAGCAATATTTGCCATTTGTAAAGCGACACATTGCTGGGAAGGTACTTCTAAACGGACTATCCGTTTAGAAGTACCTTATAAGAGAGGTCCAATCCAAAACTAATTGTTGTAATCGTATTGAAGAAATAAATTATTCTGAATTTGATATCGCTTTCGAGGTGCTAAAACTTCTGAAAAAGTTTATTTGTTTTCTCGGGGGCTGGCGAGCTCACGTTCATGTAACTCACATACATTCTTGATCACGTTCATTCAAATTCAACGATTAGTGAGGCGCTGCATCGCGAGCTCGTTTTCTTCTCGTCGCGGTCGAATCGGAGCGAACGGAGCGTACTCGGTCGTCGGTAAGTGTTAGGGTAGCCGGATCCCTTACGGAGATTTATCACCCTCGTAACCTTGACTACCGCATTCGACTACGGTAGCGGTCAAGGTTACGGTGCGGAAAGCGAACCCGTCTACCCTCGAGGGGATTGCGAGCTGCTGGGTACTAGGCGCCATTTCTGTGTTGCGTTTTTCATTAGCGTGGAATTTTTCATAATCGCCACGCTTGGCAGGCGGGTTGGCGATCGTAGTACGGTTGGTAAGTTGTTCAGAGCATGCTGCTGCTCATGTTCTTAGTCGCCTCTTACGACACCCACGGAAATAAATAGGACAGTACTATTCTTTACGTCCGACACCATGCAGGATACATTTCAAATAATTTATACTTGGGAGTTACGAGTATTACTCAACACTTTCTACCTTGTTTCCTCGCCTTAGACTCTTAACAAAGTCCAAAGTTGTCTTGCATAACTCCATCATTACATAGCACCAACATACGTAATCATGAAATTGTAATAGACCTAAACAACCACAGTTCAAACCAAATTGACTGAGACGTGAATTAACATCTTATCATTCATTATCAATTTATCACGTCGCTCATTTGGAGAAACATCGACGTAAATTAAATAGGACAAAGCACTTACTGCCGCACTCAGAGAGCTTTAATGATTACTTAGGCTATCACTTGGTTTTGACAGTTTTGTCATACAAAAGTATGTCAAATCTTTACTCAGTGACGACTTAAGTAATCATTAAATATCTCTGAGTACGGCAGTTAGAAAGTGTATTTACGTTAGGGGAAACAAAGACGTAAATCAATTTCAGTCCATGTACAGGTAGGCGGCGCGGGCTAGCGTTAATTGTTTCATTTATGCTAACTCACAAAGATCTTTAATCGCTCGCCTGTACTATTAGAATAGTACGTTGACGTTTCTCCAACTGAGCGATGTTTTTTTAACGCAGTTACAGATCTGCCTAGCATTTTCCCAGTCGAACCGGATGCTGAGCTTAATAGCAGTATTTTACATGGAGGGACTGCCTATCTGACCTCCTTAACCCAGTTCAGTACACCCCTTGGTAAGATAGGATAGGTTCTTTAATTTTCAGACTTCTGACTACCTAATTACAATCATCATCACCCTATGATGTTCCCACTGCAGGGACTCAGGCCTCCTCTCAAGGAGAGGGATGGGCTATAATCGACCACGTGCCCAGTGCGGCTTGGTACCTAATTACTAACAAAAATCTACAAATAACAACCAATAATACTGCAAAATATTAACGACGTGAAGAGTAGAAGGTGTGAAAGCGTAAACGTACAAAGAAGACTAAATATATTTCTGTAATTGACAACTACAGACTGCAGTTCGTTAATTAAAATAATAATTAGTATTTTTTTTTTGTTCCGTAGGGTGGCGGACGTAAAGAATAGCACCATCCCATATCTTCCCGTGGGTGGGATCTTACGGTGAGGAAGAAAAATTGTTTCAAAAATAATATAATAAGTAGCCTTTGGTGGGAGCTTTCGACCTCTGGGCCCGGCGCGGTGGAGGCCCGCAAAAATATTTTCCTATACATAATGTATGGAAGCGCAGGTCTCAAAACTGTAAATGTAGGTTTGTTTTATTTTTACAATAAAAATCATCGTTCGGAGGCAGGTAGGCAGGGTGGTTCATCAGTTTTGTAAGTTCACATATTTTGATGGGCAACTACGGAACCATACATTGTGCGTGGTCCTACATGCACTTGGCCGGTTCTAATATTTATGAGGATTTCAAACGACATATTTTCCTGTGATCCGTTCACAGGAAATACGAGTATATGTCGTTCGCAGTAACAAGACTCACATTGAGAACAATTCATTAATAAAAAAAAAATATCTATGGCTACTCGCCAGCGATGGCCAGCGCCATCATCAGACCCTGGGTCTAGGAGTAGGACCCAGGGTCTCAGAGACAAACTACCTCTAACAATCACAAAAATATGAATAATGATGGCGTTGCTATACAGGTAGAGGATAATGATGCCCTATGCAAATAATTATGAATAACTATAACAGGATAATATACACGGTTACTGGTAACTCGACATATTCCTTGTAGGACGACATAGTTGGACCAAGATGCAATAAATTAAAAAAATGCAATAATATAAAATCATCTATGATCAAATTTTTGGAGCAAGGCATTGACTGAGTGGTGGCCAAGGTTAGGCCATAGGAACTAGGGCCGTCCTAAAGCTCGTTGGGTTGACGACATCGTCAAAGTAGCGGGAAACACCTGGATGAGAGACGCACAGGATCGAGACATGTGGCGGAAGAAAGGGGAGGCCTATACCCAGCAGTGGGTGATTCCGGGCTGATATGATGATGATCAAATTTGGACTCAAAATCGAAAAAGGTGGTTATTTCCAAATCAGTGAATCGTTAATATTATCCTGGCCTTATTCCAATTATTTGGGGACTGGGCCGAATCTCTTTTCTTCTTCGTCCGTACTTCTCTATTATTCGTCTTTACCATCTTCTTTCTTCCTAGCCATATCATCATTCACACAGTGGCACAGTCCATCCATTTTTTCTTTCAGTGAATGCACCTAGCAATATTTCTGAAAACTAAGAGTCTCTTTCGGCCGTGTTTCAGTAGTACCTAAAGATATCATAAATATCATATCTCTTAACGTTATTCATATTAATTTTGTAATGGGCGTTGCACGTTGTTTCACACTCTGTCTTTATCCTTGCTGTAGCTCAAACCAAGTCCCGGTTATTATTGATCTGGTCTCGCTTATTAATAGACGTATGTTTGCATAGTAGTTACAGATTCCTCTCAGTTCGGGAAGGGTCGGGCGGGGTGGCCGTTGCAAGGGTGACCGGCGCAGTACAGATCAGACCACGCCTTTAACGACGCAACAATATATTGATTTAAGCACCGCTGTCTAGGGTTCCTGTATCAGTAATATGGCTCTTTGTAATTAATCATTTTTAGCTGCAATTTTATTTCTATCCAGTGAAATATAAGAAGAAGTGAGTCAGACAGCCTTAACTTTATTTAAGCTTTAGGCTGTTTGGTTTCATATTTTATATATCTTATATCATTGCTGGAGAAAAGGAAGGGTTAGCATTTACTGTTTTCTTTGTGTGTATGTTCAGCAATATCTTTGGCAATTTTGAACCGATTTTGATGTTTTTTTTTTTTATATGGATGAATTTTCTTTGGCAGTGGTCCCGTTTAATTTTGGTGTAAACCTGATACGATACTCTTCAATATTTTAGAGAACAAAGGACATGGCTAAAAGTTCATAGACTAAAAACCCAGAATCCCCAGCAACGAAATGTATAAAAAAAATCACGATTACTGGTACGAGGTGTCACAGGAAAAGAGCACTTGGAAGGAATTGGTGGAGGCCTTTGCCCAGCAGTGGGACTATCACTCTATTATATAAAATATTGTAAAGAAAAGAAGGAGATGGCGGTACAACGGGATATCTTCCTTGAGAATTGGAAAGGAGTTGCACAGAATAAACGCCTGGGCCCTATTTTTGTTACTTTTTTGTGAACGGAGTGATTCCTTGGATGGTTTAGATGACGATTGCACCGTGGCAGGTGGCACTCACTGTTAAGGCTGTCAGACCAAGATAACGTCAAGTTATTCTTGTTGTATTTTAATGTGTTGTCGTTACTAATAATTATAAATTATTCTTTTGTTTCGATTTTTGCTAGGGATTTGATGGTACATGGATGGAACAACATTAGCTACGCTGACGATAATAATATGGTGCTGCTGATCCCAACGGTTAGGGCGCTTAGAGACCTGCTTAATTGATGGGAGGGCTATTCTCAAAAGCATGGTCTAGTTTTTGGTCTTTAAGGCTGATGGTGGTAAATGTCCTGAGTATGTGTGCTGTGTGTGTGTTGTGCATAAACTCACGCCCTTTTCCAATATTGGTAGGCCCGCCACCTGCAACGATCCTACCATACTCCTTTTGCTTCGTCCACATTCATACATCTGGTTATACACGCTCACTGAATGCGAGTACCACGCACCAGTCCTTGCTAAAGAACCTCACCAATAAGGTGCTAAAAAAAGTTCATAGGTATTCGAAAAGTGTCTAAAAAGTATGTCTGTAACAAATGCACTGCAAAAATATGTCGATGTTTGGTGACTTTTTCATTCTTACATATTTATCGGTCTTGCCCCTAGCAAATAAATCAGAACGAAGTCGTGTGAAAAGGAACTCTGTTCTAAAACATCATCTGCCTAGCCTTTTTCCCAACTATGTTAGGGTCGGCTTCCAGTCTTACCGAATATAGCTGAATACCAGTATTTTACATGGAGCGACTGAAGTCTGTTCTAAAACGATAGATTTTTATGCACTCAGTGGGTGTCAATTTGAACCGCTCGCGGTCAGATTGGCACACAGAGTGCACCGCTGAAGCCTGAACCATCCAGAATATTCAGTAGCGGAGAATCTTCAATTTAGCCAAGCCAGAGTCATCTAGATCACAGAAGCGCACGAAATATCAAAGTTGACGCCACCATGCAACAAACGAAAGTTCTCACCCTAGTCGATACTTAGCACTGTCGGTTTAGTCGCCCTACATCGTGATTACGCGTTGCGAAGGTAGAAGGCGCTGTTCGAAATTTCAAAGTACTGTGGGTTTTTTATTGAAAATTAAACTATTTTTAGTTTGAATAGGCCGTTGACATTGTTACAGAATCACTTAGTAATTTTATTATGTACTGAACTCCACAGTTAAAATTGGGGTGGTAACACAACGAGGTTGACTTTTAATTTGACGCCATCTATTGAGCGATTGAGCGCATCGTTGATATTACTTCGGGGTAAATTCGTAAAGACAGTGGCGCCCAGTTTGATTATATAAGTTTAATATTGAGTGCCTCGTTGGTCTAGTGGTCAGAATCGCGACTGCTGAGCATGAAATCCTGGGTTCGAATTCCCGTTTAGGCAAATTGTTGAAAGTTAAGTCTTTATTATTTTGTTTTTGTCTTTATGATTATATTACCCATAATGTAGGCAAAAGGCACTTGTGCTCTCTGTCATTGCGATTTCTTTTTTCTTCTGGACTATACCTGGGAACCTTCTAGTTACAGAGATATTGAGGGCCAGTTTTTTATAGAAAACTCAAATTCAAATTCTTTATTACATTCATGGGTGCATTAGTTGTTAGATATAAATATGTAAGTATAAGGTCCAACATGAAACCCAATTAGGACACGGCAACATAACCACCACCACTTGAAAGTTGGTGGGTTTGATGGTGGTGATGTTGTTACCAGTTTTTAATGTAATAACTTTACATTGAATACCTCCTAGACCCGTTTACAATTCAAAATATCTAACGGCGCAATTTGTTTGTGTGCTACATTGCATTGCATGGCCTTTTACCGTAGAACGTGATTTTTTACTCCTAAAAAAAAGATGTGCATAATTTCGTTAGATGTATTACCACCGTGAAATTTTTTCACATACCCAAACACAACCACTTAGTTGGTAGGAGGAAGGGGGCGGAGGGGGACACTTTGGAATAACAAAAAAATTCAAATTTTGATCTTTTACAAATGAATTCTTAAAAAAATATGCAGAAATCCGGCCAAGTGCATGTCGGACCACGCACAATCTAAGGTACCGTAGTTGCCCATCAAAATATGTAAACTTACTAAACTGATTAACCACCCAGCCTACCTGCCTCCGAACGATGATTTTTGTTGTAAAAATAAAACAAACTTACATTTGCAGTTTTGAGAGCTGCGCTCCCATACATTAGGTATAGGGAAATATTTCATACAAGTACATTTTATAAGTTGGTCGACTATTACTCGTGTACTGTCCCACTGCTCGGCAAAGGCCTCCCCCAATTCCTTCAACTTCTCTTTTCCTGAGCCACCTCGAACCAGCCCTCGTGGTGCGCGTCCAGATCGTCTCACCACCTCTTTCTGGGCCGGCCTCGGCGGCGCCGTCCGTCTTCCGGTAACCATCGTGTGGAGACTTTTGCCCAGCGGTCATCGTGCATGCGGTTGACGTGACCCGCCCAATCCCATTCTAACCCAGCAGCCTTCTTGCCAACGTCCACTATACCCGTTTTAGAGCGCAGCGTGGTGTTTCGAATTTTATCTTGTCTTTGGACACCCAAAATGCTGCGTTCCATTGCCCTTTGGCATACTCCAAGGCGGAACTTCTGAGTCTCGGTGAGAGACCCTTAGAGTTTTCCTTTTATTTACGTTAAATATGCTACTACCATGAATTTTCTCACAGGCCCAAACACAACCCGTATAGGTTTAGGTTGCCAGACTTGAGTCTAACAAAAATTTGTACTTTATAGCTTAATATTTCACAAACAAATCATCGAAAAAAAGTTTAAGAAAACTCGCAATATTTTTTAAAGACCTATCCAAAAACATCCCACACAACGGACTTCACGAGAATTTTTTATTTTTATTTCTTTTAAGTTATGTGTAAATCCGGTCGGTCTTCCACATTATGAACTTCGGAGAGTGTGCGCAGGATCCCACCATCACCCTTTTACCACCGGACTAGCAAACATACTGCAGCATTCCAGCCACAACTGGTTGATATCCCCAAGAGTCGTACTCAGTGCTTCTCCAGCACGTTTATTATGCGCACACTCAAAGTGTGGAACTCTTTGCATCATCTGTGTTCCCTTTCTACATTTACCTCGTCCGTTCATCATAGACCTCATCCTTCGCTTTCCGTCAGGCATCATCGAGGTCAAGAGCAGGCCCATTTTCCAACAAAAAGTCCCATGTAGTCTGGCATGGCTGCTACTGAGAAATTCATGATGGGAAAACCCGCTTTGCTCTTCCCGGGAATCGAACCCAGTATCTCAAGCTCAGCCGTCGCGCCTGCGGCTACTATACCAACGAGGCAGCGCATTACTTTGTGTAATTTATTTCATCATTTTCAAAACGATGAAAGTAAACACGTGCTCGTGTATTACATGTGGCATAAAACATTACTGGCGAAATATGAGTGTACTATTGGCTACACCTTTGCCTACCCCTTCGAGGAATACGGCGTGATGTTATGTTATGTTTTCCTGTAGCGATAAATACTTATATGATACGCCCGACGCGGTTCCTTCAGACAATGAAAAAAAATCACGACAGTAGTCACGAAGAAAATGGTGATAGCATTAAATATTATTAAACTATCTTTTAAAGAAATGCAAGAACATAGTGAGTATTCAGAAATGTTTCACATCTAACTGCGGTACTCAGAGAAATTTAATGATTACTTAAGCCGTCACTAAGTAAACATTTGACATACTTTTGTATGGCAAAACTGTCAAAACCTTTACTAAGTGATGGCCTAAGTAATCATTAAAGCTCTCTGAGTGCGGCAGTAAGCTCTTATTTTATTATTTCTTAATAAAGCTGAAGGACATTTTATGTCCACTCAACTTGCCCAAAAATTCAATGCCAATATCCTGCGGGGATATGTTCATACACGGATCGGCGAAGTTTATAACTTCTGACTTCTACCCTGTAACTTGGCATTTTGCGTCGTGGGGCTTATATACTCTCGGAGGGAACGTAACCATAGCGAGATCTAATTCGACGCCAACGCCATCTATCGAGGCAGCTATTAAACTCTGCTATAGGTGCATGATTATTTTGTTTAAAGCCAAACCTTTGAGATTGTATTGTTTTGAGACCCTTGACTAATATTTGTCATGTCATAATTTTTGTTGATAGATTTGTGTCAATTTCAAGCTTTAATCGAAGTTTTCGTTGGGCTAAACAAATGCGTATCTGAATCAAATAATTTTCTCTTGTTCTTAGTTTTATTGAATTGAATCGACTTTTTAATTTGACGAGTTGATGAATAATGAACTGTGGGTGTGTATCATAATACACATATACACGCCTCACGCCTTTTTTCCATGGGGTTAGGTAGAAACAATATAGTTTAATTCGCTACGATACTTAAGCCCTCTTTTTTGCCCCGATCACGTTACTATACTTATATCACATAACATAAAATCACGCCTGTAATCCCAAAAGGGTAAGGCAGTGTAGTACCCATTAGTGTACCCACATGTCGTCAGTTATCTGTTATGGGGGCGAGCTTAGTGCCATCAACTGGGCACGAATTCATACTCTGTGGCTGATACTAAAATAATCCTGATGGAACACAAGACCAACGAGGCAGTCTGAACGAGGTGTTATATTTTTAGATGGGGTACTGTAATACCCAAACTAAATCCTCTTTGTTACTTGTCAGGGTGAGAGAATCTGGCAGGGGGTGTGATGACGATGCCGTCCTTGTCCCAAGTGGCCCAGGGGGCAGGCTGGCCCTTGGCGGCGCACTTGAAGGTCACGCGGTCTCCTTCCTCCACCACCTTATTGTAGGGTTACGGTAGAAAGATGGTGCCATCTGTCGCGATGGACTGCAGAGGCGGCGGGTATCAGGGCGTGAAAGACGAAGGTGAAAAATTAATTTTATATATGGAAAGTTTGTACCTACTATCTCAGGTCTTAGATATAAATACTGTCTAATATCTTTGCAAAGGTATTTTGCTATGTCTCAACATCTGCCTAGCCTTTTCTCAACTAAGTTGGGGTCGTTTTTATGTCTAACCGGATGCAGCTCAATACCAGTTTTTTACATGGAGCCAATTTAATTAAATTAAATTAAAATTGCAATTGATAAAATTGCATTTCATCAATTGCAAACCCCGATGTAATTGCCGAATAATATGTAAATTATAATAAATAATAGTAATAATAATTTATCACCACTGCTCTCAAAACGGTGAAGGAAAACATCGTGAGGAAACCTATGCATGTCCTAACTAGAACCAAAATATCGAAGACTTGTGACATGTACCAATCCGCACTGGGCCCGCGTGGTAGATTATAGCCCACTCCATCTCTACGAGAGGAGAGCTGTGTCCCAGCAGTGGGAAAATTAATAGGATGAGGATGATGTCCCACCGCAAGGCAAAAGATCCCTTTGCTTTTTCCACAGGTTGACCGAAGCAAGGAAAACATGTTCAGGTGGAGATTCATAGGTGACTCTGCCCTGGAGTGTAAATGTGGTGTGACCCCCAGACGATGGTACACTTGACTATCGTGTTCTGCCTGTCCCGTTGTTTGCACATAACTGGAGCTGATGGACAGAACTGAAAATGACAAAAATGTCGCTTTTTGGGCTGACTTAATTTAAATATTGTCATCGACACGCTAAGAAGGTTTTTATCGTTTTTAAGCTATTTGTGGCAAAATCCTTTACGTACACACATACATACTTAAACTTCCCATAAATAAATAACATCCAATATAATAGAAGCAATGGAGATAAACTATTATATCGTAAGATGGGTGCAGGGTAATGTAAGTGTTAGTGTAATGTAAGTGTAACGTAAGTGTTAGTGTAATGTAAAAGTTAGTGTAATGGCAGCCAATGAAACCACGAACTCACGCCCTTTTCTCATGGGGGTAGGCAGAAACCACAGGACGCCACCTGCTACGTTCCTTACATACTCCTTTTGCCTCGTCCACATTCATACATCTGGTCATACACGAACGCCAGCTACGAGTACTACGCACCTGTCCTATCTAAAGAACGGCACCAATAAGATCAGTGTATGTCTTTCTAGGGCGTTGCCACTCACATCTGCCTTGTTAATACCTTTCGTTAATAGACTTACACTCATTCTCTCCACATGACCAAACCACCTTAGCCCGTAGTAGTAAAAACGGGACCGTATTTATTATTACTATGTATGAAACTGTTGAATTTCTGTTATTAATTCGGTGTTAAGATCTTCTGGATATGTGTTTACTAAATTTGTACTGTGCTGACTGTATTTTGCAGTTTGTTCAGGACACATAATTTTATCGGCATCGGGTATTTCATTCAAGAATGAGAATTTGTCTGCTGTTTCTTTGTATATCTCTCCTCTTTTTCGCATCTCTGCGTTTAAGTTATCTATCAATGATGCTATAATAACATGTTATTTTTAATGGTTTTCTTGGGCTGAAACTTACTTCAGCACTGACAGCACTACCTGCACCTAATCTCGAGGACCAATCCGTGATTTATTTGACGAGATACCAGAGGATTGAGCAAAGAATGTGTTTCATAGCTACAGCAGCGAGTGAAATGGCGATCCTGCACTAAGCCATTAGAAAAAGATACTTTAGTGCTCATAAAGGTTGAAAAACTACCTCCTTTGAATTGACGATTGGGCCGAGTCACGGCAGTCTTTTCTGGACAGGACGGCATCAGTCGCGTCGCTGACATTTAGACGACATGTGGAGTAGTTCTCTCCTAGGAGCGCCGAGAGAAGATGAAATGTACCCTTGTGAGATATATTCATTCCTGTTTTGTACTGATGTAGAAATTTTTAATATTTTGCTGGGTAAGAATAGGGAGGTTTGAATAACGAATGTGAGAGCGAGAAAAGTATTTTATTCTTTCTTATTTTTCCCACACTAGGAACTTCTCCTGTATCGTGGTTGCGTTCACAAATACCCAGACCCGGAACAACTATCTGTAGGTCATACAAATATTTGTTTTGTGCGGGGATCGAACCCGCGATACGCAGCGCAGCAGTCCATTGTTTGAACCACTGCGCCAACCGTGCCGTCTCAGTGAGTCAATGGGTCATCTCTTTTTTTTCATTTATTCCTAAAACACTTCAAATAAAAGTCAAATGCTTCTGAATCAAGACCAAAATCTATTTCAGTCGTCACAAAATTATAAAAATGTTTTTGTTATTAACATAATATAACAACACGCCTGTAGTCCCCGAAGAAGGCTTAGGCAGAGGTATACCAAATAATACACCCAGTTTTTACGTTTTTCGCATATTTAAGTTAATATGTATACCCGATTCATGACAATATTCAATATATTATGACTATTGCCACCAACTGGGCACAAATCCAGACACCGTGGCTGCTACTGAAAAATTTCTGATGGAAAAATCCAATAATTTACGCGACTTGAACCGTTAAAAGAACACATAATTAAATTAAATGACCGGGGAATCAAACTCAGGACCTCATGCTCGGTAGTCGCACTTACGACGACTACACCAACGAGTATTTCTCAAAACCTTCAAAATACTTACAATCTAACAAAGAAACACTAATAAACAATAGAGATGTGAATAACTCAGAAGCTACTTAGATGTCTTTGGTTTTTTTAGTTTTATCACGAAAATGCCAAAGGCAAAAGTAATTCAAAACATTTCATGCTATACACATTTAAAAACCAAACAAATAAAGCATCATTCTGACGGCCATCTTTGACCGTCTGTTACAAACAGTTATCTTCGTGCCCTTTGTCCCATGTTATTTGGGGTCAGCATAACACGTTTTTTTTCTTTCATTATTCCCTGTCAGTCATCCCACTATAATTAATTCCTTTTTTATTTCATATCATTCTTCGCACAATCATCAATCCATAATTATTTTCTTTGGTCGCACGCGAGACACAAGGATTTTTTTATTGTGTCTAATTATACGAAAGGTTAATGTTGAAATCAGTCAATGCCGATTTTAACACAGGGTTTTAGTGTAAATACAATTTTCAGCAGGTAGGATATCAACTTTTTTCTCTTTAGTCAGACCGTTAATTAAGATGTGTTTCCACCGCGTCGCCAAATCTTTGTGTAGATTGTCTCCAAATGGTTTATTTGGTCTGAACCTAACAATTGCAAAATATCCGGGTCTAGTTTATCAGGATTTTCACCAACGGTTTTTTTACCTTCTAATGGTGCCTCAGTATTTGAGATCTCAGCTGCCAAGGAGGCCTTATAATCATAAGTAGGTACCCGCCATAAATAGGTTTCTACTTTTTCCACACACGCTTTGCGTTAGGATATTTAAGTGTGTGTATAGTGTTAGTGTACTATTAGGTACACCTCTGCCTAACTCTTCGGGGATTACAGGCGTGATGTTATGTTATGTTATTTAAGTAGGTGTAGGTAGGTACACATACTGCGGCCATAGAATCCACACACGATTTACGTCAGGATATTAAAATTGGTAGGTAGTTAGTCACATAACGGTCATAGATACAATGCACACACGATAAACGTGAACACGTTTAATTTATTTTTTGAGAACATTCTCAAAGGCGAGTAATTAAATAAAGCGGCAGTGAATGCGAAGGAGATACCGCTAGTTCATCATCCGAAGACGATGAGGAGATTCTTCTTCGTTTTTCAACCAACTTTTTCACGTTTTTTTAGTAATTTTTCGACTCTGTCACTATCGTCCCGACAAGATCGCTTCCTTTTTCCCATCGTGTAACGAAATGACAGTTATTTCCGCACGAATTAAAATTTTGTGTGAGTCTGACAACACGAAATCACGTAATGAGTCATGGATTGTTATTGCAACGCAATGGCGGATCGCACTGCAGTGAAGGAAAATAGTCAACACTATTTTATAATTATTTTTTTCAATTTATCTAGAAATAAATTATATAAGCATTTAAATAGATTCAAAAAGTGTGATAAGGACAGCATCAACTCTCGTACTGCTGCATGTAAACTGTAATCATCTTCGGGAGAGATACGAAGTATAATTATTACCACCTATAGCGCCAACGTATATCTTCTAGGGAGAAACCTCCCGATGCGCGACATTTTCACTAAAATGTGCTTAGAAAAGTGCACTGACACTCTTCATCTTGCGCAGAAGAATTAACATCATCAATACTTTATTGTCTTAAAAGGAGAACTCTTTATTATTCTTGGATAAAGAAAAGTGTACTTTGTAGCATAGGCGATAAAATACAAATTTTAGTATGTAGTAAGTACGTTGTGTACAGAAAACTTGAGAGAAGCATCACTAAGAACAAGTTTAATAATATTGGTAGAACTTTGGGGTGGTATTATTATTGGCTCGGTAAAGCGACGACGGGACCTTGAACATTGTAAAGTCTGCAATTGTACAGAAACAGGTGTGCTCAGATATTACTTCGTTTAATGTTTTTAAAGGAAAGATTGTAATGCTCATAAATAAAGTACGCTAAAGTAGCAAAGATATTTAAATTATGAGAATTCGTAGTTTTGAAATTGTTTATTATTTACCAAATTTTGTACCTATTTTATCAAAGTTTTAAAAATAAAATTATCTTATGGCAAATATAAAAGATTTGGATGATGAATAGAAAGATTACAAAAGTAATACAGCAACACCGAACAAAAAGTGGTACAGCGCCATCTATACCAGGGTGTAAAATTTACGACCCCACGGTTAAGCCGCTCTAATCGGACCTTTCTCCTGGTTTCAATAAATAATTGAAGCATTCGCAAAGGGGTGAATTTGTATTAAACTGTATTACCCTTTCATTAAAGTACAAATTTGCAAATTTGTCCTGCATCGCGATAGTAAAGTTTTCGTGCGATTTAGCTTGAATACAACTCTCCGTGATTTAACATTGGGGAGTCCGGTGTCTACAGAGTAACGCAGTTTAGTATAACCTATCTGTGCCCTTTGATTTACGAGAGTAGATGTTTAGTCGGCGTTGCTCGTTTGGTGGCCCGATAGCCTGCTCTCAAATCCACTCATGTAGAACATTTGACTCCCTCCTTTTGTGTGATTTTGTTGTACTTTTTTACTGATAAACAAAGGGATACAGAAACAAAAAATGAATTACACAAAGTGGTGCGTCTGGGTTCGAACCCAAGACTTACTGCTCGTAAGTCGCGGCCACCACCACTAGGCTACCACTGCTCCCTTAAAAGTTTATTTATCAAACTTTTAATACGGTTTGAATATAAATTAAGTACATATTTCATCACAAAGTTTTGAATTTGGCCAAATGTACGTAAAATGTTTGATGGCAGCTGACATAACTATACTCCCGTAACTTACATGCAGCTGACTACAAATAGGATTTTTAAACCATGGATTTGTGATGCCCGATTGCTGATATTATTATAAAGTTTTTAATTTGAGTTAGTGTTTCTTATTCGGAAAGTAATTTCATATTTATAATATGCGCTCCATCGCCAGTTTGCAATGTAAAAAATTACTCCCGATTTTATAAAATGGCATATTTCCTTGAAGTAATTTACTAACTTAAAGAAATAATTTCTAGAGCAGTGTAATCTAACTTAGAGTAACTGGTATGTCACACAGTATGTCACACAAAGTATCCGCACATTCAAAGCAAAGAGCTATATTGAATTCAGTCCTAACCAAAGTCCGAGTCTTATATCAAGTTTGCAGTCAATATTGGCGATTCTGTTGTGTTTTAATTAATTACATTGGCTGCTGAGTTTGGCTGAACATGTTATATATTTCAATATTAATTTATTTTAAATTAAACTTTGCAGTTTTAACGTAAACTCATAGTCATATTTTTAATTGCGTTCTACTATGTTTAACAACAGCTTATAACAATTCCGTGACGTTAAGGTACAATGGCCGACCCTGTAGGCGTAGGGCAACTAAAAGCAAAGTTAGTGATAAATACTATAATTAAATTATAACTATTTAAATGAAAGACTGTGGAAAGGATGATATGCCTAAAAAGAAGACTCTCATACGATAAGTAATTCAGAAGTATAGAAGATTAAACAATCACCCTCTGGCGTTTTGCCAAACTTCTTTGATTCCAAAAACTGCAAATCTTATTTCGTTAAAAATACTAGTCGGTTGGTAATCTCAAAAAAGGCGGTTAGTTTTGTTTGTTTTTTTTACGTTGCCCCACACTAGGAATTTCTCCGGTATCGTGGGTGCGTTCACAAACATTTACTTTTTTAACAATTTTTTTTTTAAACTCATACACAAATTTCCAAATACCCAGACAACTATCTGTAGACCATACAAACATTTGTTCCGTGCGGGGATCGAACCCGCGACACACAGCGCAGTAGTCCATTGTCAGAGCCACTATACCAACGGTACCGTCATCTTGCTCTATGCTACGGCGTAGCTTGCTCAATGCTACGGCGTAGCTAGCTCTATGCTACGGCGTAGCTAGCTCTATGCTACGACGTAACTCAACCTATGCTACGTTCTCGGAAATAAAAGGTCAATGATGGCATAACGGTGACCAGGCTGAACGGAAAAAACATCATGACTCTGCCCAAGTAACATAGCACAAGGGTAGGAAGATGATGTTATCATAACATCACGCTTGTAATCTCCGGAAGGTTAGACAGAGGGGTTTACTTTGATTGCAACTAGTGGACCAAGACAATTGGTAATCGCTTTGAAAACGTTTTGTATTTCTAACTAGCTGATGCCCGCGGCTTCACCCGCGTGGATGTCGGTCAAATTATATACCTAAAACCTTCCTCTTGAATCACTCTATCTATTAAACCGCTTTAAAATCCGTTGTGGAGTTTTAAAGATTTAAGCATACATAGGGACGGACAGACAGCGACAGCGACTTTGTTTTATACTATGTAATGATAGTGATGATGATTCAACAGAACTGACGTAAGGTTTTTGATAGTTTATGTCAATTAACTACATAACAGGTAGTGATTGTACCTGAGCACTAATATGTAAGCGTAGCAAAGTTCAAAAACGATTTCCTCTAGAAATAAAGGTTTCTACTTTGATCAAAGACCTATTTCGTAATAGTAGGCCTTCTAAAATATTATGTTCGAGAAAACATGAAACGTTAATCAACACACATTCAACTGTTAACATATCAGTGTCCTTGACTGTATTACTTGACTTGACTGATTATCAGTTAGTTTAGGCCCTGGCATCTTTATCTGCCTAGCCTTTTCCCAACTATGTTAGGGTCGGCTGCCAATCTATCCGGATGCAACTTGTTTAGAATAATAAGGATTTTGTTAAACGCCTACGTAAATTTAATAGCAACACTGCTCATACACGTCGCATTGCGAGAACGTTTACAAAGTAATAAGTAATGTTTATGTACCCCACCATTCAGTTACTTTTTTGGGTTTTGTCTTCGTTAATTTGGTATTGCACGGAATACAGCTCTTAAATTGTAGGAAGTGTTTTATTTTAATAACTCTGGATATAAACCCCCAACACAACTAACCAGTATGTCACATGGAGCGACTGCCTATCTGACCTCCACACCCCAGTTAGTACTAAATATTACTTATACATCTTGGTAAGACGAACAAGCTAAAGAATAAGTTAAATTTACCAACAATTATACTATGCATTTAAAAGTCACCTACTACTGAAATCAGGCCTTCACAATACCGTTTTAAGTTAAAAACTTTAGTTGAGAGGACGCCTTCAGTTCTCTCCTCGGAGCGCGGAAAGAAGATGAAATGTACCCTTGTGAGATACGTTCATTCTTGTTTTGTACTGATGTAGAAATTTTTAATATGTTTCTGAGTAAGAATAGGGAGGTTTGAATAACGAATGTGAGAGCGAGAAAAGCGTTTTATTCTTTCTTATTTTTCCCACACTGGGAACTTCTCCTGTATCGTGGTTGCGTTCACAAATACCCAGACCCGGAACAACTATCTGTAGGTCATACAATTATTAGTTCTGTGCGGGGATTGAACCCGCGATACGCAGCGCAGCAGTACATTGTTTGAGCCACTGCGCCACCCGTGCCGTCTAAGTGAGTCAATGGGTCATCTCTTTTTTTTCATTTATTCCTATGACACTTCAATTATAAGTCAAATGCTTCTGAATCAAGACCATAATCTATTTATTATAAATGTTTTTGTTATTAACATAATATAACAACACGCCTGTAGTCCCCGAAGAAGGCTTAGGCAGAGGTATACCAAATAGTACACACATATGTATACCCGATTCATGACAATGGTTAATATATTATGACTAGTGCCACCAACTGGGCACAAATCCAGACACCGTGGCTGCTACTGAATAATTTCTGATGGAAAAATCCAATAACTTACGCGGCCTGAATCGTTGAAAGAACACATAATAAAATTAAATGACTGGTGAATCGAACTCAGGACCTCATGCTCGGTAGTCGCACTTACGGCGACTACACCAACGAGTATTTCACAAAACCTTCAAAATACTTACAATCTAACAAAGAAACACTAATAAACAATAGAGATGTGAATAACTCAGAAGCTACTTAGATGTCTTTGGTTTTTTTGTTTTATCACGAAAATGCCGCAAACGGAATTAAAACCCACGTGCTCTACAAATCATTCCAAACATTTAATGCTAAACACATTTAAAAACAAAACAAATAATACATCATTATGTCGGCCATCTTTGACCGTCTGTTAGAAATAGTTATCTTCGTGCCCTTTGTCCCATGTTATTTGGGGTCAGCATAACACGTTTTTTTTCTTTCATTACTCCCTGTCAGTCATCCCACTATCATTAATTCCTTTTTTTATTTCATGTCATTCTTCGCACAAACATCAATCCATAATTATTTTCTTTGGTCTTGGAAACATTACTGTAACTGTCTTTCATTAGTTAAGTACTAACTGAATTCAAAATAAAAATCAAATCAATTTAGTATTTTATTTAGTCTATACAGAAGGTATGTCGGTGAAGTCGATACTTATTTCAGTCAGTGCACTCGCAGTCATACTAAGCTGATTCGATTGATTGATGACAGGATTGCCTATAATCCGATTATAAGAAAAACTAGTAAACTAGTCGGAGGAGTCGATACCGACCCAAATTCAGATTGTTGAATGACGTGGATCAAGATTTCAATTGACCAGGCCTATTTCCACCCGCGACTCTAAAGCTCTAAATTATAATAAGAATATAATTTTTTTCAGTGCCGTTAAGCACAAAATAAGAGGCTACATTTCTAAAATTGTTGTAAAGTTTCACTTTAATACACACAAGTCCGAAGCATACATTAAATAATTCAAAAAACTATCTCAAATGAGCTTAAGCAAACAGAAAACTGACAAGACAACTGTATCTGAACTAGATAAATGAATATCTGTGACTCAGGTAACAGCATCATGGATTCATGATACTTAGTTGCTGTAATGTCCAGGGTCAATAAATAATACATCACATCCAGCAGTACTGATGATATAAAAGAACTGTCTTACAGAAGCTTAAACCCACTAGTTCTTAACTTATTTATATATGCAAGTACCTACAAACCTACCTCAAATGTTGGTAATATTTAATGTCGAGTTAACTAACTATGTACATTAATCAAAAACTAATAAATAAACTAACAATAAACTATAAAAGGGCATCAAAAAACTGCTCCTCAACGCTGTCAGCCGGTAATGTGCCCAAAGGACTGGCGGCATTACCACGTTGTATGGCAACACTTAGCCTCTGGCCAAGATAAAAGCCAGCCCTTGGGTCACGAGAAGTGTCAACTAAGCGTTAACTAGTACCTACATTACAGTTGCAAAGGTATCTTCAGCAGTTTTTAGGGTTCCGTAGCCAACCAGGAACCCTTATAGGTTCTCCATACGTCCGTCTGTCCGCACTATAGCTCAAAGACGCTTAGTATCACACAGTTGTAATTTGGCATGAATATGCAGATAAGTTACGTCAACATAGTGGTAAAACAAAATCACTTAAAAGTGGGGATGATTTTTTTTTCTCGCAAAGCCCATTTTGTTAGATGTCGTAGGATATGTCTTAAAAATATTCCACTCAAACGTCCCAGTTACTAGAGTAACGTTTTTTCCGTATGTCCGAAACGACCCAGTTACTAGAGCAAGCACTTACGTCATCGACTAATTCAAACGCAAAATACAAAATAACTCTAAGGAGTCTCCACGTGTTTTGTTTGTCAATGGCAGTATTAAATTATGCATCCGTGGATATACGACACGTCAGGCATTGCGTCAGCCATAATTAGTTAGAATTATTTACAAACACGGGACGTGTCGCAACCGGCCATATTGGATTTTGGAGCGGGCGCCAGCTTTTATTTTCAATATGTGATTTATTATCCCATTGTGTTGAGTTTTGTGTATTGAAAGCGTTTTATGTGTTCATTCTTATCATGTATCAACAAAGAGAAGTGTATTCCAAGTGTTTTTAGGTTGTTAAAACAAGTGATAAAGTCGGCGAGTAAAATTGCATCATTTTGTACGGGACGTTTGGTGAGTTTTTAGAAAATTTTGTTGATTTTTAGTGTTAAAGTTGTGAAATACTTATTATATAGGGAAAACAGTTAATTATTAATAAAAAAGTAAACTTAAACCAAAGAAATCTGATGAAAATAGTGTTTATTTCAACGATTTATTTTTTTCATTCCAATCAAAACAATGGCGGAACTCGGGAATGGGTATTTATTTTAAAATTAATTTTGCTACACTGGACGTTCTACTGTAATGATGTAATGGTATCAAAAAAAAGCTTATATAATCTATTTTAATAATAAATAAGTTTCGTTGAGATATGTTACAAAATGATTCGTAAAATATTTTTTAAACAAATACTTTACTCAAATTGAACCCGTGTTGGCATTGTTCGTGCGGCGTTGTTTAGATAAGTTTTTATATAATATCGTATATATTTCTGTAAAACACTTATGATAATAGGAAAAACAGTTCATTATTAATATCAAAAAAAATAAACACCAAAGAAATATGACGAAAATATTTCTCATTTCCACGGTTTTATTTTTTCGCTAACGGTCGTTTCTAATTTAGAAGTATGGAAGGGCTAGTTCTTATTGATTTAATGTGCTATCACTGTACGTTATGACTAATGATGTATTGGTATGTAAAAATAGCATATAGTCAATTTTTATAATACATAAGTCACATTGCGATATGTTACATAAAGTTACGTAAAAATCTGTTAAATACAACTATTTTACCCAAATTTAACCCGTACTGTCAACTTTGACATTTTTTGTGTGCATATTTCATTAAAAGGGGGTATATAGTTTATTTTATATATCGATTCCCTATGATGTTAGCTTCATGCAGGTATTTTTGTATTGCTGATAACGTAGCCAGATTTTTTGCAAATTCACTTTTAATTTGTATCGGCAAGCCCCGCCCCCCGCTTTTCGTGCCGCTAAAGTGGTCGGGACGTTTCGAGCATTGACAGCCGTCAAAATTGGACGTGACGTGGACATGATAAGCTTGTTCAAATACCTTTTTGATTCATGGATTCGTTTGTAAAATATTAAGTTTTAAAGTGATATTTTTTGTTAGACATAAGTGTCTCATCTAAATGAAGCAAGATGGTTGTCTAGCGCGCAGCGATAGTGGTTCATTTTCAATACCTCTGCACTGAACGTAATCATGGCAATGACCAGCGCTTTTTGTTGCGCCCTCTCCTTTCCTCGCGAGTTTGGGTAAATCATTGTTGTTTTAAATTTGCTTTTTCATTCTCCGCTACGAATTTAATGATGGTAGGAACAGTAAAAAATACAGCAGTGTAAAACAATGTTTTCTTTTTCATAGGGTCGATTGTTTGGTTAGTGGGCTCAAATTATATTCCCTGAAGGGTTAGGCAGAAGTGTACCAAATAGAACACCCACATTTCACCAGATACAAAAAAACACACAAAAAAATCTTTTAAACTAAATCTTTTTATCTAACAGATTGCTTATAACTAGAAAAACTTTCTCCGAGATCGCTCAATTACCTACCCAAGACGCAGCCATAGCTCGTAGGCACCACAACAATCTCCAGTTAACGTCGGCCTGACAGTCCGATTGGCACAAGATTAATCGTCAGTTACGCGGAGCAACTAACTCACTGACCTCTGACTGTGATTAATTTTACTTATCAGTTAAGGGAATGGTGAAACCGACTTTTGATTACTTTTTTCGCTGATGAAAATTAATAGTATTTGCGTTTGATTTCTTTCGTTTCGTATCGTCTAAAAAAAGGTTCATAGGTAATCGAAAAGTGTCTAAAAAGTATGTCTGTAACAGATGCACTGCAAAAATATGTCGATGTTTGGTGACTTTAAGACGTGCGAAAAGGAACTCTGTTCTAAAACGATAGGTTTTTATGCACTCAGTGGGTGTCAATTTGAACCGCTCGCGGTCTGATTGGCACACAGAGTGCACCGCTGAAGCCTGAACCATCCAGAATATTCAGTAGCGGAGAATCTTCAATTCAGAGCCATCTAGATCTCGACGACACAGAAGCGCACGAAATATCAAAGTTGACGCCACCATGCAACAAACGAAAGTTCTCACCCTAGTCGATACTTAGCACTGTCGGTTCAGTCGCCCTACATCGTGATTACGCGTTGCGAAGGTAGAAGGCGCTGTTCGAAATTTCAAAGTACTGTGGGTTTTTTATTGAAAATTAAACTATTTTTAGTTTGAATAGGCCGTTGACATTGTTACAGAATCACTTAGTAATTTTATTATGTACTGAACTCCACAGCTAACATTGGGGTGGTAACACAACGAGGTTGACTTTTAATTCGACGCCATCTATTGAGCGCAGGGGTAAGTATTACTTCAGGGTAAATTCGTAAAGACAGTGGCGCCGAGTTTGATTATAAGTTTATTATATTGCCTCGTTGGTCTAGTGGTCAGAATCGCGACTGCTGAGCATGAACTCCTGGGTTCGAATTCCCGTTTAGGCAAATTGTTGAAAATTAAGTCTTTATTATTTTGTAAATAATACAATACCTATAATTAAGGGTGATGTAATACCCATAATGTAGGCAAAAGGCTCTCTGTCTGTATTTTTTCTTCTTCTGGACTATACCTGGGAACCTTCTAGTTAACCGACTTCAAAAAAGGAGGAGGTTCTATGTTCGTGTGTATGTTTTTTTTTTTTTTTTTTTATGTATGTTACCTGATTTCTCCTACATTTGTGAACCGATTCTCAAAATTCTTTTTATATTTGAAAGAGTATACTCCTGAGGTGGTCCCATTTAAATTTGGTGAAGATCTGATCCTGATCTTCGGAGATATACAATAGAACTCTTCAAAAATAGACGGCAAATCTGTCGTGATTGCTGCAATCGCTTGAATGTTTATTGTTTATACAACATCATGACGTAACATCACGCCTGTATGATCTGAGGGGGTACGCAGATGTGTACACCCAGATTTGGACAGTAAGATATTATGAAATGTTCCATTTATTGGGGATAAATAAAACCTATTATTTGTTTGGGAACAACTAAAAATCGAAAAATAAAAAACTTTTTGACAAAAAATAAAACCGACTTCAAAAACACCAAAGTCGGTGGCAAAAAAACGAAATCAAACAAACAAATGTCACCGACTTCAGAAGCTGATTTTTCTTCAGAAGTTTATTTTTCACTTTTTGGTGTTTTTGAAGTCGGTTTTATTTTTTGCCAAAAAGTTTTTTACACAGATATTGGGGGCCAGTTTTTTATAGAAAACACATAACAACATAACATAACATCACGCCTGTAATCCCCGAAAGGTTAGGCAGAGGTGTACCTAATAGTACACCCACATGTCGCCAGTTATGTTTAAGTCCCATGTAATAGGGGGCGAGCCTATTGCCATCAACCGGGCACAAATCCAGACTCCGTAGCCGTTACTGATAAATTCCTGATAAAAATAGCCAATAACACTTTGCCCGACCCGGGAATCGAACCCAGGACCTCATGCTCAACAGTCGCGCTTATAGAAAACTCAAATTCAAATTATTTATTACAAAGAAAGTTGGTGGGTTTGATGGTGGTGATGTTGTTACCAGTTTTTAATGTAATAACTTTACATTAAATACCTCTTTGACCCGTTTACAATTCAAAGTATCAAACGGCACAATTTGTTTGTGTGCTACATTGCCTTTTACTTTAGTGATTTTTTACTCCAACAAAAGAGATAATTACAATCCTGGAGCAAACGCGTGTTGCTCCAACCCCCTGCTAGTTTCAGTTAGGCAGTTAGTCACAAATAGACATACACCATATCATCGCACACATTCACAGACACCCACATCGCACAAATAGAGAGAGAGAGAGAAATAGAGAGAGAGAGAGAGAATACGGAGAGTGTCAGACTTCTACTGACTAAAAACCACTCATGTTCCTTCTTAGCGCTTTGTGCCAAAGCCGCGGTATCTGTTTTGAACAACCCGCAGCCCCGACGGGAAAAGTACATCCTTTTTTTTTTTTATGGTGGGTGGATAATCATCAAATAACCCCTCCCGCTCTTGGGTAGAGCGGAAGGGAGTGTCAGACTTCTACTGACTAAAAACCACCCATGTTCCTTCTTAGCCCTTCATGTCGAGGCCGCGGTATCTCTTTCGAACAACCCGCAACCCCGACGGGAACCGTACAACCTTGTTTTCGTTTTGTCTAAAAAATTAAAATTATATTAAATAAAGTGTAATAGTACTGTCTACATTTTGTTTTATTGTGTGGTCACACTGCTCTGTTTACTTTCATAGAATTAAAGAAATAATATTATCTCAGCTAAGAGGTAAGAAATGCACAATTTTAGATACCTATTATTTAGAAGAAACGTACTACTAAAAGTTAAGTACACTAGACTTTCTGATATTCCTATAGCCTAGCAGCTAGCACATGCACATTATGTCAGTGGAGTGGAGGATTGAGGGACCAGTAATAATCATCGCTATCTTCAAAATGCTTCGATATTTAGGCTTCATTTTTTTACGAAATTTTTTAAGACTTCTACTAAAACTTTATGTAGAAAAAGAACGGTTTAATTAGTTTAATTCAGTAATATTCACTAAAATATTTATCTTTGTTGTGTGGACTGAGGGACCACAGTTCAGTCGTTATATTTTTTTTATCTTTAATGCTTTGTGGTCTGTTATTTTGTGAATATCTTTCCAAATTCTTTATTAAATGTCTGTATTCAAAAAACCTTCTTTTTTAAGATACTTTCCGAGATCTGGCTATTCTGGCATTTAGCGTATTCCCAGTTTGGTCCCTCAGTTCACACGCACATCGCTCCCATACATTGGGTATAGGGAAAAATTTCATACAAGTACATATTATAAGTTGGTCGACTATTTACTCGTAAACTTGTAAAGCCTACTCAGCTGGGGATAGTTTTCCTTTTTATTTTTTATTTTATTTTTTCCTAGCCTGTACTGTCCCACTGCTCGGCAAAGGCCTCCCCCAATTCCTTCCACTTTCTCTTTTCCTGAGCCACCTCGAACCAGCCCTCGGATCAGATCGTCTCACCACCTGTTTCTGGGCCGGCCTCGGCGGCGCCGTCCGTCTTCCGGTAACCATCGTGTGGAGACTTTTGCCCAGCGGTCATCGTGCATGCGGTTGACGTGACCCGCATATCACATTTTAACCCAGCAGCCTTCTTGCCAACGTCCACTATGCCCGTTTTGGAGCGCAGCGTGGTGTTTCGAATTTTATCTTGCCTTTTGACACCCAAAATGCTGCGTTCCATTGCCCTTTGGCATACTCCAAGGCGGAACTTCTGAGTCTCGGTGACCCTTAGAGTTTTCCTTTTATTTACGTTAAATATGCTACTACCATGAATTTTCTCACAGGCCCAAACACAACCCGTATAGGTGGATTAGGTTGCCAGACTTGAGTCTAACAAAAATTTGTACTTTATAGCTTAACTAGCTGACCCACGCAACTTCGTCTGCATCACATAATATAGCTTTTAGCCTTTCTCAATAAACCGACTATTCAACATATTAACTTGAATTAAATCGTACTCGTATCAAAAAAAAAAATTACCTTTCCTCTTTATAATACCTATTAGTTTAGATTTTCTTCGATTATATTATTAAAGTGACAATTACAATAGGTATCTCTTACTGTTAAATATACAGTAATCCATTGTACTTGTAAACATTATGGTGCAGTAAATATTTTGAATTTGAATTTCTCCGGAGCCCCCGGAGACCAGAATCCCCACTTACCTAGCGCACCGGACCGAATGACTGCCGCGCTCGTAATTATTTTGTCGCGCGGATATTTTGATATTGCGATATCTTCTAAGATAATTGTTTAAACTGTATAGAGTAAAGGGCCCAAATATTCTATATTCAATTTCCGTGCTAACAAACATATTTATTTAGATATAGATTAATATCATATGGGTTAAATAAGCATCGCAAAATATCATTCTTTTTAATCTAACATTTTAATAGTAAAAAATGGTTACAGTGAGTTAATCTTAAAAGATATATATATGCTGTCGCGGACTTTTTTTTAGAACTTTTAAAGAGGAACAATTCTGTCATACATGATATTTTCCTAACTTAAACCGTTATCGCAGCGCACGCAACGGAAGCTCTCAAAAAGGAATACCTGTTCCTGTTTTTGCAACATTTTTCATTTATGCTCCGCTCCTATTGGACTTAGCGTGATGTTATATAGCCTAAAGCCTTCCTCGATAAATGGACTATCCAACACTAAAAGAGTTTTTCAATTCCAACCAGTAGTTCCAGAGTTTACCCCGTTCAAACAAACAAACAAACAAACTCTTCAGCTTTATAATATTAGTATAGATATTTCACAAACAAATCCCTTAATCGAAAAAGTGATTGAGAAAACTCGCAAAATTTTTTAAAGACCTATCCAAAAACATCCCACACAACGGACTTCACGAGAATTTTTTTATTTTATTTCATTTAAGTTATGTGTAAATCCGGTCGGTCTTCCACATTATGAACTTCGGAGAGTGTGCGCAGGATCCCACCATCACCCTTTTACCACCGGACTAGCAAACATACTGCAGCATTCCAGCCACAACTGGTTGATATCCCCAAGAGTCGTACTCAGTGCTTCTCCAGCACGTTTATTTTATGCGCACACTCAAAGTGTGGAACTCTTTGCATCATCTGTGTTGCCTTTCTACATTTACCGTCCGGCGCGTCCGTTCATCATAGACCTCATTGGCTGGCATTTGGCCCC
The DNA here is from genome assembly GCA_949774965.1 of Diarsia brunnea. Classification (NCBI taxonomy): domain Eukaryota; kingdom Metazoa; phylum Arthropoda; class Insecta; order Lepidoptera; family Noctuidae; genus Diarsia; species Diarsia brunnea. Next base: position 34,988,726 of record OX458996.1, read on the forward strand.
CAGACGATTTTCACATCTAACTGCGGTACTCAGAGAAATTTAATGATTACTTAAGCCGTCACTAAGTAAACATTTGACATACTTTTGTATGGCAAAACTGTCAAAACCTTTACTAAATGATGGCCTAAGTGATTACTTAGGCCATCATTATTAAAGCTCTCTGAGTGCGGCAGTAAGCTCTTATTTTATTATTTCTTAATAAAGCTGAAGGACATTTTATGTCCACTCAACTTGCCCAAAAATTCAATGCCAATATCCTGCGGGGATATGTTCATACACGGATCGGCGAAGTTTTAACTTCAAGTACTTCTACCCTGTAACTTGGCATTTTGCGTCGTGGGGCTTATATACTCTCGGAGGGAACGTAACCATAGCGAGATCTAATTCGACGCCAACGCCATCTATCGAGGCAGCTATTAAACTCTGCTATAGGTGCATGATTATTTTGTTTAAAGCAAAACCTTTGAGATTGAATTGTTTTGAGACCCTTGACTTGATTTTTGTTGATAGATTTGTGTCAATTTCAAGCTTTTATCGAAGTTTTCGTTGGGCTAAACAAATGCGTATCTGAATCAAATAATTTTCTCTTGTTCTTAGTTTTATTGAATTGAATCGACTTTTTAATTTAACGAGTTGATGAATAATGAACTGTGGGTGTGTATCTTAATACACATATACACGCCTCACGCCTTTTTTCCATGGGGTTAGGTAGAAACAATATAGTTTCATTCGCTACGATACTTAAGCCCTCTTTTTTGCCCCGATCACGTTACTATACTTATATCACATAACATAAAATCACGCCTGTAATCCCAAAAGGGTAAGGCAGTGTAGTACCCATTAGTGTACCCACATGTCGTCAGTTATCTGTTATGGGGGCGAGCTTAGTGCCATCAACTGGGCACGAATTCATACTCTGTGGCTGATACTAAAATAATCCTGATGGAACACAAGACCAACGAGGCAGTCTGAACGAGGTGTTATATTTTTAGATGGGGTACTGTAATACCCAAACTTAATCCTCTTTCTTACTTGTCAGGGTGAGAGAATCTGGCAGGGGGTGTGATGACGATGCCGTCCTTGTCCCAAGTGGCCCAGGGGGCAGGCTGGCCCTTGACGGTGCACTTGAAGGTCACGCGGTCTCCTTCCTCCACCACCTTATTGTAGGGTTACGTGTAGAAAGATGGTGCCATCTGTCGCGATGGACTGCAGAGGCGGCGGGTATCAGGGCGTGAAAGACGAAGGTGAAAAATTAATTTTATATATGGAAAGTTTGTACCTACTATCTCAGGTCTTGGATATAAATTGTGTCTTATATCTTTGCAAAGATATTTTGCTATGTCTCAACATCTGCCTAGCGTTTTCCCAACTAAGTTGGGGTCGTTTTTATGTCTAACCGGATGCAGCTCAATACCAGTTTTTTACATGGAGCTAATTTAATAAAATTAAATTAAAATTGCAATTGATAAAATTGCATTTCATCAATTAAAAACCCCGATGTAATTGCCGAATAATATGTAAATTATAATAAATAATAGTAATAATAATTTATCACCACTGCTCTCAAAACGGTGAAGGAAAACATCGTGAGGAAACCTATGCATGTCCTAACTAGAACCAAAATATCGAAGACTTGTGACATGTACCAATCCGCACTGGGCCCGCGTGGTAGATTATAGCCCACTCCGTCTCTACGAGAGGAGACCTGTGTCCCAGTAGTGGGAAAATTAATAGGATAAAGATGATATCCCACCGCAAGGCAAAAGATCCCTTTGCTTTTTCCACAGGTTAACCGAAGCAAGGAAAACATGTTCAGGTGGAGATTCATAGGGGACTCTGCCCTGGAGTGTAAATGTGGTGTGACCCCCAGACGATGGTACACTTGACTATCGTGTTCTGCCTGTCCCGTTGTTTGCACATAACTGGAGCTGATGGACAGAACTGAAAATGACAAAAATGTCGCTTTTTGGGCTGACTTAATTTAATTATTGTCATCGACACGCTCAGAAGATTTTTATCGTTTTTAAGCTATTTGTGGCACAATCCTTTACGTACACACATACATACTTAAACTTTCCATAAATAAATATTATCCAACAAAATAGAAGCAATAGTGACAAACTTTTATATCTTAAGATGGGTGCAGGGTAATGTAAGTATTAGTGTAATGTAAGTGTTAGGGTTAAGTAAGTGTTAGTGTAATGGCAGCCAATGGAACCACGAACTCACGCCCTTTTCTCACGGGGGTAGGCATAAACCACAGGACGCCACCTGCTACGATCCTTACATACTCCTTTTGCCTCGTCCACATTCATACATCTGGTCATATCAGAATCATACACGCACGCCAGTTACGAGTACTACGCACCTGACCTATCTTAAGAACGGCACCAATAAGATCAGTGTATGTCTTTCTAGGGCGTTGCCACTCACATCTGCCTTGTTAATACCTTTCGTTAATAGACTTACACTCATTCTCTCCACATGACCAAACCACCTTAGCCCGTAGTAGTAAAAACGGGACCGTATTTATTATTACTATGTATGAAACTGTTGAATTTCTGTTATTAATTCGGTGTTAAGATCTTCTGGATATGTGTTTACTAAATTTGTACTGTGCTGACTGTATTTTGCAGTTTGATCGGGACACATAATTTTATCGGCATCGGGTATTTTATTCAAGAATGAGAATTTGTCTGCTGTTTCTTTGTATATCTTTCCTCTTTTTCGCATCTCTGCATTTAAGTTATCTATTAATGATGCTATAATAACATGTTACTTTTAATGGTTTTCTTGGGCTAAAACTTACTTCAGCACTGACGTACTGTTACACGTAATTTATTTGACGAGATACCAGAGGATTGAGCAAAGAAGCGTGTTTCAGAGCTACAGCAGCGAGTGAAATGGCGATCCTGCACTAAGCCATTAGAAAAAGATACTTTAGTGCTCATAAAGGTTGAAAAACTACCTCCTTTGAATGACGATTGGGCCGAGTCGCGGCAGTCTTTCCTGGACAGGACGGCATCAGTCGCGTCGCTGACATTAAGACGACATGTGGAGTGGTTCGTCGAGTTTTCAGCAAGATATGTCCGTTACCGTTATCCCACACAGAGTTCTGCTCATACACGTCGCATTGCGAGAACGTTTACATAGTAATAAGTAATGTTTCTGTACCTACCATTCAGTTACTTTTTTGGATTTTGTCTTCGTTAATTTGGTATTGCACGGAATACAGCTCTTAAATTGTAGGAAGTCTTTGATTTAAATAACTCTGGATATAAACCTCCAACACAACTAATCAGTATGTCACATGGAGTGACTGCCTATCTGACCTCCACACCCCAGTTAGTACTAAATAATACTACACATCTTGGTAAGACGAACAAGCTAAAGAATAAGTTAAATTTACCAACAATTATACAATGCATTTAAAAGTCACGATAAAAGTAGGAGTTATACTGCAATGACTGTTACAGTTTAATCTCATTTAGTGTACCTACTACTGAAATCAACCCTTCACAATACCGTTTTAAGTTAAAAACTTTAGTTGAGAGGACGCCTTTAGTTCTCTCCTAGGAGCGCCGAGAGAAGATGAAATGTACCCTTGTGAGATACATTCATTCTTGTTTTGTACTGATGTAGAAATTTTTAATATTTTGCTGAGTAAGAATAGGGAGGTTTGAATAACGAATGTGAGAGCGAGAAAAGCGTTTTATTCTTTCTTATTTTTCCCACACTAGGAACTTCTCCTGTATCGTGGTTGCGTTCACAAATACCCAGACCCGGAACAACTATCTGTAGGTCATACAATTATTTGTTCTGTGCGGGGATCGAACCCGCGATACGCAGCGCAGCAGTCCATTGTTTGAGCCACTGCGCCAACCGTGCCGTCTAAGTGAGTCAATGGGTCATCTCTTTTTTTTCATTTATTCCTCACTTCAATTAAAAGTCAAATGCTCCTGAATCAAGACCATAATCTATTTCAATCGTCACAAAATTATTAAAATGTTTTTGTTATTAACATAATATAACAACACGCCTGTAGTCCCCGAAGAAGGCTTAGGCAGAGGTATACCAAATAGTACACACATATGTTTACCCGATTCATGACAATAGTTAATATATTATGACTATTGCCACCAACTGGGCACAAATCCAGACACCGTGGTTGCTACTGAATAATTTCTGATGGAAAAATCCAATAACTTACGCGGCCTGAATCGTTGAAAGAACACATAATTAAATTAAATGACTGGCGAATCGAACTCAGGACCTCATGCTCGGTAGTCGCACTTACGGCGACTACACCAACGAGTATTTCACAAAACCTTCAAAATACATACAATCTAACAAAGAAACACTAATAAACAATAGAGATGTGAATAACTCAGAAGCTACTTAGATGTCTTTGGTTTTTTTGTTTTATCACGAAAATGCCGCAAACGGAATTAAAACCCACGTGCTCTACAAATCATTCCAAACATTTAATACTAAACACATTTAAAAACAAAACAAATAAAACATCATTATGTCGGCCATCTTTGACCGTCTGTTACAAACAGTTATCTTCGTGCCCTTTGTCCCATGTTATTTGGGGTCAGCATAACACGTTTTTTTTTCTTTCATTATTCCCTGTCAGTCATCCCACTATCATTAATTCTTTTTTTTATTTCATGTCATTCTTCGCACAAACATCAATCCATAATTATTTTCTTTGGTCTTGGAAACATTACTGTCTTTCATTAGTTAAGTACTAACTGAATTCAAATTAAAAATCAAATCAATTTAGTATTTTATTTAACTTAGATCTACAGGGTCACTTATAAAACGTTGGGGTAAAAGGAGCACGGTTCGGGTTGATCGTCTCATATGGGGAAGAACCAGTAAGAAACTACATAATTACTCTTTTAAAATGGTGTTACAATGTTATCATGTTACAGCATTATTAGGTGAGTTGTGATGCAAACGGGTCTAAGAAAACCTATTTAATAGAACCAACGAAATCAAATAAATCAGTCTAAAATAGGTAAGGAAAGATATCGGGTTTCCTTAATTTTAAAAGTTTTATTTTCGCCAGAATCCTGAAATAAAAGTTGTGGCCTCTTATCAGGTTGGAGGAGGGAATTAATCAGAAGAGGGTCTCCTTATCTGATGTTACTTTTGACCCTGCGAGAGATATAGGACCTTTGATCCTTACTCTGTAAAGGTGCTTGAAAAGTCAAGTCAGTATTTTCCTAAGTGGACGAATTAAAACGGCCCAGTAATTAAAAAAAGTTAAGAGCAAATAATTGTTGAGTTTGACGGAGATAAGGATTTATCCTATTACATAACATCACGCCTCCGATTCTCGAAGGGTTAGGCAGAGGTGTACCTAATAGAACAGAGAGGCTGATCTTTCGTAATATGTAGTCTATACAGAAGGTATGTTGGTGAAGTCGATACTTATTTCAGTCAGTGCACTCGCATTCATACTAAGCTGATTCGATTGATTGATGACAGGATTGCCTATAATCCGATTATAAGAAAAACTAGTAAACTAGACGGAGGAGTTGATACCGACCCAAATTCAGATTGTTGAATGGCTCAGATCAAGATTTTAATACTGTTAGAGTGTGAAGTTACACTTGACCAGGGGCCGTATTTTTGAATCACTCGAAGTGAATCTTAAATTCATGCACGAAAGCAAAACGTATACGAATTGAATTTCGATTGCTCCAAATTTTACGTATTTTTGAAGTAATAGAAATTAGTGTTGCCCTAAAACTCGAATCTTATAACATTTTTCATTTCACGCAGAAAAATAAAAACCGGAAAGCCATAACCCGTTGATTTTAAAAACCGGTAATGAGTTACGGTGGAACGGAACGTAAATTAAAAAGTTATAATGTCATTGTCTGACGTCTGTCATTGGGATTTCGATATTTTTTTCTCTAGTATTTACATATTTTTTTCTGTCGCTGATGTAATTCATCAGGATATACTCCTCGAGGCTAACCATCGCGAAAGGCGAAAGAAAACACTGATTTATAGGTTAGATAAAGTCAACGTAACGTATCTGTCAACAAATCTTCACTTGTCAGTGTCATTCTCATTTCTACTGGTAGAATATCGGAAACGAGTGGGTCGGACCACTCGTTGCAAAATTCACGGGTATGAATATTCAAAAATAGCGATTTTAGGTATTCTCATACGAATTCTGCGATTTCGTACACGATTTGGAATTCTATTGATTCAAAAATACGGCCCCAGGCCTATTTCCACCCGCGACTCTAAAGCTCTAAATTATAATAGAAATATTATTTTGTTCAGTGCCGTTAAACACAAAATAAGAGGCTATATTTCGAAGATTGTTGCGAAGTTTCACTTTAATACACACAAGTCAGAATCATACATTAAATAATTAAAAAAACTATCTCAAATGAGCTTAAGCAAACAGAAAACTGGCAAGACAACTGTATCTGAACTAGATAAATGAATATCTGTGACTCAGGTAACAGCATCATGGATTCATGATACTTAGTTGCTGTAATGTCCAGGGTCAATAAATAATACATCACATCCAGCAGTACTGATGTAAAAGAACTGTCTTACAGAAGCTTAAACCCACTATTTCTTAACTTATATAAATATGTGAGTACCTACATAACAGTTGCAAAGGTAGGTTTTAGGGTTCCGTAGTCAACCAGGAACCCTTATAGTTTCGCCATACGTCCGTCTGTCCGCACTATAGCTCAAAGACGCTTAGTAACACACAGCTGTAATTTGGCATGACTAAGCAGATAAGTTACGTTTACAAAGTGGTAAAATAAAATCACAAGTGGGAATGCTTTTTTTTCTCGCAAATCCCATTTTGTTGGGTGTCGTTGGATAGGTCTTAAAAATGTTGCAAGCTTGTTCAAATACCATTTTAATTCATGGATTCCTTTGTAAAATATTAAGCTTTAAAGTGATATTTTTTGTTAGACTCAAGTGTCTAATCTCTAATCCAAATGAAGCAAGATGGTTGACTAGCGCGCAGCGATGGTGGCTCATTTGCAATACCTCTGCACTGAACGTAATCATGGCAATGACCAGCGCTTTTTGTTGCGCCCTCTCCTTTCCTTGCGAGTTTGGGTAAATCATTGTTGTTTTAAATTTGCTTTTTCATTATCCGCTACGAATTTAATGACGGTAGGAACAGTAAAAAAAATACAGCGGTGTAAAACAATGTTTTTTTTTTCATAGGACCGATTGTTTGGTTAGTAAGCTCAAATTATATTCCCTGAAGGGTTAGGCAGAGGTGTAGCAAATAGTACACCTACATTTCGCCAGATACAAAAAAACACACAACAAAATCTTTAAATTAAATCTTTTTGTCTAACAGATTGCTTATAACTAGAAAAACTTTTACCGATATCGCTCAATTACCTACCCAAGACGCAGCCATAGCTCGTAGGCACCACAACAATCTCCAGTTAACGTTGGCCTGACAGTCCGATTGGCACAAGATTAATCGTCAGTTACGCGGAGCAACTAACTCACTGAGCTCTGACTGTGATTAATTTTACTTATCAGTTAAGGGAATGGTGAAACCGACTTTTGATTACTTTTTTCGCTGATGAAAATTAATAGTATTTGCGTTTGATTTCTTTCGTTTCGTATCGTCTTTCGCATTCACGAGACACGGCCGCGTGGCTCTTGTGGGGACACGGCTTAAGATAATGTCACTCAGACGTGCTAATTCAAGTTGATACTCAGAGTTGCAGTAAGCACTGCCTAAGGTTTTACATGCGTGTAATTTTTCACGACTTTCAAAAACCCTTTACTTAAACATCGAAATATGCAAATTAATGAAATTATAGTACATCTAATCAAATTATTTGGGCTCAGAATGATGAGTGGTATAAAAAAAATATTTATTAGCTTTTGTAAAGAGAAAAAATCAAATTAAAATTAAAAAAAATCTGATTGTTTACATACCCACTATTTATAAATACTACATCGGCTAAAATGTCAAAGTACAAACAAATAAAATATTTCATTACTAAAGCAAACTAGTCTATAACTCAACAGGGTATATAAAAACGTTTATCATAATATCATAGTTACACCCTTATTACCATTAAATAGTCATAAATACGGCACTCACCGGCACAAAACCAATCTTATGTCTGCGGGGCTAAGTTGGGATTTCTTTGACATTATGTTAAGAAGTAGTTGTAGGGCGGAACAGTAGTTTCTTTCTACGTAATAGGCCGTATAAACTGTAATAACAGGAGTCGTTTCGTTATAGAACTTACTTCGGGAAGAGAGACATAAAAAGTTGTTAAAACTTCTCCATAGTTGTTACTTTAAAAGTCGTAACTGTGATATTTTATGTGCAGTGAATGGTGTTTGGAATATAGCCTTCTTGCTAGCCCAAGGGAGGAGGGAAAACAAATATGTACTTGAAACTGCTATAAAAATTAATCAACCTTATTTTTACCTGACTGTAGCAAAGCTAAAAGACGGCTATGGCTTTAACAGAATCATTATGTACGTGTTCGTGATAATTATGATTTATTTACATTTCAACGTTTACAATAATGACTCAGGTTAATAGAAAACCGATGAAATAATTTTAACATAAACGACTACTAACTGACTGATTGTTTACTTCTTCTAGTATCTTTTTTTAAGATAAATAAAACAATAACCAAAAGATAAAAGGGAGTCAAATGTTCTACTTCAGTGGTGTAGGAGAAGCGGTCATCGGGTCTACACGAATACGAGAGGCACCGACAGCACATCTTCTCCCAAACTCGGGATGCGTACACCGCCTTGCAAGGATAGCTTAGCGCAGCCTATCCGAAACTACCTTACTGAGTAGCATTATCGGACTACCTGATAGTACCTATCAAACGAGACGTTGTACCTAATCAAATTGACACGAAAACTAATAGCGCGATGCAGGACGCTATAATATTGTGTTCACCCCTTTAGATTGCCTTTGAGAGGTGTAAACGTGAGTGTCGCAAGTTCAAACCTTAGATTTTGAAAATTATTTTTTGTGATTTTCTGAATTTATGGACAGATTTTTATTATTATGTTAATTATAACTTGTTTTTATATTTTTTTATATTAAGAAACATTCATGTTTCTAAGTAACCTAAATATTAAACATTGCCATATCAATGGTGTTTTGACCTTTTTTCGGCAGTTCGAGCACATGAGAGATGTAAGTAAAGCTGTCTGCAAGTCTGTAAATCCGACTTTATATAATTATCTTATTAATTGTAATTGACAGTACTTCCAGGGTTAAATTGTAAGAAACATTAATTTACACATATCTATACAAGCGAGTTGAGCTTCTGATGTCGAGTTCATTTGTCAGCGCTTTGCTATTCAAATTCGATCGAGTCACCGCTCCAATGTGCACAGGTGTATGATTGTAATTGTAACGTAGGCTTCTGTAGCTATAGTAATACCATAGCTTGATACTTGTTCTATGACTCGCGACTTGTGAGGTTGCAATACTGCTGGTAGCGTTTCTATTAATTCGTGCCCCATGCCCTGACCTGTTTTGATACAGGGCTAATGTGGATCACTGGTCGTTGGAAGGTGAAGCGTACAATTAGAAATTATTAATTTGTAAGAATGTAGTTGTACCTATATTGTATAGTATTAGGTTCGCTAAAAAGTTTCTTACCTTCTACCATATTATTATCTGGTGTACAATAAAATTAATATTACCATATTAGTGTTATAGTTTTTGAAATTGAACGACAAAATTAAAAAAAATGAAATTTAATATCATCATAGATATTTTAAATTCAATAAGTTAGTATAAAAAGTCAAGTTTATGTCAACATTAAATAAAGCAGCATCTTGATTTTTTTCCAAAAGTCCGTGACCATCATCATTCGTCTAAAAATTTGTTAGTAGTTCAATTATCAAAATGTGAAGTCATTGATTTATAAATATCTGCTCAGTTCACGACTATTCTGAAAACTGGTGAAGGAAAACAGGAGTGAGGATGCCAGTAAGTTCTACGATCAAAAGTTTACTCAGGGAGACGTACCTTCGCCCCAGTAGTAGGAACCTTACAAAAATTGTTTGCGAATAAAGAAGGATAACTACCCTAGCCCCTGCGTGAATCCATGAATTATCATTTGAATACCAATGTTATTTGGGAACCTTACATAAAATAAGAAAACGTATTTCAGGCATTTCACAGACGACCCGATTTAGTCTCAACTAAACCACACGAGCATTCTAATCTTAGTTTACCGAAGCTCGGGACCCGCCATTTCTCATTGAAATTCTCCTATGTGATTGTAAACTTAATTTTGATCTGTCCTGTTTTATAGATAGCACAAGAAATTGAAATGAAGGTCTCTGTTGTGAGAGACAGTGTGGGTCACACTTATAATACACTACAAGTAATTTTTGTGCTGACTTGTTGTATTGAAACTTTTCACAAGTTTCTTATCAAAGATATATAATATATATCAAAGGTAGTCCAGTCAAATTAGTTGAAATTAGGTAAGAATCTCGCAATTTTAGATACCGATCTACAAACTCGTATGAAATTGTATTTTGATATCCTAAAAGTTGTCTCAAAACCCACTTATGGTTGGGTCTCATATCTCGTATCCTATGGGTTTTTCGCTATTTGTATTTATGATCAATATTGTAGTATTAAATTCCCTACAACTTTTGTTCTAATCTCCACAATCGGATAAAAAACAGTAGTGTGCGATGAACAAGCCTCCAAACAAATGGGAGCAGGCTAAGATTTAAATTCGAAGGGTAAAAGAAACGCGTTACGTTTGTATGGAATCTAGGAACTTATAAATTCGGTTCGGTTTCAGAGATGAGTTTATAGGGGTGAAAAACACATTTCACGGTAAAACTCAAAATTGCACTCTTAAAACATTATACTGCTGGATCCTTTGAATAGTAAACGGGTCATAGAGGTAATTTAAGTAAAGTTAAAACCTGAAAAACTAGTACCTATTCAAAAAAAATTGTGACAAAATTTGGAACTTTGACCTTCAATTTCTCCGTAACTATAGGGTTCCCAGGTATGCTCTAAAAAAATATCACTGTGACGGGGAGAACAAGTGCCTTTCAGCTTTGTTAAGGGTATTTTACACTCTTTATCTAAGATGTTCACCTGTACCGACTAGCTTACACATGCCAAAATGTGTCGGAAATGTTCCCGGAAATAACCGAAATCTACCACCGTGCTTCACCGAGCTTGGCGATTGATAACAAATACCATGGAGCCGGTTAATAGCTACTGATGGAAATGCTTTCACTTAGACTAGCTTTTACTTAAATGCCAATATTTGTATGTCATGGTTCTGTCCAAAAAGCATTTAGACTAAATGGATATAAGTTAAAAAAGTCTATTTATAGTTTTGAAAAGGGTTTTTTTGTTTTCTAGTTACTGGAGGTAACACGCAATTTTTGCAAGCATTTTAATAAAATTAAATTTTTAGTATCATAACATCACGCCTGTTATCCCTAAAGGGTTAGGCAGAGGTGTACACATTAGTGCACCTACAATTCGCCTGTTATGTTTAAGTCCCAGGTAATAGGGGCTTGCCTATTACCATCAATCAGGCATAATTCCAGACTCCGTGGCTGCTGAGAAATCCCTGATTTAAAACACAATTACACTTTGCCCGCCCTGAGAAGTGAACCCATGCACCGCAGTCGCACTTGCGACCAAACGAGGCAGCCTCCGCACTACCCCTCCTACCTACCACCCGTACTATTAGTAAATAAACGCACTCACAGTGGTTGTAAGTAGACACACGGACCGGGTGATGTCTCATGTATTAAGTAAGTAGACACACGTACCGGGTGATGTCTCATGTATTAAGTAAGTAGACACACGGACCGGGTGATGTCTCATGTATTAAGTAAGTAGACACACGGACCGGGTGATGTCTCATGTATTACAGTTTCGGTTGTAGCACAGCATGTCACACAGGCATGTCTTAAAACAAATTAACTTAAGTTGAGTTGCAGCTATTAATTGGAACGCAATAATTATTAAAACATACATCACGCGTTGTAACCCCCGATGGGTTAGGCAGAGTTATACTTAACAATACATCGACATTTCGCCAGTTATGTTAAAGTCCTGTCATAATCCGGGCACAGATCCAGACACAATAATACTTTGCTTGACCCGGGAATTAAACCCAGAACCTCATGTTCAGCAGTCAAGCTTGCGACCGCCTCACCAACGAGCCTGTCAGACATGTTCAAAAGATTACGACTGTATTAAATAATAAATGATGTTTATTTTGGAAATTGGATTTTACGAACACTGTTACAAGTCACTTTTTTAAAACTAGATGGGGCCGGTGTTTCGTACCTGACTACTCTGTGAAGAAACATCTGAAACTAGCTCAGAGGTCATAGTCTCTTTTAAGGTCCAGACATAATCCTGGTATACACACAAATGAAGACAAACGGAGATTATTGTCTGAGATGGTCTTTTGAAGAAAGCACCACACAGATTTGAGTGGACCCGTCCAGTCAGTGCAAGCATTTGTCAGTTATCGTGAAGCTAATTACCAATTAAAACCACATTTCAAAGATAAACAGATAGTCCTACTTAAAGTAAAACCACGATATTACCTACACACGTGCAGGCTGATAAACAGTTGACAGGCGCCATGTTTTATTTCACGCTCGGTTCAACCAGCAAATGCTCGTGCCCAGTCGACCAGCACATTGCAGCATACAGCTTGCATGGAGTATATTGCCTACACCTTGAATTGCCAATAGCTCGGCCGAAGATTTACGAGTTAACAGCGTAGGCTTGAAAAATACAACATAGATTGATGTCTGAGCACTACTTGAATTTTTAGATATTTATTCTGTACGCTTTTGGTCTCTTTATCTGAATAACATATTTTTGTTTAAAAGTTTGTTTTACTGTACATGTAGAATCTATACTAATATTATAAAGAAGTAAAGTTTGTGTGTTTGTATATTTGTTAAATTGTAAGGGGTAATCTCGGGATCTACTGAACCGATTTTAAAATTTCTTTCACCAATAGAAAACTACATTATTGCTGAGTGTCATAGGTTATATAAAAAACCGAAAAATAAAAAGGCTTTTACGTGGTAGTCCGTTTTGCAAAGTGAATCGGAGAAAAAACGGTCGAATGAAAGCGTTTCTTACGAACGCTGCCTTAAGTATGAAAGATATATTTTTGAGTTCTAGAGAAAAGATGTGGAGCTTGAAAATGCCTACAAAAAAATCAAGGACAGCATATGTCTAACTTTTATATTTAAGTTACAAAAAGTAGTTTTTTTAATGTTAAGCCAAAGTAGCGGACGGCGCGCGATGGCTTCGGGTTTAATTCGGGGAAGGGCGTGGCCTTTTACATCTGAGAGGTAGGTACCCGCGCGGCTCAGTCGCGTGGTCGGCTCCTAACGTAGCGGACGTCCCCGAAATTAAATTTTTCGAAACGTAATTAGCACACTTTCGACATTGTTTGTGCATATCAGAACTATATCTATCTTATTCTTTCATTAAAAATTAAAAGTCTTTATTTTCTGTACAGTTTTCTGTTTATAGTTTTCATTTAATTTAGGTTATAGGTATTTAGTTTGTTTCATGTATATATTTATTTAAGTTATATCTAGCTATTTAGTTTGCTTCATTTGCTTCATGTAAATATTAATTTAGGTTATACGACTGGCTTACTATAGACAGAATATTTCAGAAATACGTCATAGGGAATCCAGTATCGAGCGTTCTCAGCGGCTTGCCAGCCAACGAGCAATTACTTCCGAAAGTCGTACTAGGGAGACCAGCGCCGAAAGATCTCAGCGACTTGCTAACAATAGACAAAATATGGCGGAAATTCGTGCTAGGGAGACTAGCACTGAACGTTCGCAAAGGGTCACTGCTGCGGCACAAAGACAACGAACATCTAGAATACGCAGTCGAAGTGCACCACACAGTAATAGATCGTCGAATACGCTAAGCAGAGCGCAGTAACAATTGGAGCAATGAGTAAAACCTGTCCTAAGTGTTTTGCAAAAAAATGGAGCGATGAACCGAATGGTATGTGTTGTGCTGCAGGTAAAGTGATTCTTCCTAACATTGAAGAGCCGCCAGAGCCTGTAAAAATTCTCTTGACAAATGCTCATCCACACTCTACGCATTTTTTAAACAATATACGGAAATATAACACACTATTTCAAATGACATCGTTCGGTGCTAAAGAAATTCGTGAAGGAAATTTTATGGCTACTTTTAAGATAGAAGGCCAGGTTTGTCATTTAATTGGCAGTCTTCTTCCTTCAACAGGTCAAATTTCGAAAAGGCTACAGTTTCCAGTGAAGATCTCTTTTGCTCTCACTATTAACAAGTCCCAAGGTCAAACATTCTCTCTTATGGGCATTGACCTGAGAAAGCCGTGTTTTTCCCATGGGCAGTTAATGTTGGCTTATCTCGGGTTGGAAAATGTTTTTTCTTTGGGACAGAGTTACTTTCAAATTTTGTATTAGCATGCAAATACAAACTATACCTACATATAACCCTCCTTTTGGCAGTTAGAAATTAAAACATAACACTCTGTACTAAAAAAGGATTATTAAGATTATGCCCAACGAAGTGGGGACGGGTCAGCTAGTGTAGAATATAATAATAGATCGAGTAGCTGTTTTGTTATGTTTGTTATTTGGCAGATATGATTTAATTTTGATGCTGTAGTCTCGTATCGAGATTAAATACTACATTATCATAACAAACACTAGGTTCTCTTAGTATTCTTGGATAAACTTGGATAAACTCAAAGTCATATTTTTATTCGCGTTCTTCTATGTTTAACAGCAAAAAATAATGCTGTTCGCTAATAATACATTACACTTTTTAAATAACGATGTTGTGTCTTGGTCAATCGATCAGGTTATGTTAGTAATTACTACAATGTTTTATTGTTTACCTCGGAGTCGAAAACACAAAATATTTTTTGAATATTATTGTCATCACCATCATCAGGCCATTGCAATCCACTGTTGGCCTCTTTAATCTTGCGCCACTCAGTTCGATTTTCTGCAACTCTCATCCAGTTGTTACCAGCCAGTCTGCGAAGGTCATCGCTTCACCGAGCCTGAGGGCGTCCCACAATACGCTTGCCGATTCGCGGTCATCGGTTCTGCGGCTATTATGGCCGGCCCCCTGCCAATTCAACTTACTTATTATGTGAGCTATGTCGACAACTCTGGTCCTCTGTCAGATCACCTCATTTTGGACGCGATCCCTGAGAGCTGATAGCTCGCTCCATAGCTCGCTGAGTGACCTTGAATTTATAGACGAACCGTACCGTGAGTGTCCACGTTTCGGCCCCGTATGTTGTAACAGGTAGGACGCACTGAATGAAGACCTTTGTATTTAGGCTCTGCGGAATGTTATTGTATTAATTTCATATTCTCAGCCTTTCCATCATGTCCTACGTTTCACATAAAATTAATGGTTTTTGGTGCAAGTAAGAATGACTGTTGTACGAAGTCCTAATTACTTCCATGCAAGAAGGAGTCAAAGGGGAGTCAAAAGTACTATTCAAGTCTTACTGCGATACTCAGACATATTTAATGATTACTTAAGCTGTCACTTAGTAAAGATTTGACATACTTTTGTATGACAAAACTGTCAAAACCTTTACTAAGTGATGGTCTAAGTAATCATTAAAGCTCTCTGAGTGCGGCAACTAGTCTCAGAGTTAAACGGGAACGTTGCGGTCTAAAAGAAGACGTAGTTACAAAAAAAAACCGGCCAAGTGCAAGTCGAACTCGTGCACCAAGTGATTATCTATAAAAATCGCGTTTGTTGTATGGGAGCCCCCCTTACATATTTATTTTATATTGTTTTTAGTATTTGTTGTTACAGCGGCAACAGAAATACATAATTTGTGAAAATGTCAATTTTCTAGCTATCGCGGTTCTTGAGATACAGCCTGGTGGCAGACAGACGGACGGACAGACAGCAAAGTCTTAGTAATAAGGTCCCGTTTTACCCTTTGGGTACGGAACTACGGGCTAAGGTGGTTTGGTCATGCGGAGAGAATGAGTGTAAGTCTATTAACGAAAGGTATTTACAAGGACAATGTGAGTGGCAACGCCCTAGAAAGACATACACTGATCTTATTGATACTGATTACATATTATTCGGCAATTACAACGGGGTTTGCAATTACATATTGTTTGGCTTCATGTGAAAAACTGGTAATTTGAGCAGCATCCGGTAAGACATAAAAACGACCCCAACATAGTTGGGAAAAGGCTAGGCAGATGTTGAGACATAGCAAAATACCTTTGCAAAGATATTAGACAGCATTTATATCCAAGACCTGAGATAGTAGGTACAAACTTTCCATATATAAAATTAATTTTTCACCTTCGTCTTTCACGCCCTGATACCCGCCGCCTCTGCAGTCCATCGCGACAGATGGCATCATCTTTCTACACGTAACCCTACAATAAGGTGGTGGAGGAAGGAGACCGCGTGACCTTCAAGTGCGCCGCCAAGGGCCAGCCTGCCCCCTGGGCCACTTGGGACAAGGACGGCATCGTCATCACACCCCCTGCCAGATTCTCTCACCCTGACAAGTAACAAAGAGGATTTAGTTTGGGTATTACAGTACCCCACCTAAAAATATAACACCTCGTTCAGACTGCCTCGTTGGTCTTGTGTTCCATCAGGATTATTTTAGTATCAGCCACAGAGTATGAATTCATGCCCAGTTGATGGCACTAAGCTCGCCCCCATAACAGATAACTGACGAAATGTGGATACACTACTACTGTGGTACTCCACTGCCTTACACTTTTGGGATTACAGGCGTGATTTTATGTTATGTGATACAAGTATAGTAACGTGATCGGGGCAAAAAAGAGGGCTTAAGTATCGTAGCGAATGAAACCATATAGTTTCTGCCTTACCCCATGGAAAAAAGGCGTGAGGTGTGTATATGTCCCGTCAGGGCTGCGGGTTGTTCGCAAGAGATACCGCGGCCTCGACATGAAGGGCTAAGAAGAAACATGGGTGGTTTTTAGTCAGTAGAAGTCTGACACTCCCTTTCGCTCTGCCCAGAGCGGGAGGGATTATTTTTGATGATTTCGCACACCCCAAAAAAAAAATATGGCGTGGATATGTGTATTAAGATACACACCCACAGTTCATTATTCATCAACTCGTCAAATTAAAAAGTCGATTCAATTCAATAAAAACTAAGAACAAGAGAAAATTATTTGATTCAGATGCGCATTTGTTTAGCCCAACGAAAACTTCGATAAAAGCTTGAAATTGACACAAATCTATCAACAAAAATTATGACATGACAAATATTAGTCAGGGGTCTCAAAACAATCCAATCTCAAAGGTTTTGCTGTAAACAAAATAATCATGCACCTATAGCAGAGTTTAATAGCTGCCTCGATAGATGGCGTTGGCGTCGAATTAGATCTCGCTATGGTTACGTTCCCTCCGAGAGTATATAAGCCCCACGACGCAAAACTTCGCCCGACCACTGCACAGCAATTGCCTTATCTTCCTAAGATTTTGGCTAATTTTTGGGCAAGTTGAATGGACATTAAATGTCCTTCAGCTTTATTAGGAATTTAGGAAATAAGAATTAATAAGAGCTTAGACGTGAAACATTTTTAAATACTCATTATGTTCTTGCATTTCTTAAAAAGATAGTTTAATAATATTTAATGCTATCACCATTTTCTCCACTACTGTCTGTAGCCAATTTACGTGATTTTTTTTCATTTGCTAAGTCTATGTCGCTACAGAACAACATAGCATCACGCCGTATTCCTCGAAGGGATAGGCAAAGGTGTAGCCATTAGTACACCCATATTTCGCCAGTAATGTTTTATGCCACATGTAATACACGAGCACGTGTTTCCTTTCATCGTTTTGAAAATATTTTTTTTATTTTTCCTTTATTGGCCAACCAACAATTGTTTACACTGATAAAATTTAAAGTAAGTATATAATAATTATCTAAAGTTAGTGTAACAATTAATTACAGGTTAGCACCACATGCCCCACAAACAAATAAGATGTGCCACAAGCACTGAAATATAATTAAAGATTAATATTTGAATACTTAACTAAAATTAATAGGTTTAACAATCCGAATTATAAGTCTAATTAAAATCAAAATTTAAAATCGAAATTAAAAAATGATGAAATAAATTACACAAAGTAATGCGCTGCCTCGTTGGTATAGTAGCCGCAGGCGCGACGGCTGAGCTTGAGATACTGGGTTCGATTCCCGGGAAGGGCAAAGCGGGTTTTCCCATCATG
This sequence comes from Diarsia brunnea, assembly GCA_949774965.1. Lineage (NCBI taxonomy): Eukaryota > Metazoa > Arthropoda > Insecta > Lepidoptera > Noctuidae > Diarsia > Diarsia brunnea. The sequence continues at coordinate 35,007,039 of OX458996.1, forward strand.
AATTTCTCAGCAGCAGCCATGCCAGACTACATGGGACTTTTTGTTGGAAAATGGGCCTGCTCTTGACCTCGATGATGCCTGATGGAAAGCGAAGGATGAGGTCTATGATGAACGGACGAGGTAAATGTAGAAAGGGAACACAGATGATGCAAAGAGTTCCACACTTTGAGTGTGCGCATAATAAACGTGCTGGAGAAGCACTGAGTACGACTCTTGGGGATATCAACCAGTTGTGGCTGGAATGCTGCAGTACGTTTGCTAGTAACTTAAAAGAAAAAAATATAATGTATAGAGTTAAATGCAGTTTTCTTATCAGTAAAATTTAATCTCGAAAAGTATTTTTTAGGGTATTTCCTGTACCTACACGTAAAGTGGAAATGTATTTTTTTTTCTCGCGATTCTAAAAAATATTTCAAGTTTATTCAAATACTTTTTAGGGTTCAGCAGTCAATATTGAACCCTTATAGTTTCGCCATGTCCGTCTGTCTGTCCATCCGCACTATATCTCAAATACGCTTAGTACTAGAAAGCTGTAATTTGGTATTCTGTATATGTAATATACAAAAGACAAGGTATTAAAGTAAAATATTGAAAATATTTTGCTTAGGGTATCTCCAATACACATTAAAGTGGAGTTATTTTTTTTTTCTCGTTAAGTCTGTTGTGTGGGATATTTTTCGATAGGTCTTTAAAAAATATCGAGTTTTCTCAAACACTTTTTCGATTAAGGCTTTTTGCACATGGGTCGTAGGCGTAGTTGTCTCGTGCGCGTATCGTAATTACGCTACGCGCACGAGACGCGGAGTGTTCTACACACGAATCGTCGCGTAGACGTATCGTTTTGTAATATCTCAGTTGAAATCATGGCGCCAAGCGTACCAGATGTGTTTGGGGAATTTATTGATGACCTTACCTTCTCTTCAGACGAAGAGGATTTCTTGCCATTTGATTTCGTTAGAAGTAGAAAGCGACGTACTCATTGGATCCATCCATACATCGCAAATAATTACAATAAAAGATTATTTGTTGCTGCACGTGAACTAGTACGAACGAGTAATCACTTAATGAATATAGGCAAGGAAATGTTTCGATTAGGCTCACAAATTCTATAACTTTTGCAGTATTCAATATAAAATTTATTTTTTTACGCTTCCATTTTTACGCCAGTACGCTACGACTATCGTAATGACAATGAACACCTCTTACGATACGCTGCAACACCGCCTCGTGTGCGGACTTGTTTGAACATGTTCCTGCTCGTATTGCTCTCGTACTACGCGCGTTCTACGATACGCTTACGATACGACGCCATGTGCGAAGGGGCTAAGGGATTTTTTTGTGAAATATTAAGCTATAAAGTTCAATTTTTTGTTAGACTCAAGTCTGGCAACCTAAACCACCTATACGGGTTGTGTTTGGGCCTGTGAGAAAATTCATGGTAGTAGCATATTTAACGTAAATAAAAGGAAAACTATCTCAGCTGAGTAGGCTTTACAAGTTTACGAGTAATAGTCGACCAACTTATGAAATGCACCTGTATTAATATTTTCCACTACCTAATGTATGGGAGCGCTGGTCTCAAAACTGAAAATGTAAGTTTGTTTTATTTTTACAATAAAAATCATCGTTCGGAGGCAGGTAGGCAGGGTGGTTAATCAGTTTAGTAAGTTCACATATTTTGATGGGATATTAAATAGATTGTGCGTGGTCCGACATGCACTTCTACATATTTCTATAGGAATTCATTTGTGAAATATCAAAATTTGCAAATTTTTGTTATGCCCAAGTGTCCCCCTCCGCCCCTTCTTCTACCAGCTAAGTGGTTGTGTTTGAGTGTGTGAAAACATTTCTAATACATCTAACGAAATTATGCACATCTTTTTTTTGAAGTAAAAAATCACGTTCTACGGTAAAAGGCCATGCAATTCAATGTAGCACACAAACAAATTGTGCCGTTTGATATTTTGAATTGTAAACGGGTCAAGGAGGTATTTAATGTAAAGTTATTACATTAAAAACTGGTAACAACATCACCACCATCAAACCCACCAACTTTCAAGTGGTGGTGGTTATGTTGCCGTGTCCTAATCGGGTTTCATGTTGGACCTTATTCTTACATATTTATATGTAACAACTAATGCACCCATGAATGTAATAAAGAATTTGAATTTGAGTTGTCGCAAAAAAAAATCGCAATGACAGAGAGCACAAGTGCCTTTTGCCTACATTATGGGTATTACATCACCCTAAATTATAGGTATTGTATTATTTACAAAATAATAAAGACTTAATTTTCAACAATTTGCCTAAACTGGAATTCGAATCCGATACCGCGGCGGCGGCGCCACGGTAATTATTATCATACAGTATTCCAACTTCATACAAACGGACGAAGCGCGAGCTATGCCAACGCTCGATTTCGGGATGCGCTCGAGATGCAGAGAGTCGCGACTGTGCCGCAATGACAAACGGACGGTGTGTTGTTTATTTAATAATAACTGCGCGATTTTTTCGTAAAATCAAGTCAAGTACATATTCACATATTTAATTGACGAGTAGGAAATATTGTGCAGTTTTTGATTGCATGAATTCGTCAATAACGCATCCAGAGATAACTTTTTTAAAATTACCCGGAAACTTTGAAAGGTAACTGCGGTACTCAGAGATATTTAATGATTGCTTAAGCGGTCAATTAGTAAAGATTTGACATATTTTGTATGACAAAACTGTCAAAACCTTTACTTAGTGATGGTCTAAGTTATCATTAAATCTCTCTGAGTGCGGCAGTAAGAGTTTAAAATAATTAAACTTATTGGTAGGTAAGTACATAATGTGTATCTTTCTTTGTTATTCAAACATAAACATGGGTTTCTAATTAAATCTATCCATCAAAAAACAACACGTATTTTTATTGAACACTTCCTATTCAATTCACAAAGTATTTTATTTGTTTATATAAAATAAGTATATTTACAATCACAAAACTAAATGGAAACACAAAGTAGGCAAATGTAATTAAAATACATGAGGCGGGCAGCCCTATCACATGTTTACGTACCGCGCGGCTGTAGGCATTTATTTCAAAGATACGACCGAGTTACAATACTGTATGATAATTTATCGTGGCGGCGCGCCGCCACGATAAATCCTCCACGATCGCGGCGGCGGGCGCCGAGACAGGTTGGGGTACGCTCGTGACTCGGCGGCTGGTGCCCGCGGCGCTCCCCGAGCGTTTAAAAGACCGTTTTGATGATACGTAGAAGTACTCTACTGATTGCGCTACTAATTGAATCTCGCACTATTTGCGGTGAATCTTAATTCTGAGGCAGTCGTTGTTATAGCCTTGGTGGATTTTAGGTGATCAGACAAGTTAAAACCGAATAAATAATAGTCTATTGTAGTGTTTTTAACTTATAGCATTTATGACAGTGAATCTTCTAGACAGAGATTCTCTGTAGTGCGTGTTGCACATTAGCCGCCCTGCATCACTGAGTGTCTTAATAATGTCTTGTGGATTGTAATCGGTTTCAGACAAAGCTACATTCAGTGCTTTACCGATTGCTGCGATACAGCTGGCCATTTGATTTTGTTTTTGCTCACTGTACGAGTCTTTCTAACCTTTCGTATGCCACCGGAACGTAGATCCACGCGAGACACAATGACTTTTTTATTGTGTCTAATTATACGAAAGGTTAATGTTGAAATCAGTCAATGCCGATTTTAACTCAGGGTTTAGGATGTGTGCTTTCAAGTAGGTAAATACAATTTTCAGCAGGTAGGATATCAACTTTTTCCTCTTTAGACAGACCGTTAATTAAGATGTGTTTCCACCGCGTCGCCAAATCTTTGTATAGATTGTCTACAAATGGTATATTTGGTCTGAACCTAACAATTGCAAAATATCCGGGTCTAGTTTATCAGGATTTTCACCAACGGTTTCTTTACCTTCTAATGGTGCCTCAGTATTTGAGATCTCACCTGCCAAGGAGGCCTTATAATCACAAGTAGGTACCCGCCATAAATAGGTTTCTACTTTTTCCACACACGCTTTGCGTTAGGATATTTAAGTAGGTAGAGGTAGGTACACATACGGCGGCCATAGAATTCACACACGATATACGTCAGGATATGAAAATTGGTAGGTAGTTAGACACATAACGGTCATACTCGTAGATACAATGCACACATGATTAACGTGAACACAATTAATTTATTTTTGGGAACATTCTCAAAGGCGAGAAATTAAATCAATATTTGTGGGTATTTTTCTATTTAGTTCCGTGGTGGTTCTAGATCATTGTCTAAATCGTGCGGCAGTGAATGCGAAGGAGATACCGCTGGTTCATCATCCGATGACGATGAGGAGATTCTTCTTCGTTTTTTAACCAACTTTTTCACGTTTTTTTTGTAATTTTTCGACTCTGTCACTATCGTTCCGACAAGATCGCTTCCTTTTTCCCATCGTGTAACGAAATGACAGTTATTTCCGCACGAATTAAAATTTTGTGTGAGTCGGACAACACGAAATCACGTAATGAGTCATGGATTGTTATTGCAACGCAATGGCGGATCGCACTGCAGTGAAGGAAAATAGTCAACACTATTTAATAATTATTTTTTTCAATTTATCTAGAGATAAATTATATAAGCATTTAAAAAGATTTAAAAAGTGTGATAAGGACAGCATCAACTCTCGTACTGCTGCATGTAAACTGTAATCATCTTCGGGAGAGATACGAAGTATAATTATTACCACCTATAGCGCCAACGTATATCTTCTAGGGAGAAACCTCCCGATGCGCGACATTTTCACTAAAATGTGCTTAGAAAAGTGCACTGACACTCTTCATCTTGCGCAGAAGAATTAACATCATCAATACTTTATTGTCACAAGAGGAGAACTCTTTATTATTCTTGGATAAAGAAAAGTGTACTTTGTAGCATAGGCGATAAAATACAAATTTTAGTATGTAGTAAGTACGTTGTGTACAGAAAACTTGAGAGAAGCATCACTAAGAACAAGTTTAATAATATTGGTAGAACTTTGGGGTGGTATTATTATTGGCTCGGTAAAGCGACGACGGGACCTTGAACATTGTAAAGTCTGCAATTGTACAGAAACAGGTGTGCTCAGATATTACTTCGTTTAATGTTTCTAAAGTAAAGATTGTAATGCTCAAAATAAAGTACGCTAAAGTAGCAAAGATACTTAAATTATGAGAATTCGTAGTTTTGAAATTGTTTATTATTTACCAAATTTTGTACCTATTTTATCAAAGTTTAAAAAATTATATTATCTTATGGCAAATATAAAAAATTTGGTTGATGAATAGAATGATTACAAAAGTAATACAGCAACACCGAACAAAAAGTGTTACAGCGCCATCTATACCAGGGTGTAAAATTCACGACCCCACGGTTAAGCCGCTCTAATCGGACCTTTCTCCTGGTTTCAATAAATAATTGAAGCATTCGCAAAGGGGTGAATTTTTATTAAACTGTATTACCCTTTCATTAAAGTACAAATTTGCAAATTTGTCCTGCATCGCGCTAGTAAAGTTTTCGTGCGATTTAGCTTGTATACAACTCTCCGTGATTTAACATTGGGGAGTCCGGTGTCTACAGAGTAACGCAGTTTAGTATAATAACCTATCTGTGCCCTTTGATTTACGAGAGTAGATGTTTAGTCGGCGTCGCTCGTTTGGTGGCCCGATAGCCTGCTCTCAAATCCACTCATGTAGAACATTTGACTCCCTCCTTTTGTGTGATTTTGTTGTATTTTTTACTGATAAACAAAGATATACAGAAACATAAAATAAATTACACAAAGTGGTGCGTCTGCTAGGGTTCGAACCCAAGACTTACTGCTCCTAAGTCGCGGCCACCACCACTAGGCTACCACTGCTCCCTTGAAAGTTTATTTATCAAACTTTTAATACGGTTTGAATATAAATTAAGTACATATTTCATCACAAAGTTTTGAATTTGGCCAAATATACCTAGAATGTTCGATGGCAGCTGACATAACTATACTCCCGTAACTTACAAGCAGCTGACTATAAATAGGATTTTTAAACCATGGATTTGTGATGCCCGATTGTTTCTTATTCGGAAAGTAATTTCATATTTATTTATGCGCTCCATCGCCAGTTTGCAATGTAAAAAATTACTCCCGATTTCATAAAGTGTCATATTTCCTTGAAGTAAATACGAAGAAATCGTATTTACTCCTTAATCAAATAAAATAATGCAATAAAAAAACACGTTATTAATTTCGTTGACTACCTTAGACTCCTAGACTAGAGCAGTGTAATCTAACTTAAAGTAACAGATGCTCAATTCTGTAAAATAGCCAACTTGACAATAGTGTGTAAGTAGTGTCTCAATAGAATAGTCATTGACATTTGGTATTCTACAAATTATTTATGGTCATTGACTTGCCACTGTAGTGACATTGAAACGCCATAGTAGGACTATTGTAACAGCGGTAGTCTGGTCCGTTTTAATGTGTCAATGTCATCGTGATGGCCAAAGTTACGGTAGTCTGTAAATATTTTAAGGCTTATAACAATTCCGTAACGTTAAGGTACAATGGCCGACCCTGTAGGCGTAGGGCAACTAAAAGCAAAGTTAGTGATAAATACTATAATTAAATTATAACTATTTAAATGAAAGACTGTGGAAAGGATGATATAGAAGATTAAACAATCACTCTCTGGCGTTTTGCCAAACTTCTTTGATTCCAAAAACTGCAAATCTTATTTCGTTAAAAATACTAGTCGGTTGGTAATCTCAAAAAAGGCGGTTAGTTTTGTTTGTTTTTTTTACGTTGCCCCACACGAAGAATTTCTCCGGTATCGTGGGTGCGTTCACAAACATTTACTTTTATAACATTTTGTAAACTTATACACAAATTCCCAAATACCCAGACAACTATCTGTAGACCATACAAACATTTGTTCCGTGCGGGGATCGAACTCGCGACACACAGCGCAGCAGTCCATTGTCAGAGCCACTATACCAACGGTACCGTCATCTTGCTCTATGCTACGGCGTAGCTTGCTCTATGCTACGGCGTAGCTAGCTCTATGCTACGGCGTAGCTAGCTCTATGCTACGACGTAACTCAACCTATGCTACGTTCTCGGAAATAAAAGGTCAATGATGGCATAACGGTGACCAGGCTGAACGGAAAAAACATCATGACTCTGCCCAAGTAACATAGCACAAGGGTAGGAAGATGATGATAACATAACATCACGCTTGTAATTTCCGGAAGGTTAGACAGAGGGATTTACCTTGATTGCAACTAGAGGACCAAGACAATCCTGTCGAGGCTGCGGGTTGTTCCTGTCGAGGCTTCGGGTTGTTCGCAAGGGATACCGCGGCCTCGACATGAAGGGCTAAGAAGGAACATGGGTGGTTTTTAGTCAGTAGAAGTCTGACACTCCCTTTCGCTCTGCCCTCCCTGAGCGGGAGGGGTTATTTGTTGATTTCCCACCCCCAAAAAAAAAAAAAGAAACAAGACAATTGGTAATCGCTTTGAAAACGTTTTGTATTTCTAACTAGCTGATGCCCGCGGCTTCACCCGCGTTGATGTCGGTCAAATTATATACCTTAAACCTTCCTCTTGAATAACTCTATCTATTAAAAAAAACCGCTTTAAAATCCGTTGTGGAGTTTTAAAGATTTAAGCATACATAGGGACGGACAGACAGCGACAGCAACTTTGTTTTATACTATGTAGTGATAGTGATGATGATTCAACAGAACTGACGTAAGGTTTTTGATAGTTTATGTCAATTAACTACATAACAGGCAGTGATTGTACCTGAGCACTAATATGTACGCGTAGCAAAGTTCAAAAACGATTTAATCTAGAAATAAAGTTTTCTACTTTGATCAAAGACCTATTTCGTAATAGTAGGCCTTCTAAAATACTATGTTCGAGAAAACATGAAACGTTAATCAACACACATTCAACTGTTAACATATCAGTGTCCTTGACTGTATTACTTGACTTAACTGATTATCGGTTAGTTTAGGCCCTGGCATCTTTATCTGCCTAGCCTTTTCCCAACTATGTTATTGTCGGCTGCCAATCTATCCGGATGCAACTTGTTTAGAATAATAAGGATTTTGTTAAACGCCTACGTAAATTTAATAGCAACACTGCTCATACGCGTCGCATTGCGAGAACGTTTACAAAGTAATAAGTATTTTTTATGTACCTACCATTTAGTGACTTTTTTGGATTTAGTCTTCTTCAATTTGTTATTGCACGGAATACAGCTCTGAAATCGTCGAAAGTCTTTTATTTAAATAATTCTGGATATGAACTCCCACCATGGTCCTTCGAGCCATATATTAATGAAGATTCAATAATAATAATCAGTAGAAATAACAAAATCAAGGATTTATACTGGAATTACAATAATTATTGAAGAACATTGGATTGCCTCAGTACACGGAGTCCAAAGGTCAACGTGAACTTCGACTTGGAAAACTTGCTATATTTGGAGAAATTGGATAGCAGGATGTGGATATGTACAGTGTTCAGTGGAAAATATTCAATATCCAATAGGTATTACGGATAATTAGGTTTGTTTTAAGGTAAAATAAGTGTATGTTTCCGAAAATTGTTAAGGTTAGTACTACCTAATTTAATTTACATGGATTGTGTGTTGATAAAACCAGATAATTAATTAATTTGCAGTTAACCGAATTTTGCATGCGCATTGCTCGCAGAACGGATGGCCGATGGGGCCGGAAAGTTCTGGAGTGGCGACCGCGAACCGGAAGACGTTGCGTTGGAAGGCTTCACACTAGGTGGACCGATGACCTGGTGAAGGTTGCGGGGATCCGCTGGATGCGAGATGCACGGGACCGGTCAATGTGGCGACACTTAGGGGAGGCCTATGTCCAGCAGTGGACGTCTTTCGGCTTAAATGATGATGATGATAACCGATTTTATTGTTTAAACTAAGCAGAATCTAGGTGAATTGTTTATAAAGTGACTATAATAATAAATCATAAGCAATTCTTCAGCTGAGTTTATTAGTGTAAGGTATAAACCAATGTACGTCGGGGCTGCGGGTTGTTCGCAGATACCGCGGCTTCGACATGAAGGGCTAAGAAGGAACATGGGTGGTTTTTAGTCAGTAGAAGTCTGACACTTCCTTTCGCTCTGCCCAAGAGCGGGAGAGGTTATTTGATGATTTCCCACCCAAAAAAAAAAAAACATTATAAACCAATCTGTTAGGTAGATTACTATTAATTATTGTACTTTAACTTGACACATTGTTATTGTGAGGCATTTGTATGTTATTTAATTGTTAATCTTGTACATTTCAGTTTAATACCGGTGCGGTCTCCCAACATGACTGACAAGGAGCTAATTAAAAGACGGGCAAGTTATAAGAGACGCTTGACAGCGTTCTCTTTATATCTCAATGATTTGGAAGATTCGTTGAATCCGTCACAGGAATGCTAATTGCAACTACGTTTGGGTAAGATTGAACATTTATTTATTCAAATTCAACATTTATTTATTAATTCAAATTGGAGTGTTTCGTTCATGACGTCATTACTCAACTACGAGAGCGAAACGATTTTGATGATATTACAAGATCTTTTCAAAAGCTCAAGAGTTGCTTGCTCGTAACTTAAAAACAATTAAAGATTATCCTTTGAAAAGTGATAATGGTTCATCACGATCGCGTAATCGCAGGCTTGTTACTTTAGCGATTGCGATCGTAGGTACTTTGTACCTACCATACAATTGTCAAAGTTTTGTGGTTCCTATGAAAAATGGTTGGAGTTCCGCGACACGTTCTGTAGTTTGATACATTTCGACGATGAAATAGATGACGTCAACAAATTACATTACCTTAGGGCTGCGGGTTGTTCGAAAGAGATACCGCGGCCCAAGGGCTAAAACGGAACATGGGAGGTTTTCAGTCAGTAGAAGTCTGACTCTCCCTTCCGCTCTGCCCAAGAGCGGGAGCGCTTCAATTGAATTTAAATGATTGAAATATTTTCCTAGTAATTTACGTCTTGCTGATCCTCACTTTTATGTACCATCTCATGTAGATTTAATTATAGGTGCGGATGTTTTCTGGGTACAGAAAAGATAAACCTCGGTATTGGTAAACCGGTGCTATATGAAACTAGACTTGGCTGGAAAGTAGTATAACTACAAATCTGAGAGTGGTGTTCAATGTTAGTAGTCCCACCACCTCAGGAGTATCATTTAATCATTTACAAATGATAGGACCTACTGTACAACATGACTTGGTGCTAATTCATCTTCGGTTTAGGAAATTTAAATATATTTTCTCCGCAGATGTGGAGAAAATGTACCTCCAGGTAGTACATCAAGATGACAGACATCTACAGCAGATCCTATGGCGAGATGATCCCTCTAAGCCTATGGTGGCATACCACTTAAATACGGTTACATACAGTACCGCTAGTGCACCGTATCTTGCCACTAGGTGTCTTTGACAGGTAGGGCTTGATTGCACTGACAAAAAATATGCTGGGATCATAAAACATGTTTTTTTTTGTCGATTATTGCTTTCTGGAGGGGATACAATCAATGAGGCCGTAGATATACGTCATAAGATAACCACAGAGCTGGCTTCAGCTGGAATGCCGTTACGTAAATGGAAATCAAATAATGCTCAAGTAGTATCTGATCATACAGATCATTCTTCGTCAAATTTTAACATTGGTTCAATATTCAGATTTGCACACAGATACAATATTACTACTCCAATGACAAAACGCGGGATACTTTCTGAAATTTGTCAGATTTTTGACCCGCTTGGTCTATTAGCTCCTTATATTATTGTTATGAAAACCATCATGCAAAAGTTTTGGGTACATAAATTGGGATGGGATGATCAGTTGCCATCTGATATATAAATAAGTTGTTCGAATATTATCCGTAGAATACTCAATGTATTTAACAATGGTAAGACGTTGTTAAATACATTGAGTATTCCACGGATTAAGTGCAAAGCACTTAAGCTCGAATGTGTCGTTTGCAAACTTCCCCGCGCCACCTTGGTTCCTTTATTTGTTTACCTTAATAATATCCAAAAACAGTGCAGTGCGTGACACGATTGCGTGCACGGCACACGTCTATTAGGAACCTACTTACAACCATCGCTTCGCCCGCTGGACGAAAGTTTAGTTACTTTTTTTTAAATGGGACCAGCGCACCACACTATTCCCAAACCACTGTAACTCCTGTTGCCAGAATCAACAGTGGCGACCACAAGAAAAGCGCCGAGACAAATGAAGCTCGCCGAAGTCCCAGGGAAACGATTTAACTGTCTTGGATCCCGCAAAGAAATTAATCAGAAAAGAAAAGTGGAGCAGTAGGAAAAACACAATTTCCACTTCCCTCCATATCAGCAGGAGACAGAACAGAACAAGGCCAATAGGCACACAGGGACGTATACAACTGGGATAAGCCCGGTTGCGTAGCACCACGGATATTATTATCATTAATATTACTGGGTCCTAAGTTGTGAGCTGTTATATTTGATTCCAATAATAGGTGTGACAAAAATGCTTGAACGCACGAAAATGTGTTCTAGTTTCTACAAGGTCCGTGTAGTAAATAACTCCGGATTTAACCTGTACACTATTTGACATAATATTACGTTCATTCTGCCAAAGACTACATTCCCATAAAATGTGTGATGTGCAGATTGTTCAAATTCGCAGTCAGATGTAGAACATTGACAAAAAGGTTAAAAGTTTAGTTACTACGTAACTTTATTTGTATGTACTTTGTTTTTCTTTACTTTTTTTTATTTCAGGGTAATAATGCAATGTATTTTTATTTTTCGGATGAATAATGTTGATTTATAAATATGTAATTCTAATGAAATTCTAACAAAATAGATATTTTTGCTGCAACATTTTTTTTATCTTCGTTGTTTTTGTAATTTGAGGAGCTCGTGGCTTAATAAGAACCGCCACTCGGGTCGATCTTTAGGTAATGCTGTGCTTGCCTAGGTCGGTCTGTGGATGGGTGACCACCCGACATACCGAGTTTCCTTCGTGTCTCGGAAAGCACGTTAAGCTGTTGGTCCCGGCTGCTATACATAGAGCTTTGGCAGTCGTTACAGGTAGTCAGTGACCTGAAATTCTGACATCCAGTCTTACCAAAGAGTATCGTATTACCTAGTATTAACTGGGTTGTGGAGGTCAGATATGCAGTCGCTCCATGTAAAATACTGGTACTCAGCTGCATCCGGTTAGACTGGAAGCCGACCCCAACATAGTTGGGAAAAGGCTAGGCAGATGATGATGTTTTTGTAATTTCCACTTTTATCACATCTTATATTACTCTTAATTTTAGGTGGATTTAAGAAGGCAAGAGGAGCAAATAAGTCAATGGATCAGTGCAGAAGAGGACGGCAAATGTGAAGACGAATCTGAACAGTCAGCATCGATAATAGATAATAATTTGGTGGGGGAAATACATCGAGACACAGACGGCGAATCTGATTTTATGATTAGCTCTTCGGAGTCGACTAAGAGACAAAGGACTCAGATAATAGACTCACATGACTCCATCGTCCATACAGCCATACTAGTCGTAAAGATCATACTATTGAGAGTCCAGTTCTACACAGTGAGGCAGTTTAAGACAGGCTGCGCTAAGCTATCTTTGCAAAGCTGTGACTGGATTGTGATTGCGAAGAGAGATGTGTTGTCGGTGTCTCTCGTATTCGTGTAGACCTGATGGCTTCTTCTCATAACACCACTGAAGTAGAATAATTTTTGTTTTATTTAGCTTCAAAAAAGGTTCTACAAGAAATAAGGTAGAATAATGTGGTTTGTTTTAAGATTGGGTTAGTATTTTCTTGTCAAAGCATTAAATCGATATTTCAAATAAGACTTTCTATAAATAGTGGAGAGATAATAAATTACTCTTCACAAGAACTCACTACCACGACGAGTCGAAACATGGTCACAGCACACATTTATTTGATGCTGCGTTAGAGCTCGTTTACGGAGACGCGGGGCGTCGCGAGGCGCGTGCAGAAGGCTCGTCTCGAGCTTTTTTATTCATTTACTGAGAGGCGCGTCCACCGCAACGAACACTGCTTTTAAACGAACGAGCGAAAAATCGGTTTTCGTAAAATCGACGTTAGAAATCGTTAACGCTTTCATACATTGCCATGTGTACATATATGTATGTGCAAACACAAAACGCGCCGCGCGACGCCCCGCGTGTCCGTAAATGAGGCCAAAAAGTTTGCGACACTACCCTACTACGTTCAAACCAATCAAAGTCGACTCTTCTCATATTTACAAAACGGAATAAAAGTAGTCGTAATGGGGTGTAAAATCTTATCTTACGAGTACTACTTATCTTATCTTACTAATATTATAAACGTGAAAGTTTCTTTGGATGGATAGATGTTTGTTACTCTCTCACGCAAAAAGTACTGAATGGATTTGTATTAAATTTTTTACACAGATAGTTTATAACCTGGACTAACAGATGGAATAGTTTTTATCCCGATTTTGTCTTCCCGTGGGATAATTTTCGAGTTGTAGCGGGCGAAGCCGCTGGCAACAACTAGTGTATTTAAAAAATGTAATTATTATAATGTAGCTGTATGATTTTGATTGGACTTGGCTACTTTAGACGCTAAATATAATAATATAAAATTATACAAGAACATTGTTGTACTTAGTGGTACTACAAAAAGTACTAAAGCAACTTCGAACAAAAAGAGGTACAGCGTCATCTATACCGGGGGTTAAATTCACGACCCCACGTTTAAACCGGTCAAACTGGACCTATCTCCTATCAACAAAAAAGAATAAAAGCATTCGAAAAGGGGTGAACTGTACTGCTCTTTCATTAAAGCTCACTTTTACATTTCAAATAATTGAGTCCTGCATCGCGCAAGTTCATGCGGTTTTCCTAAAGTACAACTCCTCGTGGCATACAAATGGGGAGTCCGGTGTCTACAGAGTAACGCAGTTTAATGTAACATATCTGTGCCTTTTATTTACGAGAGTAGATGTTTAGTCGGTTTCGCTCGTTTGGTGGCCCGATAGTCTGCTTTATATTTAGGTTATTTAGAAACATGAATGTTTCTTAATAAGAAATCGCGTAAAAACAAGTTATAATTAATATATTAACGATAAAAATCTGTCCATAAATTCAGAGAATCACTAAAATATTTTTCAAAATCTGAGGTTTGAACTTGCGACCTTACACTCAGGTTTACACCTCTCAAAGGCAATCTAAAGGCGTGAACACCCCGTCGGGGCTGCCGGTTGTTCAAAAGAGATACCGCGGCCTCGGCCCAAAGGGCTAAAAAGGAACATGGGTGGTTTTTAGTCAGTAAAAGTCTGGCACTCCCTTCCGCTCTGCCCAAGAGCGAGAGATTTGATGATTTCCCAACCCCAAAAAAAAAGAGGTGAACACAATATTATAGCGTCCTGCATCGCGCTATTAGTTTTCGTGTCAATTTGATTGGGTACAACGTCTCGTTTGATACTATCAGGTAGACTGATAATTCTACTCAGTGAGGTAGTTTCGGATAGGCTGCGCTAAGCTATCCTTGCAAGGCGGTGTACGCATCCCGTGTTTGGGAGAAGATGTGCTGTCGGTGCCTCTCGTATTCGTGTAGACCCGATGACCGCTTCTCCTACACCACTGAAGTAGAACATTTGACTCCCTTTTATCTTTTGGTTATTGTTTTATTTAGCTTAAAAAAAGATACTAGAAGAAGTAAACAATCAGTCAGTTAGTAGTCGTTTATGTTAAAATTATTTCATCGGTTTTCTATACCTGAGTCATTATTGTAAACGTTGAAATATAATAATAAAGCCTTGTTTATTCCTTAATACCAAAAAAATAACACAATAATTATGACATTTAACACATTTTTGAGATTTTAAAATACATTAACTTAGAGTTACAACCATAAAACAAAACAACACGAATTAAAATTTAAAATAACAAACAAAATTAAAAATTAAAATCATAATTAACATCGAAATTTAAAATCATAAATAAAACCATAATCATACATATAATCAAAATCATAAATAAAATCAAAATTAAATCAAAATTATAATCAAAATCAAATCAAAATTAATATTAAAAATTAAAATCACATCCAAAAAAAAAAAAATAAAAATAAAATAAAAATCAAATTAAGATTAAAATAATTATCAAATTGAAACGAAAAAAATCAAAATTTGAAATCTAAATTAGTTACTTAAAAAAAACAAAAAATTAAGATTGAAATTAAAATAAAAATAGAATCACAAAGCAAACATTTAAAGTCAAAATCAAAATTCAAGTTGTAATCAAAATTTTCAATGAGAATAAAAATAAAATCAAAATTAATAAAATTATTTCATCGGTTTTCTATTAACCTGAGTCATTATTGTAAACGTTGAAATATAATTAATGCATAATTATCACAAACACGTACATAATGACGGCCCGGTTGGCGCAGTGGCTGAGCAATTGGACTGCTGCGCCGCGTCTTGCGGGTTCGGTCCCCGCACGAAACAAATATTTGTATGGCCTACAGATAGTTGTTTCGGGTCTGGGTGTTCTGTTTATGTGAGTTTAAATGTTTGTAAACGCACCCACAATACAGGAGAAATTCCTAGTGTAGGGCAACGTTAATTTAAAAAAAACCGGCCAAGAGCGTGTCGGGCCACGCTCAGTGTAGGGTTCCGTAGATAATAAAATATTATGTAAACGAAGTTAAAAAAAAAATACGGGCAAATGAAACTTGACCTCTGGATTGTATAGGCGCTCATACGATTCAGGGACCAAATTATATTGGTTAACTGCAGTTTCCATCTGTTGTTTCCATCCAAGTTCAAAATAATTTTCCTAGAAAGTCCTTATAAAGTTCTACTTTTCAGATTTTTTTCGTATTTTCTAAACTTATGGTTCAAAAGTTAGAGGGGGGGGGACGCTTTGTTTTTTACTTTTGGAGCGATTATTTCCGAAATTATTGACATTATCAAAAAATGATTTTAGTAAACCCCTATTCATTTTTAAATACCTTTCCAACAATATATCACACATTAGGGTTAAAATTAAAAAAAAAAACACTTCCCACTTTACATATAGGGGGGCTACCCTAATAAAACATTTTTTTCCAATTTTTATTTTAGCACTTTGTCGGCGTGATTGATACACATATTGGTCCCAAATTTCAGCTTTCTAGTGCTAACGGTCACAGAGATTAAGCGAGGACGGACAGACAGACAGACAGACAGACATGGCGAAACTATAAGGGTTCCTAGTTGACTACGGAACCCTAAAAAGAAAAGAATGATTCTGTTAAAGCCATAGCCGTCTTTCAGCTTTGCTACAGTCGGGTAAAAATAAGGTTAATGAATTTTTATAGCAGTTTCAAGTATTTGTTTTCCCTCCTCCCTTGGGCTAGCAAGAAGGCTGTATTCCAAACACCATTTACTGCACATAAAATATCACAGTTACGACTTTTAAAGTAACAACTATGGGGAAGTTTTAACAACTTTTTATGTCTCTCTTCCCGAAGTAAGTTCTATAACGAAACGACTCCTGTTATTACAGTTTATACGGCCTATTACGTAGAAAGAAACTACTGTTCCGCCCTACAACTACTTCTTAACATAATGTCAAAGAAATCCCAACTTAGCCCCCTAGACATAAGATTGGTTTTGTGTCGGTGAGTGCCGTATTTATGACTATTTAATGGTAATAAGGGTGTAACTATGATATTATGATAAACGTTTTTATATACCCTGTTGAGTTATAGACTAGTTTGCTTTAGTAATGAAATATTTTGTTTGTTTGTACTTAACATTTTAGCCGATGTAGTAGGGTATTGAGAAATAGTGAGTAGCAAGTTGTATTTAAACAATATGTTTTATAGGAAAAACCTCATTACAAAAGGTATAATTTTTTTTTTTTTTAATCTACTCACCATTCTGTGTCCAAATAATTTGGATTAGATGTACTATCATTTCATTAATTGCATATATCGATATGTAAGTAAAGGGTTTTTGAAAGTCGTGGAAAATAACACGCATGTAAAAGCTTAGACAGTGATTATTGTAACTACCGTAAAAGTTGACAAAAACTTAAGATAGATTGAGAAACTAACAGGAAACAAAAACAGAAAAATAAATGAAAGATAACAAAATATCACGCCTGTAATCCCGAAGGTTAAAGCAGAACTGGCGAAATGTGGATGTCCTATTAGGTATAGGAAATCCACATTTCACCAGTTATGTTTAAGTCCCATGTAATATGGGGCGAGCTTATTGTCATAATTCGGGCACAAATACATACACCGTGGTTGACTGATAAATTCCTGATGGAAAAATCCAATAAGGATTTTCCCGACCCGGGAATCGAACCTAGCACCTCATGCTCAGCAGTCAGGCTTACGACCACTTACAGACCAACGAGGCAGTAAATGGAAGATAAGACAAAGTAAAGGCACATAACATAATTATAGGACAGTGATAGCGTGTGTGTTGAGATGTGTATATGTTATGAATATTTGTGTCACACCTTATCTACTCACCTCAGCTTTCTATTACACGCTGTTTATGAAGATCGCAAAGTAACTCGTTACGAAACTCAGTAGCGATCACGGCCGGAGGGTCATCATCATCAGACTATAATGTTCCTTCTGCAGGGACTGAGGCCTCTTTTCTTAGAGAGGAAGCCTCAGTCCCTGCAGTGGGTAGAGAAGCATGGACTATAATGCACCACCCAGGCCCAGTGCGGGTTGGTAGATGTCACATGTCTTCGAATTTTTTGGTTGTAAGACATCACAAGACATTTCCTCATGATGTTTTCTTTCACCATTTTGATAGCAGTGGTGATTAAATAAATTACGCAAAGTAATGCTCCTGACTGGGTTCGAAACCGCGACTAACTGTTCGTAAGTCGGGGCCGCAACCACTGGGCCCCCACGGAAAAACGGGTAACATAGCTGAAAATGATAACTTTGGGAGCCACTGTTCGCAGCGTCAACAAGTCTACTCTGCACATATAACAGTGGGACACAATCGACTCAGTATTCATAAGATTCGTCGATACGTCGCAGATTTTATTACGAGATTGATAGATAGACGTAGGTATATGGATGTATTATGTATACATGTATGCGAATGATTTCTATGCGTAATGTAAGAAAACAAGTTTATGACTTGGTACTATTTCGTATATGATTGTTTATACAATAAAATAAAACAACATAAATGCGCTGACATTCATGTCGCTCATCGTATTCCTATGTTGGTCTCCCTGTTCGTAATTGGGTAGTTCACAACAGCAATTAATTGTCGTACTTTATAATAATAATAAAGTCAGAATGTTTTTGCAAAGTGAATCAGAAAATCTTCATCAACATTGAAATGGACGGCACGGTTGGCGCAGTGGCTGAGCGATTGGACTGCTGCGCTGCGTGTCGCGGGTTCGATCCCCGCACGGAGCAAATATTTGTATGGCCTACAGATAGTTGTTTCGGGTCTGGGTATGATTGTGTATGTGAGTTTAAATGTTTGTGAACGCACCCACGATACAGGAGAAATTCCTAGTGTGGGGCAACGTTTTTTTTTTTTAAAATAAAAAAATAAAAATAAATAAAAAAAATAAATACAATACCATCTTCCATGCAATTTTCTGCGTTTAACCGCACTTCACCTATTCCAATCTCATGGCTTAGGCCCGTGTTATCAGCTCATGTTATTTAATGTTCTCGGCTAAAATTTTTAGCCGAGAACATTAAATGTATGTCAAAATTATAATAATAATAAACATTTATTTTCAGACCTAGAAGTCCATAGTGTTGACCTGTCAAAGATCCCCAAAAGATTTTGTATAGCAATAGCAATCTGTCGTCACTTCACGTTCAATTAAAATATGTATAATAATCGGTTTGTTCAAAATAAAAAACTTCTTTTAGAAAATAGTGTATTGTCTCCATATTACGTACGGAGTACGACACAGCTGTTATGATCCTCTGTATGAACACCAACTTCCACAAACCCGTGAGCCGAAAAAGCTTCCTCAGACACACTTCCTCTTCAGAGCACAGCTCAGCAGACGATCGAAGCACACTGTGGAGGAACAAACATCAGCGGGTCTATGATGGAACAGGCATGACCAGAAGATGCCTGTTTACACTTGCTTAGAAAGCAGACGGGTTATGGTTAGGCAGTGACTGTTGACATAATAATATTGTTGACATGCAAAACTATGACAAGACACACCTATAAAAACTGGTTACAGTGTTAGCTTACATAGATAGGTCAGTATCTGCCCAGCCTTTTCCCAACTATGTCGAGGTCAGCTTCCAGTCTTATCAACTCTACTAAATAACTGTATTATATGTTAGCTTTTGTTACCAATATGGATCCTTTTAATAATGAGGTTGCCCATTAGTAAAAGAATTTTCGGTTCGGAGAAAGTTCTGTGGTTGCAAAGATTCATCATCATCAGCCTATAATGTTCCCACCAGGTACTCAGGCCTCCTCTCTAGGAGAGGGATGGGGTATGATCCACCACGCTAGCCCAGTGCGGATTGGTAGATGTCACGTTTCTTCGAATCTAAAGGGGTGAACACAATGGCGTTCTGGATCGCATGTACAAATTAAGGTTATAGTTTTTTACATATTTGGGACAAGAATCGAGTACTGAATACCCTCCTGCAATATGTCCTTCATTTAACTTAAGACACTGTGTATGCTACTACCATGATTTTTTTCACACGCCCATAACGGAAGTATTTATGTAAAACATTACAAAAAGACATTACCGTAGTTCGCTTTCGAGAATCGTTTCGACACGAGAAAATTATTTGGAACACAAACACCCGCTATAGGTGGTTCAGGTAGCTTGAGTTTAACATAAATTTGGACTTTAAAGCTTAATATTTCACAAACAAATCCCTCAATCGAAAAAGTGTTTGAGCAAACTCGTAATATTTTTTAAAGAACTATACAACGACATCCCACACTATGGAGGTGCGTGTAAAATAAAACATCCTCACTTTAATGTGTACTTAACCTACCCTAAAAAATAATAATATTCAAAATTTTATTTTAGAACTTTATCGGCACAACTTATTTGTATATTTATGCCAAATTACAGCTTTCTAGTACTAACTGCGGTACTCAGAGATATTTAATGATTACTAAGTAAAGATTTGTCATTCTTTTGTATGACAAAACTGTCAAAACCTTTACTAAGTGATGGCCTAAGTAATCATTAAAGCTCTCTGAGTGCGGCAGTAAGAGTCTTTGTAATAATTACCTATGTTTACGATTAAATGATTTTGATTTGATTTGATTTGAGATATAGTGCGGACGGACGTACGGACAGACGGACAGATGGACATGGCGAAACTATAAGGGTTCCATGTTGACTACGGAACCCTAAAAACGAGGGGAGCAGTCGATGCCCCCGTTCCTTACGCCTCACTTTCCTATACACTTTAACACCGCTAAAATACGAGGTGTAAACAGAGGCTCATGTTTATTTCATTCATGATTATGACATATCTTGCGAATATTGATTCAGTTGCGTAATGTATCTGCCACGTTGGTTTAGTAATCATGAGCGATACAACTGAGATCCTCGGTTCGATCTTTTGGTAGGCTAAAATGTTATTAGATTTTAGATTTCACAGCAGAAACCACGGAGTCTGGAGGCTGTGCCCGGTGAATGGCAGTAAGCTCGCCCTTTGGAACTTAAACATAACTTGCGAACTATGAATAATTATACGCACAGCGACAAATATCTCAAAAAACTATACTGCAGATACAAGTTAAGATATTTGGCAAATTAATTTAGCAATCATTGGGACTTCAAACATTTATAACTTTCGAAATGTGAGCGCTATTCGGTACACCCCTACCTAATGCTTCGGGGATTATCATTGAATCCTGACAAAATCAAAATAATTGTTATTAAAAGTTATATGTACATAAATCTCGAAATTCCTTGAAATATGTGGAAGTAATCTGTCGCACATGAAAACGTGTGCGATGAGTCTTTTCACAGGCGCTTAGTCAGCAGGAGTGCCTCATTAGCTTTATCTAAAGAATTCGCTGAAAATGTATCTTATTCCTTAATCAGTTAATACCAATAACACTCATGCTTTTCAGCAACATCATCATCATCAGCAGCCTATTAATGTTCCCACTGCTGGGACACAGGCCTCCTCTCTTTGAGAGGGAATGGGCCATAATCTGCCACGCGGGCCCAGTGAGGATTGGTAGATGTCACCAGTCTTCGAATTTTAGGTTCTACTCTTTGGTTTAGCATACTTCAAATAATTTGGAAAGCAGGTCCTTAATTTAGATAAACTGTAATATAGGGTCCGTTCATGCAGATCGGTTTGGAGAGGGCAGATTTTTTTATCACGTTTAAAACCAACCTTGCCTTCAGTTTGCATTTTTGTAAGGTACCTTGTCTGTAAGGTTGATATTCGTTCCTTTTATCTTTACTTTCAAATCGGTTTTACTTTTAAAATAACTTGGTGAAATTCTGTCGTCGTTGTTAAGAAAAATGGAAAATTCACCGCCGTGAAAGAAACTTTTAGGCGCAATCTTTTCCTTTCAAACTTCTTAAAAAGGAAAAGGCACGTAATTGGATGAGTTCGTTACGATGTTTCGATACGATATTGATTTCCAATATTTTCAAGATTTTTTCAAGTTTCTCGTCTGTCATGAGGGTACCTAAAGAAGTCACTTTTTATTTAAACTTCTTATTGTGTGAATAATTTAACATCATAACATTAGGCGCTGTTTTTCCCCGAAGGGTAAAGCATTTCGCAGCCTTTTACCATCAGGCGGGCACAAATCCAGACTCCATTGCTGCAACTGAGAGAGAGAAATTTTTGATAGAAAAAAACAATCACATTTTTACTCGTCCCGGGAATCGGTCCCAGGATATCATGCTCTTCATTCGCGTTTGCAACTACTACACCATCAAGCCAGTATGTTTAAGCACCGGGTAATTTAAACTCCAGGCAACAACTTTGATGATTTTTTTCCCACTAGTTCTACAATTATTATTCTAGGTGGTACGAAATCGTATAACTAGTAGGAACAAAAAGTCCCATTAGTTCTACTGGTCCTATTAAACAATTTATAATAGAACTAATGGGATATTTTGTTCCCACTAGTTCCACGATATATGGGTGTTACAAAATCGTAAAACTAGCATGACTCAAGTATAATTAGATTCGTTATGAATATATGACTCACGTCATCGCTGAATCGTGTCAGTGTCGGCGAAATACGTCATATTCAATATGACACAGATGTACCGAACAAGCCTTCGTCCCTAAGAATTCCAAAGATTGATTAATTATTATTAATCAAGAGAATATTAGAAGTGATTAATGAAATCTACACAAGACAATTTGTCAACGCAGATACTTCCACATCGCTACCGAGGTAAACTGCCACCCTGCACCAACACCCTTCACACCCCTTTATTTAATCATCGTTTGAGTAGCTGTATGAATGTTGATAGCATATAACAGGATGTCACACGAAACGAAGATTATGATATTGTGGCGCAGGATTGGGAACAAAGTGTATGCATAAATAGAAAAAAATGGAAATTGGGATTCTGATGGTACTACCTTTTTATCAAAAATAAAATTAAAAAAAAAGTATTTTTCGACTTTGCAACCCATTCATATATATTAAACTCTGTTTGCTTGTTATCTTTTCACAAGTACCTAAAGGTACTGCTGATCGGATCGTAATGAAATTTGTTATAATAATAGATTATATCCTGAGGAAGGACATAGGCTATTTTGTTACGCATACATACACATCAAAAATCGCAGGCAAATTACTTATTAGTCATATTCCACTTGTCTTGATAAAGGTTCAAAGTGATACGGGTATAGTGGCTCTCTAGTGGACACAGCAGGTCACTTGGAGACGCGCTGATGCCAGATGGGAGCCCTCACTGCATGGACTTAGAGACAATAGCAGAAGCATTCGCCAACCAACTGTCAGATGGGTATATGGCATTCAGAACATCGCCGTTGAAATCTAGCTCAGACTCGCGCACATCAAGGAAGCATTCATCGTTCAAAACTTAACGTTTACGCCGTTTTACTATGGAACCTCTGTAATTTTTCGGAAGTTTAGGCGCGTTTTGACCATATTGAAGTGACAATAACACAATGTTCTTGTATCAACCCAATATCTGTGCTCATACTCCTCACGCCAAGTGTAATTTGAGAGAGCAATCTGTGAAATTGTTTCGTTGTGCGCTTTAAACAGTAATTGAAGCAGAGTGTATGTCGGTTATTCTCAAGGCCTTTCCCCTAAAGGCAAAAACTGGGATGGTTTTTGTTCGAATACATATTTTGTGTAAAAAATATTAAGCTTTCACTCATTTCATACAACATACCATCATGCTGTTAATCCAAAGGGTTAAGCAGATGCATTAATTTATATGACATCTGTATTAAAAGCTAGACTGGACCTTGGACTAAGTACTGAGAAATTCCTGATAGGACAGTTGGTAATTTGCCGGACCTGTAGGTCGAACCCAGGATCCGGCTCAGAAGTAGCGCATGCCACCACTAAATCAAAGAGACATCATCATTAATACATTTTTCGTTTAAAATTCTATCAAATTCAAATTCATAACGTTTTTTGCAATCCGTAATGAACATTTTCAGGTGTTCACGCATGATGTTGAGGATGTGCTGCTATCAACAAACCATAGGCGTTTCGTTCTTCGGGAACCTACCTAAATACACGTCATGACTCAAAATTAGCTCATCCTCAATATCATGCGTGAACACGAAAATATTGACACAATTATGGACCCAGTCGGAGACAGTAAATTTTTAAAAAGTACGATTCTAGCAACTTAATTATAATCAATTCGTTCTAAACATTCTTTATTCATAATTAACGAGAACAATTGGAAAACTTACAAACACGCAAATACTGAAACACAAAATCAACAGACAATAAATAATAGTACAATTGTCCGATTTCGTTCAGAAGCACACAGAGCAAACCACATGGAAACCTATCGCAGATAACGTGGTATTATCACAGAACACGTCATTCGCAGAACAGGGGAGAATTATCCAGGAATTCGTGTGTTAAAGTGGATACATTCATAACCTAACCTGAGCCATTTCAGGGTGCGTGCGTTTTGTTGTGATACTACAAGGAGACGAGCGTAATGTTCGAGAGATTATTAGGCAAAGGTGTACCTAATTATAGGTGCAAGCTTATTGCAATCAATCGGGCGCAGTCCACACTCCGTGGCTGTCTGAATCGAATCCAGGCACCATTGCATCACTGAACCAAAGAGGCAGTCAAAAAATTACATAGACATAATATAAACTCACGCCCTTTTCCATAGGTGTACGGATATCGGGGGTTTGCTGGAAGAATACACAATCATAAGACTAATATATTATTTATTTATTTATTTATTTTACTATTTATGTACACACAGTAGACAGCACAGGAAAAATATCATAATATAACACATAAGTACAAAGGTACTGCTTATTTCACAAGAAATTTCTGCCAGCAGACCTGCAAAAGGAGAAATGAAAAAAGAAATGTAGACTATAGTGTGTGAGAAGCGGAAAAGAATTCGGTGTTTATGTCTTAACTAACTTAACCTATATAATAATAAATACACATATAAGTACATAATAATATATACGTATATAAATACACAATGCTAATACATATAAACAAATAAAATACATATATATATGATAGAAATCACAATAAAGAGGAAAGGTAATATTCTTTCACTCTGGCTTTGAATAGTGAGATAGTCTTCAGGTCCCGAATGCTAGGCGGAAGTGAGTTCCACAACCTTACAGCATGGACAGAGAAGGAATAGGAGTAATAGCTGGATTTGTGAGGAGGGGATTTCAGTATGGATCTAAGGTGAGATCTACACGGAGCGTCAGTGGAGCGGGCATAAGAAAAACGCTCGCGCAGGTAAGAAGGATAGGACGGGTTGTGTAGGATATTGAAGAGAAGACATAGGATCCTAGTGTTCCTGCGAAGGCGGATTGGGAGCCACTTGAGTTCTTTGCGAAGGTGAGAAACGTGGTCATATTTACGGAGACCATAAACAAAGCGAATACATACATTTTGCAAGCGCTCAAGCTTATTCAGTAGCTCCTCAGTAGCATCCAGGTAGCAGGCGTCGGCATAATCTATTATCGGCTGAATAAGCGTTTGAGCCAAGTTAATTTTAGTCTTTAAAGGCAGGAGACTCTGAAGGGATTTCAGTGAGTGAAAAGAAAAGTGTACTTTACGACTGACCTCGTTGACCTGAGCTCGCCACGACAGATTGGAATCAACAGTTACACCCAGATCTTTGGCGGTATCCGTATAGTCGATGCGAACACCATCGAGGTACAAAGGCATCAAGGATGAAACAACAGCCGCACCACGAACAAATCGGCTGCCTATGACCATGGCCTGGGATTTGGTTGGGTTAATATGCAATCCAAATGACTTAGCCCAGGCGCTAATACAAGCTAGGTCATGATTCATAGCAGCAATGGCGGAATCCGCATCAGCAACAGTGAAATGCCGGTAGAGCTGCAAGTCATCCGCATACAGATGGAAATTGGAAGAGATAACGCTGGCAACCATGTTAATAAAAATTGAAAAAAGAAGAGGAGAGAGAACGCTACCTTGAGGAACACCCTCGGTTAGACTGCACCAATCAGAGAAAATATCATCAAGGCGGACACACTGAGAGCGTCCCCGAAGATATGAATTAAACCAGGCTAAAGCAGAAGAAGTGAAATTTAAAGATTTGAGGATACCAAGCAGAATGTCGAAATCCACTGAGTTGAAGGCACTGCTGAAATCAAGAAGTACAAGAACGGTAAGTGACTTACACTCCATTGCCCAGCGGATATCGTCAGTCACTTTCAAGAGTGCAGTGACAGTACTATGACCCGGGCGGAAACCAGATTGAAAAGGGGATATTAAAGAGTTGGACGACAAGTAACATGCTAATTGTTTATGAACTAAATGCTCAAAAACTTTAGAAAGAAATGGGAGAATAGAAATAGGTCTAAAGTGGGATAGCGAAGATGGATTGTTAGTTTTAGGTAAGGGTATAATGTGGGCCTGCTTCCAAACCAAAGGAAAAGAGCTAGAGGAAAAAGAATGATTAAAGATGTGAGTAAGAACAGGAAGTAAAGAGGGAAGGATAAGAGTAACCATTCTTGAACACAGTTTATCGTTACCGACTGCAGAAGATGTTATCGCAAGAACAGATTTCTTAACATCATCCTCGGAAACATCGCTAAGGTTAAAAGGAATACATTGTGGCAACGGCAATCTGGATAGGCTCTCTAGGGTCACAGCTTTGACAGATGAATCGAGAGAAAAGGGAAGGAAAGAGAAATGTTTATTGAGGTCGTTGAGGTCCACATCTTTGCACTGGTTGGTAGGTGATTTGCCTATGCCTACAGACTTGAGAAATTTCCAAACATCGGAAGAACTACGGTTGTTAAGTTGGTCGTGAAAAAAGCGTCTCTTGGCATCTTGACACAGACGACTGCAGCGATTGCGTAGTGATTTGTAATAAGAGAGATTCAGCTCTGATGGTCTACGCTTATATCGACTCTTAGCTTTATCTCTTCGTGCCATAAGCTCTTTAATTTGTGTGGTAATCCATGGAGCAGGGTTATGTCTCACTTTGACACGTCGAATAGGAGCATGTTGGTCAAACAAGTCAAGAACTTTTGTGTTGAAATTCCGTACCTTCTCTTCGATATTTTCCGCTAAGACCAGAGAAGACCAGTCGAGATTGTTGGCATCATGCTGCAAAGCCTCCAGGTCTATGCCTTTGTAGTTACGCAGATATAATAGCTGAGGCTTACGCTTAGGAACGCGGATGCGATACGACAAATAAATGAGATCGTGGTAGGAGAAAGTAGCAGTAAGTTGACCGTGATACTTAACATTATTAGGAGAAGAAACAATCATAAGGTCTAGACAAGAAGGTGAACAATTAGGAAAATAGTGAGTTGGAGAGAGAGACAATACTTGAAGATTAAAAGAAGACAATACGGAGAGGAGTTTGAGAGAACGAGCGTCGTTTTTAATCAAGCAAGTATTAAAGTCACCCATCAAAATTACGTGCTCGTATAACGGACAAAGGTCACTGAGAGTGGAGTCAAGGGAATCGAAGTAGTCAATATGTAGATTGGGACTATAGAGCACTGCAAGCAAAACTTTGGTATGGTGAAAAGAAATTTCTAAAAACAAGTATTCAGCCGATTCAGAATATCGTGAAGGAGATGAGCTGACCACCTTGTAGGGTAAATCAGCACGCAAGTATATAGCAACACCTCCTCCACCCTTGCCAGTTCTATCATTACGGATCAAAGCGAAGCCAGGGAGAGAAAATTGAGTAGAAAGGAGTGAAGGCTTCAAAAAAGATTCCGAAATTAATAGGGCGTCCAGGTGAGCACTGCTAAAGGATGCCAGAAGATCAGAATAGTGACCAGGAACACTCTGAGCATTAATGTGTGCTATATGTAGATTCTTAGGGTCATTGGAGAAAAGAGAAGAAATTTTGTCGTGTAAAGTAAGTGGTGAGGAACAGTCACTGTCCGCACTAACAAAACTATCAGAGGAAGAACACGAGAAGAAGCTGTCGTTAAGATCAGCTATATCTTCCATTAAAATATATAAATATAATAAATAATATAAATAATAATATACCTAAAATTAAATAAAATTAAAAAAAAAAAAAAATACAAAGTATAGGTTTCCCAACTAAAAGAAAAACCACCCCAACTTGCTAGTATATTGGCAGAAATTTTACACCATATTTATGCTACACTAAGATTAAATGTTATACTAAGATTACACTCAAGTTAAACGTTTAAACGATTGAAAGTAGATCGAGAAGAACGTAAAACGAAACGTATTGAGTGACAATAAAATGAAACTGACAGCTGTCGACAGCTGACGTTTTGGCCGTCAACAGACAGGCCACAAATGACAACAATCGAGTTCAATCGACAATACCGGCCATAAAACAATTTCTAAAGAAATAAAAATAAAAGATTCGGCGGTGAAGAGAATAAAATAACTTGTTCAACCACCGGCAGAAGAAACAAAATGATTGCATTAATGTAAATAAACTGCACAACGGTATCAACATGAGTTACTTGCGCAGACGCGTCTTTCTCGATCTCTTGCCAGGAGTAGCCGTCGTTGCGATATTAGGTGACCCAAGTTCTTCGGACTGTACAAAATCCTCCGTGTCGGCTGCAGTGCACGGGAATTTGGCAACAAGGTCTTGAAGTTCGCTTGCCATTTCGATCTTGTGACGGGATTTGTCTGGGCAGATAATGACAATCTTGCCCTCCATGGACCAGCAATTTGGCATGCCGAAATGCTTACGAGCGGCCGCAAACACTCGATGCCTAGCTTGAGTCAAGAACTCGGAGATGGTGATTCCAGTACCCTTGAGATGTTTCTTGTTATCCCATACAAGTTGCCGGTGCTCCATTTTGAAGAAACGTACTAGTATGGGACGGGCTTTCTGCTGAGAGTATCCGAGTCTGTGACAAACATGGATAATATTCTTTTCCCCATTTACCTCGGGCAACTTAATTTGGTTGTTCAATACATTGTTGACAATGACAAGCAAATTTTCATTATTCTGCTCTGGGACACCATGGAACAGCAGGACTTTTCTACGCATGGCAGTTTCATGCCTATCATAACCAGCAGCAAGCAGCTCAATTTGAGATTTTAATGCGGATAGTGCTTGACATACAAAGAGCTTGAACTCGGTAAACTCACGTGCGATAGATGCAACATCTGGTGAAGCTGGTGTGGTGGTAGAGGAAGCCTGCTGCAGCTTCGCTTCATAATCATCCATTCGGGACCCAAATAACTGTTGGAGTTCATCCAGGCTGGCAGCAAGTTTTGTGTCCATGATGAAGTTAAGTGTCAGTGAACCAGGAACAGGAGATAGAGACTTGATAACAATAGATAGCAAGTGTGGGGGGGCTTAATGTCAAATAAACTTGTTTATATCATTAAAAACTATGAAAATCTATTTTTAAGGAATTATTTATTGAAGAGCCCAAAAAAAATTGTGTTGTCACTATGTCTACCCACAAAGGAAAAAAAATTATTCTAATATTTTACTAATATTTTTTAATACTAATATTTTATTCGATGTTAACTGCACGAGTTAAGTATGGCAAGTGAAGACAGTACATAGAAGAAACATAAGAGAAACATAACACCTTATGAAATATTACTTAAAGCTAATTGATCTGGTTTTTGCCATGGTAGATTTGGCAGGCGCTCCAACAATGGGGGTAGGCAGAAACCTCAGAACGCCACCTGCTACGATCCTCGTCTTTAGCCACGTCCATATGGCTATACACGTACTGTTATATCCTGGATATGTTGGTAAAAGAGCTGATGATAATGACACACATACAATTCTGTCTATTCAGCATAAACGCCTAAAATAGAGCAGACACTACTGTCTGTCGGTTCGGGAGCCAGTCCAGCTTGATACTCGGTACGGGTCGGAGGTCCTAAAACGATTGTTCTCCTTAAACTACTATTTCAAATGAATACTGAATTAAAGTGTTTCTTTCTAGTTTAGTATTTAATTCTTTTTTAAAAACCTCCTCACGGACTCCCGTATAATATTTGGTGGCAGCGGTGGGATACGAAAATCCCCTACCCGAATACGCTTTCCGAAAAAACTTACTATATCCTACCAGAAACCAGTGAAACTAAAAAGTATTCTGAAAAGTGTTGAAGGTCAAGTGCTAGAATTAAAGTGTACAGTGTTGTGAAAGTGCAAAAAAATCTAAAGTGCTTGATCGAATTCATCGATATCTGTTCCTGTGTGTTGCACCTTGCAACCGAATCCAGCTTCCATCCTCTGTTCACACGGAGGTCTTCGGCAGCAACTGTTCCACAGTCCACGGTCCTGAGTCCACGGTAACCTGCGGAAATGATGCTGATCATCGTCATAGTGACTACGTTCCTGTGAGTGAAAACTACTATTTCCTTGTGAGAATACCAGAATTAACTCAGAGCCTTTGTTTCTACATTCATATTTAATTTCTATATGGACATTTAATCTCATCGTGCATACATTGTAATTACTGATAAGACTCGCTGCAAATTTGTTTAGACTACGCGCTACAGCTACGCATCAGCTATGTATAATAAGCTAGCATAAAGAGGATACGACTTCTTGTAAAATATTTTATTTCGTTTACACTTTGTTATTGAATCTACATTATGACTTCTAAATCTGAGGCTAAAGAAGAAGGTTCCAGTGGCTCTAAGGGCTCTAAACTAGAAATAGACGAAAAAATAGAACTAGGTATTCTTTTTAAGTTCATAAAACCATTCGATGGATCTAGGGAAAAATTAAATCCCTTTATTACTAACTGCCAGAGCGCCTTTGATATCGCCACGAAAAATCAGAAACCTATTCTGTTCAAATTTATATTAAGTCAATTAATTGATAAGGCCGAATCTACATGCACTGTCAAGGATTTCGACTCCTTCGAACAATTTATTGATTTCCTTAAACAGCAATTTGGAGAAAGAAAACACTATGCTCATCTGCTCACCGAGCTTCAGGACTGCAGACAGAGTTCCACTGAAACAGTTAACCAGTTCGCGCTTAAAATCGAAACATGTCTAGCAAAACTACTCACAGAGATAAATATTTCTATTCCAACAAAGAAGAAGATGGAGCTCGCAGGACGTGTCGCTGCAATACAAGATCTTTCTCTTCACACGTTTGTAATAGGACTCCATCCGCGTATTTCACAAGTCGTTAGATGTCGTAACCCAGACTCTTTAAATTCTGCCGTAAACTTTGCAGTAGAAGAAGAGAAAATTATCTCCAGTATTCACAAAAAATCGATCACAACTTCCAACACACCTTCCTATAATGATAGATTCAAAAATATAAACTCTCGCCGTGAGTCCCAACCGCCACACTTTACAGGCTCACGAAATTACCGTCCCGATTATTCTAAAGCAGTAAACACTAATGATATGATTTGCCGTTACTGCAAAAACATTGGACACACCATCGAAAATTGTCGCAAGAGACAATACAATAATAGTAGGAATCAATCCACTGCTTCTACTTCATACGGTCGCCAACCTAACCCTACACAAACTCCTAATTCTAACCCAATGCGCAAAGTTCTTAACATAAACCAGGACAACGAAGAGGGAGTTGACGAAGTTGATCGTAATGATTTAAACGAGTAAAATTTCCCGATCGGCGTCGCCCGGGAAATTACCCCTACTACCTCAAAGACGATGCCTCTATCCCCACTGTATCCCCTGAATCACGTACTAAATCCACTGCCTCTACTAAACCATTTACCAAATCTACTAAATCCACTGTTTCCCCTGAATCACGTACTAAATCCACTGCCTCTACTAAACCATTTACCAAATCTACTAAATCCACTGTTTCCCCTGAATCACGTACTAAATCCACTGCCTCTACTGTACCATTTACCAAATCTACTAAATCCACTGTTTCCACTGCTCCTGCTAAATCAGTTGCTAAATCTACTGAATCCACTACTTCTACCAACCCATGTAGCAAGCCTTGCCAACTCACTGAATCTATTCTAGTGCCAAATCCGGGCGTTTCATCTTCAAATATCCTACAAAACCTGAAAAAAAATAATAGTATGAAAATTTATAAAATAAATAAAAACACTGAAAAAAAGTACTTACCTTATGTAATAATCCAAACTTCAGTCGCTGATAGACCTTTATCCTTCCTAGTTGACACTGGTTCTTGTGTAAGTCTCCTGAAAGTAGATTCGATGACCAAAGTCCCAGAATTGAGTGATGAAATTATACTGCTTAAAGGAATTGACCCTGGAAGTGAAACAACTTCAACGCTAGGTAGTTTCAAATTACAAATATTCAAAAAGTCTAATAAACCCTACAGTCACGAATTCCACGTTGTAAAAGATATTAGCCTCAGCTACGATGGTATTATAGGCACCGATCTCCTAAAGGATCTAGGTTGTCAAATAGACTATCATCAAGGAGTACTACAAATAGATGAAGAGTTTATTAAATTAAAATTCGCTGAACCATTATACAATATTCCGCCTCGCTCAGAAACCGTTATTGAATGCACAGTCAATAATCCAGATATAAAAGAAGGTATAATACTAGACCAATATGTTTCTGCCTCATTGCTCATTGCGAATTGTATCGTTAAAGTAAAAGATAATAACCGTGTCAATATTACAGTTGTTAACATCTCTGAAGAACCCGTCATACTTCAATCCAACCTAAACCTTGCAATAGAGCCTTTAAATACCCAAAATTGGCCGAATCTCAATAACTCAACACCTCTTTCTAACGTCTCTACACGAACTAATAAAGTTCTCGAACAACTTAGAATTTCCCACCTCAATGAAGAAGAATCTAATGCCTTGTTACAAATTTGTACAAACTTTTCCGACATCTTCCACCTCCCAGACGAACAGCTCACATATACTAAAGCCCTTGAACATAACATCAGAACCAACACAGATATTCCTATTCAAACCAAATCCTATAGATTCCCTGAATGCCACAAAAAGGAAGTAGAAAGTCAACTAAATAAGATGTTAGAACAAAAAATAGTGATACCTTCAAATTCACCCTGGTCCTCACCCATTTGGGTCGTGCCCAAAAAGCTCGATGCTTCAGGAAAACGAAAATGGAGAGTCGTTATAGATTACAGGAAACTCAACGATATCACTATTGGAGAAACTTATCCTATTCCGCAAATTACAGAAATTCTAGATCAATTAGGGAAAAGTCAATATTTCACAACTTTAGATTTGGCTTCAGGCTTCCATCAAATTCCAGTATCTGAGCGAGATGCTCCTAAAACCGCCTTTTCAGTACCTCAAGGCCATTTCCAATTCACAAGAATGCCATTCGGGCTAAAAAATGCCCCCTCAACCTTTCAAAAACTTATGAACACATGTTTATGTGGACTCCAAGGCTCACGTTGCTTTGTTTATTTAGATGACATTGTTGTGTATTCACCAGACCTCCCAAGTCACATCCAAAACCTAACCTCTGTTTTCAATAGACTCAGAGATTATAACCTAAAACTCCAACCAGATAAGTGCGAGTTTCTATGCAAAGAAGTCGCTTATCTTGGTCACGTTATAAACAAAGACGGTGTACAAGCAGATCCAAAAAAGATTAAAGCCATCACTGAATTTCCCATACCAAAATGTCCCAAGGATGTGAAATCTTTCCTCGGACTCACATCCTACTACAGACGTTTCATACCAGACTTTTCTAAACTAGCAAAACCGCTAACTTGCCTTCTAAAAAAGGATACACCATTCAATTGGAAAAACGAACAACAACTGGCTTTCGAAGAGTTACAGAAAAAACTAGTAACGTCACCCGTCCTTGCTTACCCTGACTTCACCAAACCCTTCATCCTCACTTGTGACGCTTCAAACTTCGCTGTTTCTGCTATTTTATCACAAGGTCTTATAGGAAAAGACCGTCCCATTGCCTATGCATCACGAACACTTAACAAAGCTGAATGTAACTACAGTGTTACTGAAAAAGAATGCTTGGCTATTGTCTTCGGAACCAAAGCCTTTCGTCCCTACCTTTACGGAAATCGATTCACAATTGTCACAGATCATAAACCTTTACAATGGCTATTCAACTGTAAGGACCCTGGATCTAGATTAATTCGCTGGCGACTCAAATTAGAAGAGTTTGATTATGAGATTATACATAAGAAAGGGAAAATAAATACTAATGCTGACGCACTATCCCGATTTCCAGTTAACCCCATTCAAGGTGAACCTTCACCAACTCCTGACCCTCTTCTACAAAATCTTGACACCGAACTAGATAATCTCTTAGAAGACCCTCTTGTAAACCTACCTTCCCCTATACCATTTTCCTTTGAAAATGACGACCTGCTCAATCAGGATCTTAACACTGATTCTAATATGATACCTAATATTCCACTGAATCTTCCACAACCCATTCCACAGAACAAGCCAACGTTGTCTCCAGAACTCCAAGATCTAGAACCCAACTTACCTTACCTTGACCTTAGTCCTGACAGTGCAGACCTCAACCTTGACTTTGACTCACTTCAAATCCCTTCGCCGGACACGCAACCAGACCTAAATAATGACAACTACACGCGATTCCTGAAATCAAACCCAAACAAGAGAAATAATAATACAATCTTAAAAGAACATAACGAAAATCTCTTGAAAACAACTTGCAAAATAATACTAATTCCTACATCCATAGATCTAGACGAGTCCAATCCCTATGTTTCTGAAATTCTCCCCTACTCTGAAAACGTAGACGAAATCTTTAACTCTGAAAAAGAACTATACCGTTTTCTAAAAACGAACTACGAAAACAAGACAGTTTACTTAATTTTTACTAAAGTTCACCATTTCGATGAATCATCCTATCCTGCTATTTATGACACTCTGAAACAGGTCAGAGACGAAATCTTGAAATCTGAACAAACAACAGAGATTGCCATTTCCGATTTCAGAAATCCGTTTGATCATCATTCCTACACTAAAATCTATAATATTCTAACTCATATTTTTAATAATACAAAAATCCAAATCCACGTTTACCTAAATAAAATAATATATCCTACCTTGAGTGAAAGACCTAAAATAATGCGTGAAAATCATGACATTCCTACATCCGGACATTTAGGATCAGTACGGATGTACAACAGAATCCGAGAACAGTTTTATTGGAAGGGCATGAGAAGTGACATAGAAGACTATATCAAGAAATGTAAACTGTGTCAAGAAAATAAAGCACTAAGAAAATTAAACAAAGCTCCTATGGAAATCACCACTACATCCACAGCCCCGTTTCAAAGGGTGGCACTAGATGTAGTAGGACCCTTACCTGAATCCGGTACTGCCAAACTTAAATATATCCTAACCTTACAAGACGACCTAACAAAATACTCAACTGCCTACCCTATACGAAGTACAACCGCCGAAGAATCTAGTGACTGTCTTATTCACTTCATATCCCTTTTCGGGATTCCTAAATCTATTCTTACCGATCAAGGCACTAACTTCACATCCGATCTATTCAAAACAACTTGCCA
Source organism: Diarsia brunnea (assembly GCA_949774965.1). Taxonomy (NCBI): domain Eukaryota; kingdom Metazoa; phylum Arthropoda; class Insecta; order Lepidoptera; family Noctuidae; genus Diarsia; species Diarsia brunnea. The sequence continues at coordinate 35,042,271 of OX458996.1, forward strand.
ATTTCTGAAGGTAAAACAACTCTGGTCATCACCCTATCATCCTCAGACACAAGGAGCCCTAGAACGCAGTCACTCAACTCTTAAGGAATATTTAAAATCATTTGTTAATCAAAACCAAGATAATTGGCCTACCTATGTATATACAGCTATGCTAACATATAACATAACAACACACTCTACCACGAAGTTCACACCTTATGAACTTGTTTTCGGTCACAAACCTTTTATTCCTAATTCTATATACGAAGGCGAACCTAATGCAACATATTCGGACTACCTAAGAATGCTACAGCACAAATTCAAATACACCAGAGAAAAAGCTCTGGAGAACATACTAAAATCCAAGGAATCTTCTAAATCCTACTATGACTCTCACACTAAGTCACCACCACAATACAAGGCCGGTGACTACGTCTACCTTAAAAACCATCTGAGGCTCAAGAAAGCATTATCCCCTATCTGGAAGGGGCCGTACAAAATTATAAAAGTTCATGATAATAATACTGCCACACTCTTAATTAATAGACGCCATGTAACTCATCATTTCGATCAAATGAAACCGGCAGAAGTAAATGATATTGTATTATAGTTAGTTAGTTAGTTAGTTATATTAGTTAGTAGTCATGTTACTCTGTTATCGTAGTCACTAACCTTATTCATTCTATTTCAGCACACTGAACAATGCACATCAGGACTTTATCAAGCCATTTCCTTCTAGTTCCGGCATATACTTCGATAGTATAGGAAAACTTAAAATAGTCAAAGGAAAATTGAGTATTATCAGCCATGTAAACATTTCGTTTGTAAATCCTCATCTTACTAATCTTAACGATATCTTAAATATAGTTAAAACCACATGCCAAAAATCAAACAACCTTCAATGTGAAAATATAATATCCCCACTCACAGTCCGATACAACGATATCAAACGTGAGTTCGACTCCATTTCACATTTAATATCAAAACGTAATAAACGTTCAGCATGGTTCGGAGGAATCGGCACCGTTTTCAAGCATGTTTTCGGTACGCTAGACGAAGACGACGCACTTAAATACGAATCCGCAATAGAATCTATCCAAAACCATGAGAAAAAGCTGGCAGAGTATATGAAAGAAAATATCTTAATTACCACTACTACCATGGAATCTTATAAACAAACAATTAATAAATTAAAAAGTAACGAAGATTCTCTTAACCAAGTGTTAGGTCAACTTGTACTACAGGTAAATAATATCACTGAAACTAATGAAATCCTAATATCCGAAACGAAGGTCCATTCCATAATTGCTAGCCTCGAAAGCTCACTGTTAGCATTATCATTTCAGCTCGAAGACATAACAAACGCTATCATGTTAAGTAGCCAAAACACCCTGCATCCGAACATACTGAGTCCGGCTCAGTTATACAAAGAACTAGTTGATAACGATAGGTACTTACCTAGAGACACTGGAATCCCGATAACTCTAAGTCTAGATAATATTCATTTAATATTAAGCATTTCTGATGTCGCATGTTACTATTTTAAAAACAAACTCGTGTTCGTTTTACAAATTCCACTAGTTACTAATGATGAATTTAATCTGTACCACAACTTAGCATTACCTACTCCCCACGGATCAGATAATCCGAATATTTTTAGTTTAATTTTACCCTCTAGTTTGTATACGGCTATTTCTAAGGATAAGTTAAATTACTGTAATTTAGATAGCTTAGATAAGTGTAAAACGATAAGCTCTGAGTTCTTTCTGTGTGAGATACCTACGGTATTGCTGACGAGCGGAAATCCTACGTGTGAAAGTGAACTATTAACGAAATCGGTAAATACTATTCCTGTACAGTGTGAGACAAAAACGATAGTCGGTGAACTAGACATTTGGAAACCGCTTCTGAATAATCAGTGGATTTTTGTGCAATCGCGTTCGAGCAAAATATCTATTGACTGTAACAACTCCGAATTACGCGATATCATAGTGTCCGGTACAGGAATATTACAAATTCCCAAACAGTGTACAGTTTACACCAAAAGTGCAAGACTAATCTCATCCGGTGACGAAATCAACATAAACGTTCCTATTCCTAGTTTAGATTTTAATATCATCAATGACTCGTGTTGTAAGATAGACATTAAGACTACTAGTTTAAGTAATAACATATCCCCTATTTTACTAAAAAATATTGACCTGGATGATCTAACTACAAATAAACAAAATAATCAAATACTTGCAAATTTAAACAAGATTATCAAGGATGAACCTATTATAGTAAGATATGGGACCCATTATTCTATATTAACCGTGTGTATTTTAGTAATTGTAATTTCTTTTATAATGTTTAAACTTTATACTATTATTTCTAAATATAAGTCCAAATTCTACATATCTTGTGTAAGGCCGACGACCCATACCGATAACGATCTCCACAATAATAATGAAGATACCGAACCCGAAAGTCATTCAATTCCACTACCAAGATTGAGAGAAATTGTTTAAGTTTCTGAATTTCGGTCTTTTATCCCCGAACTTCAGTCTTCTGGGGGGGGCTGTTATATCCTGGATATGTTGGTAAAAGAGCTGATGATAATGACACACATACAATTCTGTCTATTCAGCATAAACGCCTAAAATAGAGCAGACACTACTGTCTGTCGGTTCGGGAGCCAGTCCAGCTTGATACTCGGTACGGGTCGGAGGTCCTAAAACGATTGTTCTCCTTAAACTACTATTTCAAATTAATACTGAATTAAAGTGTTTCTTTCTAGTTTAGTATTTAATTCTTTTTTAAAAACCTCCTCACGGACTCCCGTATAATAGTACGTCGGTTACGAGTACTACGCACCTAACCTTTCTGAAGAATGTCAACAATAAGATCAGTGTATGTCTTTTTAGGGCATCCCCTCCCGGCGTTGATTCTCATAACTGCCTTGTCAACCTTTCATTAATCGACTATCACTCATCCTCTCCACATGACCAAACCACCTTACCACACTCTTTTCCATTTTTGTCACTACATCTTCTTTTAAACCGCAACGTTCTCGTATAACCTCATTCAACAAAAATTACTCAAAAATTTAAAAATCAATTTAAAAATGCACTCTCATTAGGTTTGTATGGAGTAGTTAATGTAGCTATGCTAAACAAATAAACAGACCATATAATTACATTCTTCAATCAAATATCCAATTGCGTTGTGAAGTACATCAAAAGCCGGACTCATTATAATCTTCCATACAATTCGCTATTTGCGAATATTCCCGCAGATTCATTTCTGTTAATTAGGATTTAATGAATACATAGCGAGCGGGTTTCCTTTACAACCGTATTGGAATGGTTTGGTTATTCATTTTAAGTATAAAATAAAGGAAAGTGTTACTAACCTGTGAAAGTTATCATAACAGGAAAAAAAAATGTAGTGTGGGGTGGTTCAAGTAGCAGAAAAAATTGCTTGTAACTACCGTTCATCATTCCTTTTTTTTCAAGGCCTTTCATGTGTCTCACTGCAGGGCAAAGGCATTCCCCATCTTCTTTAATCCTATTTACCTTATCTATCTCGCAAATAAGATCATGTCGGCATACCACCTCCGCCGCAATCTAGCTCGGCGTCTGATCATTAGCTGTTTGTTGTTCCACTTGAATAAAATAAAAAATTAAAATAAATACAAAATCTTTATGTAGTAGACAATTAATTTCATTGTGGGTAAGTATTTTCATCACAGTACCAGCACACAGATTGAAATTGAAATTGTTTATTGAAAAATTGATATACAAAAATATTTACAATATCCAAAGTTATTATTTTCCAGTAATGTCCAGGCTTAATAAATGCGGCACAACATGGCAAATTCTCGTAGGAAGGTATGTGAGTACGTGAGGATCGAGGCTACATCCATTTTCATTTCATTTCACTTGAAATAAAATCACGCAGTAAAATATTCCTTCATTGCCAATTTCCCGACAGGTTCAGACGAATCCGATTCGAATTAATTGGCTCTGATGAGACTTATCGATTTTTGGTAATTAATTATTTATTAGCAGCCCCAGGCATAACGTTATCTCATGTCATTTATTTGGACTCAATATAAGATAGGGTAGAAATAAGAGGCATAATATTAGAAGGTAAAGTTTAGTTTTACTTTTTTACCTAGCCTGCTCGGCCCCACTTTTGGACAAAGGCTTCCTTCGAGTCCTAACACTTCCACTATCAAAGATAACGTGGAGCAAAAATACTGTTAGAAGCAAGCATGACTTGATGGGGTCTACCTATCATGAACAAGGGGTTGCTCGGACAAGTATGATTAGGTACTGGTAAGCTGACAACTTCCTTCCTAACGGTGAAGATAAACATGACGGCCTAGACGTAGTGACGCACAATCAGCAACGATGATGGAGAATTAAAAAATGAATTATATTGACATAAGCTAGCTGAAGATTGACACAAACTAGCGATAGATAATATAAATCCAGCTGAAAGTCTTTTTAGAAATAGGAAAGAGTTTAAGATTCATTGCCACTTGTGTAGGCCATTTTTTTTTTTTTTGGTGGTGGGAAATCATCAAATAACCCCTCCCGCTCTTGGGAAGAGCAAAAGGGAGTGTCAGACTTCTACTGACTAAAAACCACCCGTGTTCCTTCTTAGCCCTTCATGTCGAGGCCGCGGTATCTGCGAACAACCCGCAGCCCCGACGGGCGTCGGCCCTTGCGGGCCCCTTCCATGTTGCTGACATCTCTTTGAGGCGCGCGTGGAACACGAACGCGCCGTCGACACGGCCTGTCGTCGTCATAAGACGGACGGACGGCGAGCTTACCCATCACTCACCGTCCACAGGTGTGTAGGCCTTGTGTAGGCCCTCAGGTGGTAGTCGTACTGTACGGTTCATCGAGGGAATTTAAATTATTGGGAATATTAATGAAAGGTCGGTTGTCTGTCGGAGCAGTGCGGAGCGGCTGATATACAGAAAACCTGTCTCCCATCAGTAATATGTATTATTATAATAATATTTTTATACACATTATATACATTTTTTTTCGGCCCGCATTGTTTGGAGGCTCCAGACACAGGAGCCTCCTCACAATGCGAGCCGTATCGAGGAGTATTACCTTGATCCAACCACCAACCGAAACTTTTGAGACATGTTGGTCCAGGCTCTTAGCAATGAGGCCATTGCCCGTTACGACTATCGGCACAATGATAGCCGAGTTCACATTCCACATGTCGACATCCTCGTGTGCCAAGTCGAGATATTTTATATAATTAATTATGCTAATATTATGAGTTTCTATCTGTCACCATATCTGGCACAGCGATCACAGACAACTTTCTGGAAAACTGGTGAGATTAAAAGCCCCATTCGAGTTTCGTACCATCCCTGTGGGAAGGACGGTGCCAACTAATAATTAAATAAATTAATGATCAAATTGGTTATTACAACAAGTAATCGGATTGTCCGGAGCCTCTTAGAAATCCTGCTTTTATACAGTTGTTTTATTTCTACTTAGATGGTTATTTTGTGTCTCGAATTGTGTGAAAGAAAAAGGAGTTAATGACAGCGTAATAGCTGACGGGAAGAACAAAAAAAAAACCCATAACGTCAATATAACATCACCCCTTAGTAATCCCCGAAGGGTTAGGCAGACGTGTAGCTCATAGTACGCCCACGAGTTATGTTTAAGACCCCTGTAGAGCCCATAATATATTTTTTTATCTCATCCCCAGGTTTAATCGAGGGGACGGAAATGCTACAGCTGAGCTAGTGCTACGATCCACGGGTTGAATAAAGTGTTATAGATTGAGTGTCAAGTTCCAGTTGTGATGCTGGTAGTCTCAATTAAATAAAACTTTTCTTTCTATATGAAGACTAAATTTTGGTTAGGGTTACAATTTAGAAATGGCCGATGTAGGCGCACAGTAAGTGACACTTGCTCGCAAATGTCCCTCAATATGGTCGAGGGCCTAATGTTAGGTGGGGCGCTGCGATGACGTAGGATCGTGTGAGCCGATCCCAGTAACCGGCGCGATGTGATCATCCGGAACAGTTATTAAGTTCATCTAGCACAGCATGGAGTCTGTATTTGTGCCCAGTAGATGATAAGGGGGACTATATTTTACCATAAGTAAAAACATCTCTGTTCAAAACTTTCGGAAAATACCGTAAAATAAAGCTATTTGGCCAGGCTGACTAACAGTGGCCATGCTGCACCGGCCACCAGGTGTATTTAAGAACCGTGCTATAAAAGTCTGTTTTAATACCCGTCTTTTACTGCATTCGATTTCCATTAGTATCGTAAAGAGCCAATAGACACTGAGAAATATAAGCTTAGCAAGTTTTTTGAAAAACGTTGGATTTTCAATATATTATTATGCCAATTCCCTTAACCCGATTCATTTGGGGTCGGCGATGCATGTCTTCTTCTTCCATACACACGCCTACGGTGGCCGAAAACCATTTCGTGGCACCCGACGCCCAGAGCGTCTCCCGCGGCGACTGGGACGAGAGGTACTCTCCCTCTCACGTTCCGCCGCCTCCTTCGCTAGCATCACTGCTTCGAAGAAGCAGGCAACGGCGTCCCATTTCCTCTCGCCGTGGACCATAGCTTGAACCAGGGACAGGCACGAGAGGTCGCCGCCGCCAATCGCTGCTACGAGAATGTGGAGATCTGCTCCGTTTGGACCTCCGGGTGGACCCAAACGAAGCAGATCTCCACATACTCATATCATATCTCCACGGCGTGCTCCACCGTGTCCTCTGGCCGATCCTCGCAATGGAAGCATCCGGGCGGTTCCTCCCGCCTATTCAGTGCAGGTGCCTCCCGAAACAATCGTGTCCGGTGAAGACCTGCGTTAGACGGAAGGTGAGGGCGCCGCGGTGCCTCTCCAGCCACTACAACAAGCAAGCAAGCAAGTTGAAGCATTGCCTAGTTAGCGTGCCTGAACTTACTGCCGAGAGAATCGTTTCACTCGCGTGTTAAATGTTAACGAGTTAGAATTACAGGTCATGGATACGACCCCGAAGAGTCGTTTTACTTTGTGTATTTTATTTCATCATCTCTCAAACAATGAAACAAAATTTTGTGCGGAAACCGGCTTGGTCTAGAATAAAAAAATCGATGATTTGATGTGACAATTGCGATCTGCACTGGGCAGTGCAGCGGTGGTAGGTTGCTGCCTACCCCCTCCCGCTAAGTTGATGCCTGTGTCTCAGCAGTGGTACCGCTAGAGGCCAGTAAATTAGCATATAAGAATGATATCAATCTTTAGATCATTGCCGGACCCCGAGGAAATCGACTTTTGACCATCGCGTGACTTAGAACTACAGTTGCGACAGTCATCATCTTTTCCGTGCGAAACTTATATATTAGTGATCAAGTACCTAGGTGCATTTGGTTTTAGAGGTGACTTGTGACGAACAAAACAAATAAAAGTAAAATCCCGATTGGATTGGATTTCTTCACGAGATTTCTGAACGCTTTTTCTTTATGCACTGAAAGACCAAGCATTGATCGCTTGCTTTCTTAGCGTGTGAATGAAAGAAAAGCGAACTTAAGGGAAAGAAAAATGGCCACACTAACGCCGCTTTTTCAACGAATAGAGCGAGTTCTTTACGTCTTTATTATTCCTACTTCGTCCGCATTATAACGCTCAAGTTTAAGACTAAGGTTAAGTAAACCTTAATAAGTTTAAGGTTTAACTTATGAGAGGGGATGGACTGAAAGTTTGTCAAATGTTTGCTCGGGAATTACTTCTTTAATCTTACGGGTTTAGTTCTAGTGTTTATTATGGCAGTAACGTAATTATAGCTCTACTTGCGGGTTAATAAACGTTGAAGTGGACATGTGGTGTGACAAGAATGGATAAAGTATTTTATTCAGAAAAGGAACACATTTTAAGTTCACAAAAACAATTTTCCAAATAAAAAATGAACATTACAGTTAAAGAGTATCGTTGGTGCCTGTACTAATGAAGATCACAGTGTATCACAGACACCAGCGGCAGCACCTTCCAAAATAAGTTACATAATAGATTCGAACGTGCCACAAAGTGAACTCGAGAAGAATATTTCTAATAAACTAAACAGTAAAAGTAATAAAAAAGAAAAAAAAAAAGTGAAAAGTGTTACTTTAAACTAAAATTAAAGTTAACATTAAAATTAAGTTAGAAAAGTTGAAAGGGAATCAAATGTCGTAGTATATGGCATGTTAATTGAGGAGGGATGAATCGCATGTGACTAAAAAAGTGATAGATATAAATGCTGATAGATGGAGAGGGGAGGAAGGCCAAAGAAAAGATGGATGGATTGTGTGAGAATTGATATGAAAGAGAAAGAAGTAAAACCGTGATGTCTGACAGAGGTGAATGGAAAAAGAATACGTGTTGCGCCGACCCTAAATAGAATGGGATAAGAGCAGGATGATGATGAATCATAAATCTCTAAAGTGGTAAAAAGTTCTACATTTTCTGCAATGAAGTCGACAGTCGAACCAGCTAATAAGTATACAGGTCAGGATCAGGATCTTTATACTTCTAGTACACTAAAAATATTGATTGCAAGTTTGTTTTATATAGCGACTAATGTGAAACACTGAATCGTGTGACATCAGTCTCTAAATGTTTCTGTATAATCTTAAAAGTAAATGCAAGTTAGCTGGCTGTATACTTATAAGGTTGTCCGAATGTACATACAATTTAATTATCAATTGCTTTGGTAAAGGAAGACAACGTAAGCAAACCAAATGCCTGAGACAAATTTTCTCGATGGTATGTAAAGCCAAGTGCCAAGGGTGGCAAAAAACTGTCATCAGGTTAGACTTTAACCACACGATAAACAAGACGTCGAAATATACCGTTAGGGGAGTTGGAAATTAATTGTACCTACAGTGTTGCACAGTTCCGTAGGTTGTTGTCAGAGGGCGCTGTTGGTAAACATATGTGTGTGATTGTATTAAAAAAAACAATAAGTCAACTTTAGCTCCGATTAAAGAACCGTGACAGAAGAACCATAGAATAATATAATAGCAAATTGTCACCTGTCAATGCCTGTCATGTCTATTTGCCGTTTTATATAATACAACTGACAGTGAACGTCAGTGATAATTTTAGCAGACCACAATGACATGTTGGCAGTCAAATTGCTTACTTCTGACTGTATCGCCCTACTAACGTATCAAAATCATCTTTAAAAGAAGGATATATTGTTAAGATTGTACAATTATTTTTGTTCTTTTTATTTCTACGTAAACTTATTTCCTTGATGATTTGTGTTTTGATTCCCCTGCTACCTGCCTACTAGCAGCGTGTGCTATAACGACACATTGCCTACAACTTTTTTCAAGGCACAATCATTGACGCGATGTGCGTGAAAACCTTCCAAACAAGCTAACCGCGCGCGGTCGATATATTTTTTTATCGTTGTAATTAAAAAGTTAATGCCAACAGTGCGTATCATTGAAGTAACCAATATCCCGATGATAGATCCTGTAGGTTGTAGCGTGAATCTGTGTTTTTTTTTATTCAATTGTCCTTCTCATTAATATTTTTACACACCTTAAGTCACAGAACAGGCATGCGTTCTTGCTTTAATACTTTTAACCGATTTAACATTCAATCATAAAACTAAAACCTGCCACTTGTTCCGTCGTATCTCAAGACCCGTCCATCACATTTCCACCCGTGTGTGTAGTACTCTGAAAGTAATCCCCAAATACGTGGAAAATCTTTCGACGGAAAATAGAATAACAGAATTAAGTTCATACCTTTTTCTATCAAGGAAAAGTGAGGGGAAAACTAACGCAGTTATACTTTTTTAAGTGATCGCGATAATGGTGACGATCTACTTGGATTTTTTAGGGGGAATGCACACTCCATAATACAAAATATATCATGTTATTTTGCAACATATTTTGATGGAAATATTAGGAATCTGCCTAGACTTTTCCCAACTACGATGGGGTCGAGTCTAACCAGATGCAGCTAATTATGCATTTTACTGCCTATCTGAAATCCACAACCCAGTCGGTATAAGGTAGGTTATACACAAATGGATCACTGACTATTTGTACACGACAGCCGGTAACAACGGCTAAACGTGCTTTCCAAATCACGGAGGTAACTCGGTGTGTCACGAGTGGTCACCCATCCAAAGACCAATCTAGGCAAGCACAGCTTAACCTGAAGGTCGATCCGAGCGCCTGTTATTATTTAGCCACGAGCTCCTGTAGTATTTATACTAATTGTTACTCAGTCTCCACGCATCTCAGGTAATGCTACTACTTTTTCTAAGTATTTTTCAATAAGCACGTATTTTACAAATAACTTTTCGCCTAAATGAGCTAAGTATCCGTGGGTTTTATTATGAGCGAAATAAATGTCGGCAAATACTACAATTTCTCTGTAAAAATGTAAATGAAATAAATCTATCACACAAAAAGCCCAGAGTAATGTGCGCGAATGAATACAAACATTTGTTCCGCATAGATTCGAACCCGCAAGCTGCGTATGACTGTAGTCAATCTCTCGGCTACGTGGTTTCTCTGAATGGGGATAGACTGCCAAGTGAAGCCAGCATGGTCCATTGTGTAAAAGAGAAACCGTTAGCCGAACTAGATTAGAACGCACCCTTCAGTTGACCCGCTACAGCTGTCGCGACAAGACAATCGTGACAGAGAAATTTTCGTTTACGGTTTTTTTTAATCATCACAGCAGCTATTTTTTTAAGCGTGTTTCGTTGAAATATTCAATAATCTCATCTTCCAAACAAAATAATTTTAAAAGTATTATGTTTAACAATATAATACAACGCCAAAAAAGAGTGTGATAATTACCTAGCAAGGCCGAATCCGAAAACAAAAAAAAAACAACCGCAAGAAAAATCCGCGCGCGAAACTTGCGTGTATTTAAAACAACGGAGCCCAGATAAGAGCAACCACTCTAAGTTGAGCCGACCTTTCTGTCTAAACACCCCCTTAGGCACTCGCTTCTGTGGTGAGAGAGGCTACGGGTAGTTCTAAAAGAACTGGCGGCTTACGCACGTGTCGAGTTAACCTGCGCACAAGTTGCAGAATCAATCAACGTGGTTATTTTGCTGGGCAATCGCTGGGGAGAGCTACAGCGCATGCGTAGAGTGCGTACACCAGTAGTGATGGTAGTCTCGGTGTTTTTGTGCGTACAACTTCGCCTATCGAATTTTCGGGCGTCTTGGAGACTGGGCGGGACGCTCCGGCGCGCAGCGCGACGAGGATTTTTAAGATATATTTTTTAAACTTTAATAAATAATTTTTGTGTACTTTTTGTGTTTTATTTTTAAATAGTTACATTGTTATATAAATTACTGTAATCCGTAAACTAATAATGCACGCAAATTAGATAATATTATTGTTGATTCAACAGAACCAGGCGGCATGACTGTCACAAACAAAGTAAATAATGAAGCTTAACATGAATTTTAATAATGATTACGAATAAATTCTACGCAGATATGCTTATCGATAGTTCACGCGGTCAAGTTAGTCGATAGTTGCGTCTCTGACACCGCGAGCATCCCGCCGAAATCCGCGAGAACAGTGGAGGCAGAGCACTTGACAGTATTCGCGCGCAACCGGTGTGCGATAGACGTCCTCATGCCACAGGCAACAAATATCCCTCGCGAACAAGGTACGTCACTAAAAACTTATTTTCACAAACTGATTTTTTTTTTAACCTGTATAATTCTTCTTTTAAAAATAACAAACGTTCTTTCCTTTTTTAAAAATACGCAGTTTTTTAATTATATTCTTAGTTCGAGCGAACATCTTGGCCGGGAGTTAAGTGACAGCTGAAATGTTTACAATAGAGAAATTTTTCGGGTGTTCTAAGCGGATTTTTGCGGATTATTAATCGTGCTTTGGTTAAAAAATATTTGAGTGAGTGTGCGTTAAGAACTTTTCGTAAACTTTTTACGCGGGTTTTTTTGGGTTACGGTATCAGATTGATGACTATTTTAAAAAATATAGCGGAATACTGTGTTTTATTGTGATTTAATCCACGATTACGGTGTTTTTCAATTTGCTCGTTTTGAGAAAATATAGGAAATTAAGTGAAATTTCTCGAGGATGCTACTTTCTTCAGGTTTTTTGAACGTTATTGTAATTCACATTTTAATTAATTAATTACTGTATTATACTTTCCGAACTAGGTGCACAAAGTATATTTAACTCGTTTCGAGATGGTTAACGCTTTACTTAACTGTGAAAACATTATTCAATTGTTTACATTTTTTGATAGGTCAAGATTTAGATAAACACGCAACAACTTTGTAATAATCACGTGGCAAGATAATATTGGTACTTTATTACACGATACGAGAATTAACGTGAATTTAACTGATTTAGCTGTTAAAATGTTGTGCCGATGTTATCCTAATGGAGGTCAGAAACAGACTGTGCGTGAACCAACCTTCTTATTTGTTGTTAGGCAATTTCGTGTTTCCTCATGTACCCCTCCCCCTAATTTCTTCAAAGTTTTCCTCAGTAACCCCACGCTATGTTTTCTTTTAAGGCTTCCCCTTCATTTTACTTTTAAAAACAAAAATCAGTACGAAAATAAAAATAGTAATTCAATATCGATGTTCATTAGCCGCCAAGCTATAAATTTTAATAAACCTCATTAATTCCAATAAAGTAATTTCTAGCAATAATGAAAATTCATATCTCTGTTTAAAACGAAAAGCATGTAAGTCCGTTGCGTCGGTTTAAATTAGAATTAATGTGCTCATTTTACCAGAAACAAAATGTATGTAGCAAGCCCCGTTACCTTAGTTAGGCAACAATTTACATTAAAGCCCGTATTTCACAAACAGTAGCCAGCGGTGTTTTAGTGCACCCACAAACTTAAACTAGTCATAGTCACTTTTGAATTGTCAAATACAAAATTATGAAGTTCACATTTCTTTCAAGACATGAAATCCAACACGATCATCATCACCTGTCGGTCGTCTTCTATTAACCGGTAACCAGAAGCAGCTGAATATATATAATTACTAGTATTTTATATAGACGACTGCCATCTGACCTTCACAACCCAGTTAGTACTGATTAATACAATACCCTTTGGTAACACTGGTTGCCAGACTTTCGTGCCACTACCTGTAATGCTGGCAAAAATTGCTGGCAATACGTGCTTTCCAAGACACGGAGCGCGGAGCGGATTTTGCGTGCCTAAACTAAGGCAGAATTATCCAGCTCACTATATTAAAAATTGAAACAACATAATTGTATTGTACATGTTGCTCATTGATTTTTTGTCTTTGTAACATTTAGTATCCGCCCTCCTACATTCTATGCAAATAAATGATTTGATTTTATTTTTTTTATTTGGAACAAATCTAAGTATGTAATGAATATTTTGTTGTGTTTTTCATAAAGTTCAACATCGTCCGTCAATTTCAATCTGTTTTTAATTTATTTTACTATTTACCCAGCAGATAACACAGGAAAATATCATAATACAATATTTGAGAACAAAGGAGAAAGAGCTCGTGGCCTAATAATAACTGCCACTCGGGTTGATCTTTAGGTTAAGCCGTGCTTGCCTAGGTTGGTCTGTGGATGGGTGACCACCCATTACTTACCGAGTTTTCTCCGTGCCTCCGAAAGCACGTTAAGCTGTTGGTTTCGGCTACTATATATAGATCTTTGACAGTCGTTACAGGTATTCAGTGACCTGAAAGTCTGACAACCAATCTTACCCAAGGGTATTGTTTTACCCAGTAATAACTGGGTTGTGGAGGTCCGATAGGCAGTCGCTGCATGTAAAATACTGGTATACAGCTGCATCTGGTTAGACTGGAAGCCGACCCCAACATAGTTTGGAAAAAGCTAGGCAGATGATGATTATTTGAGAACAAAGGTACTGATTATTTATTAAAATATTTCTGCCAGCAGACCTACAAAAGCAGAAATGAAAAAAAAATGTAGGCGATAGTGTGTGATAAGAGTGTTATTTCAGTGTGAACACTAGCTGCAGTCCGTTCATTTATATATCGAGACCCATTACGTCTCTAGCGTGCCGATGGCTAATTTAATTTGACAGTTTAAGTCTGTTTGCGCTCGTTTGTATCGTTTGGAGAGGGAGAGGAAGACCAAAAAAAAGATGGATAAATCATTTATTTCAAGTAGGCCAGTTACAGAGACTTTTGAATAGTCGAACAAATACTAAAGAAATTAATTAAACTAATGGGCCTACCACACGCCCAAGCCTCGCCACAACCTCGCCCGCGCGACCACACGGCGCACACAACACATCGCGCGTGCGGTTGTAGCTATTAATAGTTTGTGAGAAGTGATATTATAAAGGAAAAAGGAATAAATGATAACGTGACGACTGGTAGGGCAGAATGGAAGAAAAAAACGTGTTGCGCCGACCACAAATAACATAAGTTAAGGGCAGGAAGGTGATTATGTCCTTTTGCCCATTACAGCATCGCAGGTATCCGTAACGAGATCAAATCTGAAATAGGATTCAAAACGTTCTGATGTATTTATTCCCTCGCCGTTTTCAATAGAATTCTGTCACTCTGTCTTGTTTGTCCGTCTTGTAAACTGTAAGATAGACAATAAGTGCACTGTCATTAAATAGGTTACTACTGGTTTATAATATGCTGCTGCCAAGAATTTCACGAAATTCCCTTTATCCCAATAATCAAGCTGAACGGTAAATTTTAGTTCAAGTAAATACTCAACTTAACTGAAACCATTTATTTTAATTAAACCATCACAGACACTTTTGAATGTCAGAAAAACAATACATAAAACGAAACTACAGTCACAGTCGTAAGTATATGGTCATAGTTGCCCATTCCCTAGCATATTTCTCTACTAGCGGACGTCACGCGGTTTCACCTTCGTAGTTCCCGTTCCCGTGGGAATACAGGGATAAAAGATAGCCTATGTCACCCGGGGATAGTTTAGCTTCCCAACGGTGAAAGAATTTTTGAAATCGGTCCGGTAGTTTCGGAGTCTATTCGTTACAAACTAACA
Organism: Diarsia brunnea; assembly: GCA_949774965.1. NCBI lineage: Eukaryota > Metazoa > Arthropoda > Insecta > Lepidoptera > Noctuidae > Diarsia > Diarsia brunnea. Next base: position 35,057,273 of record OX458996.1, read on the forward strand.
AACACATCTTTCCTTTTATAATATTAGTTTAGATGGAGAAGAACGAGCATGAGACTCCAAAATAAGGAATAGGATGAAAAGGATTGGAATAGGTTTTGTTTCAGTAGAAAATAAACCACTATGTTATTTACAGTTTTTTTACAAGAACTGATATCACGACGGCCGGGTTGGTCTTACTAATAGTCAAGTTATTGGAAATTTCCATTAGGTAATTTGTGGTAGCAGCCCGAAAGCTGGTTATAGGACCTGAATAGATATACTATAAGGTGGGTGTACAGTTACACCTCCGTCTAACCCCAGGGATTGCAGGCGTGATGGTAAATTATGTATAATTGTATACAACGTTTGTATAGTTTCCCTCCGGACTGTACTATGTTGCTATGCCACAGTTGCTACTAATTATTTAAATAACACCGCTTTTGTTAATATGAAGCTCGGTCGTTTGTGCTCATTACCCTTTGTTAAAATGTATTCCGAGCTTTTGATGTGACTATTTAAAAAAACAAGCCCAGACTTACTAATTGTTCTACCAAACATCCTCGCCTAACGCAGACAGGCGAAATTATAGGTCCAGGTTTCAGCACGATGGCCGTGTTGACGTTCCACGCGCGCCTCAAAGAGATGTCAGCAACATTGCAGGGGCCCGGAAGGGCTGACACCTGCCGAGGCTGCGGGTTGTTCGAAAGAGATACCGCGGCCCAGAATATAAAGGGCTAAGAAGGAACAAGGGTGGATTTTATTAATTAGAAGTCTGATACTCCCTCCCTTCCGCTCCGCCCAGGGCGGGAGGAGTAATTTGATGATTTCCTACCCCCCAAAAAGAAAAAAAGATTTCCGCACGATGTTCTCCATTACCGATAGTAGTTGAAATAGCTCGCTGAATCAGCGAGATGAATTGGGAGCCGTAACACTACCCGTGGATTCGACAGCCGTTGGGTAGACGTGTTCGTGAGTACACCGCGAAATGGGAAACGTAAGGTAGGTGCCCTCAGGCTGGGTGATAGTATACGTGCAGGGTAGGTGGAAGCCGCGGAAGAGTTAAATGGCGTATGATTGCAAAGCCTTAGGCCAGGAATTCAAAATGTGTAGTTGATGATAGGAAGAAATAAAGTTTAAAAAACCGAGTTACAAAAAAAATCTAATATAGATACCTACTTGTAACTTTATTTTCGGATGTCGATGACTTTGTGTGTTTCATAATTTTTTTTTGCCACCGACTTTCAAAAGTTAGTTATTTAATTTGTTGGAAGTTAGTGTTTAGTGCTAGTGTTAGTGAATAGTGTAATGTAGCACAACTGTTACCAAAAAAAACAAGGAAAAGTGTATTCGCCTTAATAGAGACAATAAGAAAAGTGCCAATGGACACATTCTTAGTACGTAAAGACAATTTAACAGTTTAAGTTATAATTCAATTACTTATTAGTTTATATACAAGGCTAGAATGTAATAAGATTAGAGTCCATCATTTTGATAAACATTAGGATAAGAGAAAAAAAATTGTCGGAAGTCGGTTTTTATTTAGCAAATTTCTTTATTTTACTCTTTTTAGTTCTTAGTCCACACATAACCAAATTGAGAACATCGTTTTTTTAAAGTCGGTTTAAAATTGCTCAGTAAAAATATAACAGGTAAATCTACAATAGTAGATTATGTAACACAAAATAATCTCCAGAGATGACTTCTTCAAAAAATTCCGATCAATAACAAAACTTTAACTGACCACAAACTCCATCCAACACATACATACGTATGTAGTATATATATGTAGCTAAGTTTACTTACAAACTTGTAGCGTAGAGTACTACAAACTATAATTATCGAAAACATTGTAGTGGGTAAAGTTAGAACATCAAAACATCAACACTATAGTCGTTAGATGATCGTTAGAGAGATTTGATGAACTAACTTATCCCATTTAAGTCTTTCCGATATTACCTAGTTCTAAACACTGGGTGTACATTGTTCTAAACATCCCCACATATACATTTTTCGTCGGTTTAAAAAAATACAGCTGTTTATTAAAATTCTTTCGTGTTCGTGAGCAGCTGATTTTCTTTTTTTTAATTATTTATGCAAATTTTCTTAAGACATAATAATAATATTATGACGATATGATGAGAATTATTAACATAGCAAGTTACGCGTATCCCTTAGTTCAAAGCAAACAGTCTTCTATTAAGCAAATGAATTTCAACTGAAACTACTTTCAAGAAAACTGCTCAGGGTTCGCATAACGTGTCTCGTTTACAGATTTAAACATGAAGTGCCTATTTAGAATTCCAGTCTGAATATCTATGTATAGATATAAGTTGAGTGCCTATTAATATATCTAATATAATGCTAACATAATGAAACTGACAGTCATTAGTTTCTCCTCGCCATTGCGATCTTTTTTGTTCTGGAATCTGGATCAACCTGGAAACATTCTAGTCACGGAGGTCAACGTTCCAAAGTTTCACATGTTTCTTTTTACATTGAGCGTTTGGTTTTTGACACCAAAAGTCGTTTCGCAGCAAGATTTTTTGCCCCGTGTTAGTTCGAAGTACAGAATGCTGGGTTGACTTTGTGAAATGTTGGTTTACACCCTTTACAAGAGTAAATTTAGCTCGCAGCTTCAAAATCAAGATCTGGTAGGAAATTGTGATTCGGTAATCGACTCGGAATCAGTTATTATTCTATGTCCCAACCTGGATCATCGTCTTCATGAGAGCCTAATACCATCCAAATCCACTAATAAAATAGGTAAGGATAGAGAGACAGACTTACTTTCACATTTAATGGTTCGTGTGAAAATGTTTTAAACGTTACAAACTAATCCATTTACAAAGTAATACGTAACACTAACTAGCGGGAGTGATAAGTGATAATTTAATCTTGTATCATTGAAATTAATTGAGTTATGTGAGTGATCTAACTGTCTCGTCTCACGCTAATTGCTAGATATTAAGATTAACTCATCAGTGGTTTAGTAGGAGCTGACAGCCTGATGTGCTCTGTACGCCTAGTAGATATAGCAGAGTTCAAGGTAGTGATAACAAAACATTTATAAGGTTCTGTATGCAGAGAATACAAGGACCGACCACAAAACCTGACTGAGTACTCTGCTCAACTAACAAAGTAACGCTGTGGAAAAATTACTGCTGTAAAACGATTTTTTTTGGGTGAAGAATCACTCAAATAATCTCTGTCCAAACATTATATTGATGGATGCATTCAATTGTACAGGCGACAAGGAAGGAAGTATTTAAAATGTGTGAGGAACTTTGAACCTCAATAACTTCGTTAAAAGAGTTCCAAGATAGCGTTCAGGACAGGTATAAACGCATAAGGGTGGAGGCTAAGGAATCTGACTTCTTTTTCTAAATCTTCGTTCTAGTCTAGACCAACTCAAGATGAAAGTATTGCCATATCTGTTGATTGCATCAACCAACACTATCAACTGTAGTGGAACATCAAAAATTGCCTTTGACAAGTGATAAGTGTATTTACCTATAGAAAGGTATACAACCTATCGCAGGCATAGCGCTTGTCAAAGCGATAGATGAAAAGCAAATCTGTTAACTCGCGCTCACACACGTTTTTTGCCCGCGTGGAGTTTGGTAAAAGTCTCACGGGATTGAAAAACGTATCCTGTGTGTTAATCCAGGTTATAAACTATCTGTGTGCCAAATTTTAATTAATCCGTTTGGTAGTTATTCTTTAAAAAATAACTCATAATCATCTTCACAACTTTGGCTTTTATTTTTAATTTAATTTTGAAAAAAATTCTAACGCGAACGAAGTCGCTGGTAATAGCTAGTTGAATGATAAATAATATATCATTATTACATGAAGCGACCTCCTATCTGACCTCCACAGCCCTGTTAATACTAAGTGATACGATATCCTTTGCTAAGACTGGTTGTCAGACGACTGCCAAAGATCTATATTTGGCAGCCGGGACCCGAGTGGCAGCTATTATTAAGCCACGAGCTCCACTGAATTGAATGATAAATATACTTCTAATATAAAAGTAGCTGGTACAACTACTTACTTAAGGGATTACTTAGCCGTTGTCTACACAATATAACAATGGGTATGTCACTAACTTGCTATACACGGCACAAGGGACAAACTACTGCCATGATAATTATCTAGGTATTGGGTTCTTTATTTTAACCGGCTAAATCATCATCATCATTATTTCAGCCGAAAGACGTCCACTGCTGGACATAGGCCTCCCCTAAGTGTCGCCACATTGACCGGTCCCGTGCATCTCGCATCCAGCGGATCCCCGCAACCTTCACCAGGTCATCGGTCCACCTAGTGGGAGGCCTTCCAACGCAACGTCTTGCGGTTCGCGGTCGCCACTCCAGAACTTTCCGGCCCCATCGGCCATCCGTTCTGCGAGCAATATGCCCTGCCCACTGCCACTTAACCGACTAAATATTTCAGCGAATTCAGGACAAATTTAGGATCATCCCTTACATTATATCTGTATATTATGCTAGGTAAGTTCCATAATATTTCATGTAAGGGTGGGTGAGGTATTTAAACCGCTTTATTAAACGTGCCAGTGTGTTTCCTTAGCCAAAGAGCCCTAGGAAAGTCTATTCGTGTATTTTCCACATCTATTCTATTCGATTTCCATACAACCACAATACGGAAAGTCGATGTAAAAGATAACCAACAGTTTACAGGCAGTTGAAGATTGTTTGATGTGCGTCTGCTGGGTAACGGTCTCTCATATTGTTCCTTCTACTCTTCCTTCCGAGCTGTTTTTTCCAAGAAACTCTCATTAATTGCTACAATTTGTCCGGCCTGCGTTAGTAGGTCTCCCTCGGTGACGACGGTAACGCCTGTCTTCTCGTTTAGTCCACTCTCGGCCCCTCGACCCATAAATAAGATTTCTTCATTGGTGTCCACTCGACTCCTAAACATAGTCCACACTCGACCCCAGGGGGTTAGTTTTAATTTTCATACCGCGTGACGACAAAGTGAAGCTGAAAATGAATAAGTAATACGTGTACCTATCAGCTCGTACGTTACCCTGAACAAAATAGAATAACATGCCCATATATTATAATTAAAACTACGTACCATTCCAATGGTATGACAACTAGAATAGTCCAGAAATTAATAAATTGTAATTTCACGACGGTATGTAGTCGGAATTGCAAATAACTGGAAATTCTTATTTTGATGCACATTGAACTTAAAACGTAAATGCCGTCAACGGGTCTCTGAATGTCAATTCAGAAACCCATTGCATTGCATTTACATGCCATCGAGAAATTCGTCTTCGTCATGTTTATGTAAAGTGATAATTTTACAAACAAAATTGTACCTATTTGAAAAATCATAGGTGCGTGTTTTGAATTCGAACTCGAACCACATCGACTCGTAAATAACTATCATTTTAATTTTAACTGATAACTGTACAAAAAAGTAGATTTTTCAGCCCAGAGTACCGGTTAACTTGAAAAATAAACATGACCACATTATGTAACGATGGGTAGAAAAACGAACCTTTTCGAACATGAACCCGGACGCCCAGTGAAACATGTCACACGCTCGGACATGTTGTAATTAAAAAGGTTCTTTGTTTCTCCACGGAACCCTAACCCGGGCATAGAAGATTATTCAGAAACAAAATAAAAGACCCCCTCTCTCCGTACAATTAAAATGTTTTCGAATAGGTAACTCTTTTCCATTAAAGCATGTGCAGGTTTTCCGACATTTTTCCATTAATCCACCATCGGGAATCGTCGTTTCGTTGAAAATAATGTTCATTCATTGTTTTAGAGAATTTTCTCCGGTTTTTTGGATAAAACAAAAACTGCAATGGAAAAATCTAGTATTTATTTTGTAAATAAGAATGTTATTAATCGTCATCATTCGCCTAGTATTGTCAACTATGTCGAGGGCAGCTTCTAGTATAACGGAATGTAGCTGAATACCAGTATTTGCCATGATGCATCTGCCTATTTCACCTCCACTCCAGTTAGCCAACCTGGTGAAGGTTGTGGGTATCCGCTGGATGCTAGACGCACGGGACCGGTCAATGTGGTGACACTTGGAGGCTAGCAGTGGACGTCTTTTGGCTGAAATGATGAATGATGATGACCCAGTTAGCACTGGATAATACGTGACCCCTTGGTGACTGGTTGGTAGACTGGTTGTTAGATATCACATGCCATGTAATGCCTGTTACAACTGTCAAAAATCGACAAATGAGGCACGGAGGAAACTTGGCAAGCAAAGCTAAATCGTCGGCTAATCGGATCGTTCCTAGCAGCTGTTTAAATTAAGTTACATATTAATCCTATGAACCCAAATTACAGCTAAATTACCTCTATTGTTAATCTCGTTTCATTTCTAACTATAATATAATTTAATTGGGTTCCATGAAAATTAACTTGTGATGCATATTGCTAATATTCCGGTTGGCCATCAATTATCAAGGCTTTGGGGTCGGGCCCGGTTCGGCCCGGGCACCGATCTTACGACGTTTCGGTCACTGCGACCTCTCTGGCAAGCTGTGCCATCGATATATTACTGGAGTCAAGTTAGGAAGGAAGTTGTGTAATTTCCTTGTATATGTTGGAAATTTTACAGCAGTACTTTCTAGCCACTTAAAAAAGGCGTTCCGGAGGTTTAAAATAATGATATAGATATTCATTGGTGTCTAAAATCACTTTCAAATCAAATAAAAATGATTAGCGGATCGCTAATAATATTCTCTCTACAGTATTCTCACAATAACAAGTTCTTCTTTTTCTTCTTACAAGTTATAAATACTGCAATCATATTTTTAAAACAGTTTCCGTGCCAACGGCTGGGTACTACATATAATCGCGTTTTTCTTTATATTTTCTCTAGAATCGTACTAAGACTTCTTACGGCCATTCGAAGAAACCTAAAAGTCTACCTAAGTAGGTAGGAGGTAGCTTTAGTAAATAGAAACAGTAGAAACAGCATGTTAAAACAAAAGTTATGAATTAAATCTTACAATGCAGAACATTTTAATATTTCAAATACGTTGAAACTAAATTGCAGGATACATATCGTTCGCTCTTGTGAAGCTTTTAATTGCACTCAAAAAGTAAAGACCACAAAAACAGCAAGCACACCACAGAACCGCTAAAAATACAATGGTAACGCCACGTCTGCAAATTTTGTAGCACAATCCGAAAAGCTAATATGACGATGTTGGCCGCGCACCCCTATAAACAAGGATTGGTTACGTGACGGCCGGGAGCCGGGAGATGGGTACGCGCCTAATTATCGACGGCCTCCTACCGCTGCCGTCGACGTACATAATATAACTTATAATTACACCATTTCTCAGTAGCAGCCACGGAGTCTGGATTTGTGCCCGGTTGATGGCAATAGGCTCGCCTCCTATTACATGGGTTTTAAACATAACTGGCGAGATGTGTGACATACATTTCTGCCTAACCATTAGAGGATTACTCTTTATATTTCTCATTTATATAGGGTTGACTATACACGACGTACAGGACCACAAATTCATCGCATTTAGGTACTAGGCACCCCAGTTAACCAGAAGCCAGTCTCATTGGTTGAACGGCGAAATGCCAATAAAAAAAAAGAATCCACAGCATAGACAATATTATCAATACTATTTTCATAGTCGTATTTTGTCTGACGAAAAATATCTATATTAGAAGCGTAAAACCGGTTGCCGTAAATATTATCGTGATTATCGTAAATTGAATGAACCTAACAATATGATGACTAGCTGGATCACATCAATATTTACCAAATATTTTTTTTTTTTTTTTTTTTTTTTTCTTTTTTTTTTGCCAAATAAACACAATTTTCTTTCTTTCTTTCTTTTCTTTCTAGCACGGTTAAGTTGTTTGAACCAAAACGGGTAAAAAGAGCATAACGAATAAATACTGTTTCGAAAACAATATTTCTTCAATCAGTGTTGCAGTGTTTCACGATTTCGAGTCCCCTGTGCGACATAACTCGATGCTATTAATATTCTTTTATCCGAATTTAATGCAGGAAACGAAAAATCTGAGCGGTGTTTTTCAGGGGATGACAAATGATGCCCGGGATTTTAATCTGCATTCCTCTCATTTTTGGAAATTCGTTTTTTTTCACTATTCATTAATTTTATGGAAAAAGAGAAGATTTTTTGGATAAAGTGAATAACGCTCTATAAGTCATTTTCTGATTAGTGGTCTTACTATCGCCCGTTGATGGAAAACTAACCGAGAGATTGACTTCTCAGTAATTGAATTGTACTATGTCTATAGATTGCTAATATCCCCGCCAGCAACAGTTACAGGTCATGCCAGTGAGTTTTCAATCGACGTTACAAAATGACAAAAAGTCGATCACGACGTCATGTTCCTATAGGCAAGATCGGAACAATCGAAGTCAAATCAAAGTCTTATAATCTTCTCTATATATAAAAATGAATCCATATTTCCTTGGTCATCGCATCACGCCTGAACGGCTGGACCGATTTCGCTAATTCTTTTTTTTTTGTGTTTGTAATTGTCAGTAGAAGGTTCTAATGAAAGAAAAAAACAAGAAAGTTGGCAGCAGTAGGTAGTTTTAACTTTCAGTCATGACGAGGATTAGAACGGCTATTTAGAAGCAGTGTCAACGGAGGAAATAGCCTGGCGGTTGTGCGACCGCTCTTCAACCAGTTAGTCGCAGGCTCAATCCCCACTACGGGATATATATTTTTTGTGATTTGTTTTGAATATTTTTTTGATGCCTTTTACATTTGTTTTTCTCATTTTTTTTAAATATTATATTTAATCTGTTCCACAATAAACATACAATATAAAAAGAAGATGCTGATATTAAAAGTGTTACAGAAGAAATTATCATCATTACAGAAGATACATGCAGCGACATCTATTGTAAAAAAATGTTACTAATAAATAAATGTGTTCACAAGTTAACTTTTAAATCGGGTTTTTCGAAACGTTGATATAGCTTAGCGTACACTGGATTCGTTCAGAAGACGCTTCTATGAAAATCTACATTGCATAAAGTGTGTGTTCTATCGATTTCCATCCATTATATTTTTGCAGTTTATCTTTGAGCTCGATAGATGACGATGTTCATTTCACACCATTTAGGTAATAGGTAGGTGAGTAAGTTATTAGGTAGGAAAAAGGGCATTGTAACGAATGCCGGGTACAGCTAGTAAACTAATATCTATCGTATTTGCTTATTTTGCGTCCAAATAAACGGGCTTAGGAGCCAAAGTACACAGCCATGTCCACGATTTACGAGAATCTTCTTTGAAGTCACTTTGAAGATGTGATCTTTGTTGTCAAGTAGCGTTTTCATAAATGTCAGTGACAGGTGGTTCGGTTACTTCCGCTAAGTTGGGTCGTTGACCTGCTTCGGTTTGTTTTCGTAGTTTTGGATATATGTTTGAGATTATGTTTTTGTTGTATTTTAAGCACTTTTAGGGAAGGTTCTATTTTATCTGATGATTGTAATGACGACTTGGCCGAAAGACGTTTCTGTATTTGGCAATATGTGTATTTCGTGTAAAATACTTACAAGCTCTACAATTTTAATTAGTAGTTTCTTTTGTATTGAAGTGATAATCAGATCGAATACATGGATGATATGGCAAGAAAGGATGTGTCATAAGATGACGATTAATACTTTATTAATCTTCATCTTATACTTCTTTAAGTATGGAAGAAATTCAATGCTGCGTCGATCCCAAATTACCATTGAGTTTGTATATAAATGTCCTATTTATTGCAGTGTACGCGGTGGCGCGGCTAGGATGCATGCTTTCTTTCTTTCTATTTTTTTTTCTGATTTTGTTAAATATCTCGCGAACCTTTATAGTACTTTTTCATATTATGAACAATAATTAACATATTACGAACATTTATTCGCATTAACCCCGATACAAAATGCGACTGTGGGGCGGCCAGGAAGTATGACGCGATCTATTGTTTGTACATTATTTAAAGTCTTGACATTTTTTTAATTATAAGGCAACTAGTATTAAGTACAAATTAGGATAGTCTACCCTGAGACCGACTGCAAAGAATACCAGCGTCACACGCTCTTGACCCACTCTTCAATGGAAAATAACCATTATAACCAACGCGCGTATACCTACAGAAGTCACCCAATAAATGCGGTGCTAATAATAAAGATACAAAGACTAATTTCCTGCGCACCCTGAATGCCTGGGAGCCGGATAGCCGGCCGTCTTGTTTGCCTATACACTTGACCCGAACCGGAAAAGGAAATTGTATTTCCTCTTCTTTCCTGTTGATTAAATTTGTTGTGGCTCCTAAGAAAACGTTATGCTTTACACTGGGATGGGAGATTAATTCGTATGGCTCTTGAAATTTTATTTGAGAATATAATTCATTTGTATTTGCAAACAAAATTTTTGGAATGACGAAATATAAACAAAATTAGCTGCAGTCATAATCAAAATTTTAATTATTATCACTATCATCACTACATAATTATTATTGTAAAACAAAGTCCTCCGCCACGTCTGTCTGTCTGTTTGCGATACACTCAAAAACTACTGCACCGATTTTGATGATATTTTCACCAATAGATAGAATGGTTCTCGAGGACGGCTTTAGTATATATTTTTTTCTAAATTCAACCCCTAAGGGGGATAAAAGTTTTTTGGGACATTGGAACATAACTGGCGTTATGTAGATAAACTATTACATAGATCCACTTTGAGGATTACAGGTGTATTTATTATGTTTGACAATTAAGAATATTTTTATCATTTTCAAACAAGGTTCAAAGTGATAATTATTTTTCTTTTTTGTTTTTCTGTTTTGCACCTACTGTGTATTGTCTCTGCATCACCCTAAGGTAGACTGGTAGAAAATGCCCAAGACATTAAGTCCGCCTCTGTACGATTTTCGTGCATAAACTTTGAATAAATAAAAATAATTACCATTGATAAATAATTATCTCGTTCTCAATATTACTATGAAACCGATTTGCCACTTCCACAGTTCCGCACTAGTATTCCAAACGTGTCAAAACGTAAACAGAAACAGTCGCAAACATTGTGTTTAATCAATAACCAGATGTTCTTGTACGATAGTTGTGTTAGTTTTGTCTGTTATTGTTTCAGTTTAAATTTAGACCATTGAAATTTAATCATATTTGAATTGAATTCGATTTAAAACAAAACAAATAGCCAATTGTCAAAGGTTGATGACCACATATTTTAAATCAAGGAGTTAAACATTTTCATTTTGTAGTTACTTTTCAAATTTTTAAGAAATTTTAATTGCATGAGAGAAGTTTAACTTCATGTTAGTAATCTTTTAAGATTAGTTTTGAACTACTTGAAGCGATGTGCTGTAAGTGAAAGATAACTTAACTAAAGTGTAAAGCTGAGTTTGTGCCTTGAGATGAGATGAATTTAGTTACACTGCTTTATTATTTATAACTTGCTGTAGGTAATGGTAGGAAATAATGTGCTACTCTAAACCAGACAGGCGTATGCAGTAGTAATTCTCAGTAAAGTACTGCTACTTAATTTACTTTTGTGGTTCATAGGCACAATAAATAATACAAAGGTCTTTGGCGTCCTCCAGACATAAGACATCAATATAATTATTTGGACCAATTTAGGAAGCTACCTATTTTGATACCAAGATGACGCACACTAGTTTCTCGGAAACTTTAACAATGCCGTTATTTTTATTGCTGTTGAGGGGTTTGCATGTAGTATTGGAGAAAAATATAGCTTCAGTCTTAAGTTTATTAAATTAAAGTTCCCAATTATTAAACCAGTCAAGCAAAAATCTACAAAGAGTATGCGTAAAAGTTACCCTACATACTCAGATAATATAAATGCATTGAAGGAACAATAGAAACTAGTAATCTTTAAGCTCCTTGTACTAAATGTGAAGATAAATGAAAAGATACCACTCTACAAGAAATCCTCTCTTCTACGTACTTAAGTTGTCTATAGGAGACGCTACGAAGCTTTTGTCTTTGAAAGAGAGAGCAGTTACCTTAAACTCTCGCTTGTGTACAATACGATTAAACTATGAATGAATGGGAATTAAAACCGTTTGCACTATCATAAGACGACGTCGAAATGTTTTGCTTAGTTAATACACAGTAGTTTTTAAACGGACATCACGCACAATGCGATCACTACATAAAGATACGACATTAATAGATGTATGGCAGATATCGAATTTGACATAAAAACTGTCATCATCTGCCTGTTCTTGTCCTATTCTATTTGTGGTCGGTTCAACACGTTATTTTCTTCAATTCTCTCCTGTCATTACATCATTTACTCCTTTCTCTTTACTATCATTCCTCACACAATCCATTCATCTTTTCTATGGCCTTCCTCTCCTTCTCTATCTGTAAAACATAGTTCTTAGTTGTCTGTAAAGATCGATGTCCAGGCAGCGCTGGCCGATGTACATTATTGTCTGAGCCACGGCACGATCATTACAAGAGGTTCGTTTGCTCCGTACCCGGCGAGTGTGAAAGGTCAAATAACGGATAAATAAGTCAATTTACGGGTAATCAAGTTAGGAAACAAACAATAGGAAAAAAAATGTTTTACTGTACTCTTAAAAGAGTACATAGATAGAAGTGGCTGTGTGCCGCAAACTATGCACAGCCTGTATCTTAATAGCTCAATATATAATATACAGTAAACGCAAATTAAATAATTGACTGTTCCGCGTGACGCAACACAGCAAGACACAATTAACAATTATTCATTAAGAAAATTGTAAGTATACTCGTAAATCACTCAGAAATCTAAACGTGCTTTGAAAACATCAATAAACATGATTGAATCATTAAGTTGAAGGGGGGAGAGTGAACTGTGTGTGCGAGAGTGAATGTGTAGTGAATCGTTTTGAAAGATTTTCAACGTAGTCTCAATACCTAATTGAATTCCGCTAACCATCACAGACGGCGAACAAAAGTCACATCATTCTGAAATGACTACCCACTCGCCCCCTCACCCCTACAAATTCGAGCAGCTCACTACCCGGGGGCCTAGACAAGTGGCCTCCACTTTAGAGCGTTCCGCATTTCTGCAACGACGTTCGACTAGCTTGTCACAAGCCTACTTTCAACCCATCATCAACATTCATCATTTAATTTTCATCACTGAGCTCTTTTGCTCTTAAATAGTAACAAGCATGATAATACCTCCTCGGACGAACGCTGTAACATTAAACATTCCCGCAACATTTGGGGCCGCGTACAATTATAATACGCCCAACAAACGCACACTAAGCAAAGTATTTCATGAAATATTCATAACATCACATCCAGTTTAGAAAATTCCGTTTTTTTAAACAAAAAAGGTTTCACGTTACTAACAAAATAAGGCTGTTAAGTGACTTTTAAAAGGCTTGTTATGTTCACGAGAGCATTATACTTAGGTGTTATGTTTCTTATTAAAAATGAGAGGACTAGGGTATCAGTTTTCGTGGAAGCTCTTTTTGTTCACGTGGACATCAAAGGCGTCTAGACAATTATTTTATAGGACGGGCAGCGCTGGTCTCCTTTCAGCCAGTAGTCACCGTATGCCTGGCAGCCATTTTATTACCAAGGTCACCGGACCTAATTTCAAGAGTAAATATTTTCGAGTTTATTATGACTGAACTAAAGGAGCTCTTGGCTTGGTAATAATAGCCGCGCGGGTCGATCTCAATGTAAAGCAACGTTTGTCGAGGTTGGCTTGTAATGGACCATTTCATTCCGAGATCCATCCGTGTAGGTAAGTAACACTCCACGTACTTAGAAACCAGAAGTGTGACAACTAGACTGCTTACCGAGGGATATCGAGTTACCCAGTAACTGGGTTCTGGAGGATATAAACATAATTATGTAGTTATTCGCTTCTAGAGAAATATGGGTATTCTTCTACATTATGGTTAGACTAAAGAAATCGGAAATAATTAATTTGCCAATTATGTATTTCAAATATTACGGCAGGCAGGCTTCAAATGACTGATTGATAAGTAAAACTTAATTTCAATCCTCGTTACAAAACCGCACATTTGACTTGGTGAAATATTGTCTTTTGAGAAAAATAACAAAACAGAAATACGTGTCTATCCCGAATATGTATACAGTCTCTGCAGTTGCTTATTGAATTATGTCACATACATTTCTAATCGAACCGCTTCAGCGTGTGGCCGGATGGCCCTAGATCTCGGAGCTAAATCTCCTACACGTTGGAATTCTGGGTCATCTGGACAGTTGGACCTGATGAAATGGATTATGGCGACGAGGGAAGGGGATTATACGTTGACATACATTTCGCCACACTTTATGGAAGAGGCATTTGAGAGTTTTCTTTTTAGCTAGCCCGTGTTGTCCCACCCCAGGGCAAAAGCCTCCCACCATTCCTTTCACTTGTCATTGTGGTGTGTTTCTTCTCGCCAATTCACGATGAAGCCATCCAAGTCCTCCCGTGATCTTAAACCAAAAACCCAAAAAAAATGCTTATGGTTACCAGTAAAAAAACTAGGTAGGTATTGTGTATGTAATAGAAGTGCTTTTTATTAATTACCGCTGAAAAAATTCCATGTGATGGGATGATTCGGATTGATGTACTGAACACGTGACAACCGTTTGTTCGTTCTTCCTTGTACCTTGTAAGTCCACCAGTCCTAATGTTTGGACCCACCCCAGGACTATAATAAAAAATACCAATAAAAAATACCGTCACCCCGTACCTACAGGATGACTACCCTCAAATTCGTCTAGCGGTGAACTGACTAGCCCGCGTTTAATCAAGCTGCATTCCGACTTGAATGAATATCAGCAAGCCAGTCGAACGGAAGCGAGGTGGGCAGGGTGCCAGGTCCACTAGATTTTATACCAATTACATTTTTGCTGTCTACTGTCATTTTGCTGTGGAAAAAATATTCTCATGTGTTAAAGAGAGAGGTTATAATATACTTATAAATGTATCTTCAATTACGATAGTGTATTTAGCTTTTTCTGGAGATTTCAGGGCATCGTGAAACTTAAAAGTTCTTTTTGAAGCTAAGGCGTCAGTATTATTTCTGTATTATGAGTGCGTTTACAAACATTTAAACACAAAATACGCAAACACCCAGACCCAGAACAAGTATTTGTAGGCCGTAGGGATCGAACCTGCGACACGTACCGCAGCAGTCAACCGCTCAGCCACGGTGCCAACCAAATCGTCGTAACTAATTATCTATGGCACAATTTGGCCACCAATTCGGCACCGTTAGTAATGTCCATAAGTTCCTGTATTGACACAGAACACGATATGAAATTCCCGATCATTTGTGGAAGAATGACACGTTACACTCTAAGGGAGATACATCTATAATTCCCTATTCATGAACAACAAGAACACAAATAACATCACGTCTGTAGCCCTTACAACGTTAGGTAGAGGTATGGGTATCCAGATTCTGAGAAATTTCTAGTGAAAAAATACAATAACATTTGGTCGACCCGGGAATAAAGAAAAACCAGTTTAATGATCTCTAGTTTTGAAACTCACGTGAATGGTTTGCTATTGATACCATCAGTATAATAAAATTTCCAAGAAATCTCTGACTTTATCAGGGAATATAGTTAAATTTAGTCATCATCATTTTCTTACCCTTATCCCAATTCATTTAGGGTCGGTGCAGCATGTCTTTTTCTTCTATACTTCTCTGTTTCTTGTCATCTCATGAGACACCTCCTTTCTTACCATATCATTCTTAACATAGTCTATTTATCGTGTTTTTGGTCTTCCTCTACTCTTATACCCATCCACATTCATATTCAAAACCTTCCTCACGACATTTTCCTCATTTCTCCACATCACATGCCCATACCACGACAAACGATTTCCTAAGCATTCTCATCACAGCCACATGTAAATGCCTTTCATTCGTTCCTTTTGTGGCTCAACATTCTGGTCCATACAAGACAGCAGGTCTAACTATTGTTTTATAAATCTTCTCCTTTAGTTTAACGGGAATGCGGGAGTCGCAGTCGCCATTTCATCCATCCTGTGTTAATTCTGTGCTTAACACTATGGTCGATTTCGCCATTGCTTTGCACGAGTAGAAAGTAAAAATAATTAAAGATGTTTTGTCTACTGTCTTCATTAAACTTTGTTATTACAATATAACATTTAGATTATTATTATTTTGACATCGGTATTTGTGTGTTATGTAAAGAACTGTGTGGTAGTATGTAAATAAGTGAGTTAGGCATTTTAGTTTCAAATATGTGCCTGTTGTTTAACTAACTTTTTTATTATTTGTAAGCTCTTGTTTACCATCTTAGTATTGTTCCTATTATGATGAACATTTACTCAATTCCCCGTTACCAATCGGGCAGCAATAAGGCATACGTGTAATATGCCACCATTTTAGATCTCATCACCTAGACCTCCCTAAAGATGGCGAACGAGTTATTTTGAGGGATTCCCACGACATGTATCAAAGTAAAGGGTTTATTGAGTTGAATTCGTCGAAATTAAAATAACGTCTCTCTGTAACGTGTTTTTTTAACTATAATATTTTAGTTTATTTTCCATCATCTTCATCCACCATATTTTGCGACGAATCTTATTCTTCAAATAAAACCTAGCTTACGCCCAGACATAAAGTCGGATAGTACCGAAGATATCTATTTGACATCAAATCAGATTCACTAGGGAATTCGTACGGTCTAGATATTAAAATTGATATTTCATCCTCAGGCATTCAGACCAAACTCGGTATAATAATAATATAGTCAAACAACGGGTTTGGTTTACAGGTAAAATTATTTAACTTTACTTGACTACATAGTTCATATTTAAAACTTTTACGTACGAGGACTTTTATGGCCGAGATCCGTAAATGTTACATAAGATTACCTTCCTCCTGGCTGTGGAAATTATATATTTCCACCTCCTCTGCTTTTCTTATCAAATCAGTTACATTGGGTACTTGACAAAAAATATATAATTAGTGCGTCAGATCGATTTCCAAAAACTATTGGACACATATTTTTTCTTTCGTCACGTAATCACAAATTCAGTTCATATTTTATTGAAAAGTGACGTCACAAGCCCCCACTCTAATGTATAATAATGTAAAAAGACTTGGCGACCTAATACCTGTACTGAAAGTAAGTAGCTTGTATACCAAGTCACCAACGTACATTCTTTGTTTGATAGCTAGTACTTGTTACACACATTCAGATATTGCCTTCCGCTGCAAGCACAGAGATGTATCACAGTTGATTCAGGCGATCTATGCAAATCTTACCTCGCTTGTTTCCACAGGGCGGAGTTGAATATAGAAACAAGTATAGTTTTCTTGTTTCAATACCTTAGTTTTGTATGTTCAAAAGCCTCCTATACGGCGTGCGGTAAAAAAGGAGTGATTAATAAAAAGGAATCCAAGATGCCCTAGATTAATAAACATTAAATTTTCTTAATCTAGTAAGGTACAGATGCATGAACATGGACGAGGCAAAAGGAGTATTCGTAAGGGAGGATTAATTAATTAAGGATTCGTTGCAGGTAGTCGTGTAGGTTCCGTCTACCTACGGGAAAAAGCAGGTATTAATTTTTAGAAAATATGTGAAGTCAAAGTAGAGTTGTCATGCTGCAGCTTGTTCAAAAGAGATACTTTACTGCGACCTCGAACACATAGGTCTATGAAAGAACATGGGTGGTTTTTAGTCAGTAAAAGTTCAAGCACTTTCTTGCGGGAGGAGTCGTTAAAATTTGACGATTTTCCAACCTACAAAAAAAAGTAAAGTTGTCATCTTAAACGCAATGGTTTTCATAAAAACCTCACAGAACAGCTGAGCCAAACTACGATTGCAATTGTTCCACGAGGGTGCATTTTTAAGGACTGAAAACAAGACTCTTAGTTAAATGTACCGTGAGTAACTTGTCAAAGACAAGTTTGAGTACCTCCCTTTTGTTCCGTGCGCCGTGCCTGTTGGAATTATGACGGTTGTGGTGCGCATGGGGTTAGCTGTGATTACATTTTTTATGCTTATCTTCTATTATTTATCGCCGGCTCTGCAAGCGGTTCTGCAAGTACTAACTGGGTTGTGGAGGTCAGATAGGCTCCATTAAATACACTAGTATCCACTTGTTTTCGGTAGATTGTAAGCCGACCCCAACATAGTTGGGAAAAGGTAATGTACTAAGAATTGCCAACCATAGAGCGTAGGTACCGATCACCGAAATCGATTGAAAATCACCGGTATTATAATATTACCACAGGTATACCAACTAGTTGTGGTTATAACACCTCCCGATACCATTAATTATGTTAGCCTAAACGATTACCTATCCGTGTGTTACGGTTTGGGTGTCAGAGGGAGCAGATATGTGGACGAGAGGCCCCCTCGCCGCCGCGCCAGTGCCGGGTTTGTGGTAATATAATATGTGCATTGTAGGTTAGGAGCGGGCACAGCGTCTGTGCAATGTGAGTCTTAACGAAGCGTGTAACTGTTCTGAACATCAAATATTAGACGAGAGATTTTAAAAGCTGCACTTTGCAAGATTTTAAGAAATTGGATTTTATTCATCACAGAACTTGATAAAAGGTTCACGAGAAATTACTTTGTGCTTTTAATAATTATTCTGTCTTGTCCATTGCAAAACTTGGACTATCTTACTTCCTACAAATATAATATAATATGGCGAAGTTTATGGCGATAGACGTATGGACACTAACGTTAAAACTTTACAGTAATAGTCTTATAGTTTCGCCATGTCTGTCTGTCTGTCCGCACTATAGCTCAGAGCAGAGACTGAGTTTTAGAAATTCGTAATTTGGCATGAATATACAGATAAGTTACGCGGCACAAAATGGTAAAATAAAATCTGTTAGTTATAGCAATGTCTGTTAGTTAATGTAAGATTTTTATTAAACAAAATAAAACAATGTTTAGATATCTTTGATATAACACTACCGTAAAATATCGTAGCCACCCTACACGGACTGTTTAAACTCAACATTGCCATGTTTGCACTTGAGCACGTAAAGCAAGACGACACTGACCATTGTCCGCCATAACAAAGGCTATTATTTATAACATAGCACCACGGCGATGATTGCCTGTACCGCCATTTTTAGCGGGTAACATGAAATGTGTGTTACAGGTTTCGGGGGCTACCATGTTTACTTTTGTGGTTGGAACTCGTTTGATTTTCGTTTTTGTTGCTCGAAACGTTAATGTGTTGGGAAGCAAGTGTCTTTTTTATCCTGTGTTTTATAAAGCAAGGAAGTCGCGCGCTCGATGAGATTCATCGGCAATACGACGAACTTTATTCCCCTATTATATTCATTTAGGGAAGAATTTCATGATTGAATTTGTAAATTCTTATGGGTAGTCAACAGCCTAACAATTAGTACTACCAGGTTACCAGGAGGTACCGTTTCACCAAGTAGGTAACTGGGCTTAAGAGGTGAAAAACCCCGCCAAAAAACAGTAGCGAAAAGAGTCGATGGAATGTGAAAGAGAAAGAATTATGCGAGTTTGTCTAATCTCGATTTTACAAGTTTTCCTTAGTAGGTGCCCTAGTTAACAGCGCTCGTAAATAACGCATAACCGAGCATTTGCGAACAAAGGGTGGGCAGTGGGCACGGGGCCCGCTGTTTTTAATTCCAATTTTTAGCTCTCAACGCGTAATGTGGTGTGTATTTGGGTTACGTAGCTTTTAATAGTTTTTTAAAAAACTGTGCTGAATTAGGGGTTAGTTTTTTCTTTTTTTTTTATAAAAACGTTGCCCCACACTAGAAATTTCTCATGTATCGTGCGTCCGTTTACAAATATTTAAACTCATACAAACCAAACAACCAGACCCGAAACAAGTATCTGTAGGCCGTACAAATATTTGTTCCGTGCGGGGACCGAACTCGCGACACGCTGCGCAGTAGTCTAATCGCTCAGGCGTTTGGTATTTTTTGCGAATGTCTGACAAGCAGTCGTGCCAAGGTAAGACTGGTACCCGGTACTACCTGGGAAGCAGTCCTAGGGTACTTGGTACAGGGTGGTTGACCCAGTACTACCTGGGTTGTAGAGTTCAGTTAGGTAGTCGCTCCACGTAAAATACTAGTATTCTATTCTAATTCCAGTTTAACCGGATGCACCTGCATCCGGTTAAACTGCATCCGGATGCAGGTACATCCGGTTAAACTGGAATTCAACATAGTTGAGAAAAAGATAGGCAGATGAGTACGTGTTTTTTATGCCGCTTATAAAACTTTTGATTATTATAATAATTTTAATATTTTCTTTTATCTCTCATGGGCAATGTAGTTTAAAAGGTAGTAGTTAGTAAATAGAATGGCTATGTAGTTCTTTTATACGATTACCACATACGTAGGCTTTTAATAATTATTTTTTAATTCTACCTTCCGGCGAACCCTCTTTAATTCTCCATGTCGAGAATGGCTGAGTGTAATCCTGATAGAAACATGTACACTTACACATATATATAGCATATAAAGGTACCTGAATATTGAAGGAGTTTTATGGAATTACGTTCGAACCACTGCAAATGGGAACACAAAGTAATGAAAAACTTTTTAGATTGATTTCATGAAAAATGAACAGTAACAAAGGTGTGTTCCGTTGTCAAACGAATTGTGTCTCAGATATAAATCAAATAAAGTACGGTCTGATGAAATGCAGCCCAATACCAGAACAACAATTAAAGTGAAGTGCATTTTGGTGGAAATAGAAAGACACAACGTAGTGTCCGACAAAGGGATAGAGAGTGATAGGTTAGAAATAAAACAGCAATCTACTAAGACAGCAATAGGCTCGCCCCTATTACATGGAACTTAAACCAAATGTGGGTTTACTATTAGATATACCTCTGCGTAACCCTTCAGGGATTACAAGCATAATTATTGTGATTTTATGTGATAACTCTGATTGATACCTATCCGAAAGTGTGTCATTTTGTAACGCGCTCTCATATCACACAATCATGATGGACTCGCTTTGGCAATATTCATGAGCGTCGTTCATCTTATGCACACAGCGTCAAATTCATGCAGCCTCAGTTCCATAGTAAACATAGATTTGCTAATGAATCCCTATGATGTAGGCATTAATCACACGAACTTGGAATAGTCGAACTTGTTCCAAAGACCTGATTATTGGAAACTATGAAACTTGTTCGTAATAAAATGGCCTTTTGCATAAACCCCAGAATGTGTAGTTTGATTGTACTTTGTAATTCGGTCATTTAATAATCTATCACTATCACTACATATATAAAACAAAGTCCTCCACCGCATCTGTCTGTCTGTTCGCGATAAACTCAAAAACTACTGCACCGATTTTCATGTTGTTTTTACCAATGTATAGAGTGGTTCTCGAGGAAGGTTTTACTATGGAAATTCGACCGACATCCACGCGAGTGAAGCCGCGGGTTTCAGCTAGTTAAACTTTAATATTAGACAAAGGTCAAATAAGCTGAAATGCGATTTTGGCTACGCGTTATATCAGTAAATGCATTTGATAGCCTTTGTTGTTAGTTTTACTCGATTTACAAAATATTTATTCATTACGTGATTATCCCGAGGTGATATTGTGGTTCTTATTCATCAGTTTTACATGGAATAAGCATGACAAATTCGAAATCATTATTTTGTGGTTCGAAAAATAAAATGCTATGCTATGTACAGTTACTACCATGTACCATGTTTTCCTGGTTCCTTTGCGTTCGTCTACTTAAGGTTGTGCGGACGTTTAGAGGGACATAATAATATTTTATTCACGATATTATCAAAAGTTTCGTCGTAAAACCTTGCCTTGTCTGTTAATCTGACGAAGCCCTAAAGTAAAACTTTAATCGAGTTACATGAAGCTGGTCGTAAATTGAGATAGGAATTTTATACATACAACGCTTAGGGTAGTCCTTGTTGGAGACGGTGGGACGACCTGGACAAAACCATCAGTGGCCCAACCTTGGATCGAAAGACATCACTGCTCCCGTCGGGGCTGCGAGTTGTTTCCGTCGGGGTTGCGGGTTGTTCCCATCGGGGCTGCGGGTTGTTTCCGTTTCCGTTGTTCGAAAGAGATATCGTGGCGATATTCGATTCCCGCACGGAACAAATATTTGTACGGCCTACAGATAGTTGTTTCGGGTCTGGGTATTTGTGTATGTGAGTTTAAATGTTTGTGAACGCACCCACGATACAGGAGAAATTCCTAGTGTGGGGCAACGTTTTTTTTTAAAAGAAGAAGAAGAAGAAGAATGCCGATTATGTTACTTGCATGCTCGTGATGACCAATTTAAGTGTCTGCAAACGCAGAGGCACACTGACCTCAGCGATCCTACAATATCCTACTTCCAACTATCCTACTAATATTATAAACGCGAAAGTTTGTAAGTATGGATGGATGTTTGTTACTCTTTTGCGCATAAACTATTGAATGGATTTGGATATTTTGTTTACAGGTAGTTTATAACCTAGATTAACACATAGGATAGTTTTCATCCCGATTTTATATTCCCGTGCAATAATTTTCGAGTTGTAGCGGCCGAAGCAGCTGGCAACACCTAGTCCTATTATCCTATTATATTATAAATGCGAAAGTTTGTGAGCACATAGGATAGTTTTTATCCCGATTTTTTCTTTCCATGGGATAATTTTCGAGTTGTAGCAGGCGAAGCCGCTGACAACACCTAGTTATATTATAAATGCGAAAGTTTGTGAGGATAGATGGATGTTTGTTACTAAAACTACTTAACGGATTTGAATGAAATTTGGTACACAGATAGTTTATAATCTGGATTGATACATAAGATACTTTTAATCCCGGTAGTATGATTCCGTGGGATAATTATCGATTTCTATGCGGGTGAAGCCGCGGGCATAAGCTAGCACACTATAAACTTAAAACTTATCTGATATGCTTAGGATAAGGGGCTTATTAATGTAATGTAAACGCAGCGGGCGTCAGGGAGGTACGAAAACTTGTTACGGTATTTAGCAACCATATTATACACATAGACATATATATATATATTAAACACATAGACATAAATATATATATTATACACATAGACATATAGGCTCATCCGAAACACAATCGATTTTTGTGAATGTGTCAACGGCATTATCGCGCCTGTTTTGGCAGCTGATCTTAAGGGTCCTCTCTCGAAAAAGCTTAAAAACAGCGTGCAGATGAAGCGGTTTTTCACCGGCACTTACAGAGAAATTACATCTGAGATTTTTTTTTAGTAATCTACATGATATGACACGTAATTTGGTTTAGCCACAATTTTTGTATCGGTATCACATAATAAGAAAAAAAATCCACAAAATCACCTCCAAATCGTTGAATGGAACCATTTTACTCCTTCATTTTTTAACAAAATAATATAAAAAAAATATCTACTGCTTTGAAATACAAAGGAAAATAATTTGGTTTTGTTACTTTTTAAAAACATGTATTATTTTAATTATAATAAATGAAAAACGCGTCCGTTTAGAGTCCGTATTTACGACCGAGAGAGGTAGTTTGTATGCACAAGGTCATTGGCGTGAATACAAGCCTTAAGTTAAAGCAACGTAACGGATGTATTGAGGATCGTGTCTCTGTCACAATTTATTAACACAGTTAGTAAAAAGCGATGAGAGACAATACACTTATATGCTATATTTTAAATCGCCCTGCCAATGACATTAGTTTTCAATAATGTTTTATAGATTTCTATAATTTTACGATATAGTATTTTTTGTTCGTTTTCACACACACATATTTGTGTCTTTGATTTACCTTTACACTACGCGTAATTGAGTTAATTATAGAAGGTCTGATCGTATATACATTCGTCAAAAGGATTTCTGATGTTAATTGGAACAAATTTTGTAACTATAATGGTTTTGATGTTTAAATATCACGATCTAGAAAAAATATGTCGGGATGGGTTTAATTTTAATGTTGGTACTAAAATTCGTCAATGACGTCACGTCATTAGCAGATTGAAAAGACATTGTTGAGAAGCAATCAATTACTCGAAATTTATTGTTTCAATTAAATCTTCAAATGAATTGCGGTATCTTGTTTAATTATTATTCGGATCATTCGTCTCCTTCAACAGACAGCGTTGGGACGTTTGTGAAATGATACAAATGGGAGTATCGGATAGGGAGATTCTTGTACTAACCAGCATCTTTGCTATTGCTTTCATTTTTACAATAATTCTAGGGTAAAACTGGCAAAGGGTCTGTCTTCCTACTTCTTTTATATAGGCCACGGAGTTGGTTTTCAAAGTTCGGCGCTAAATAGAACATTTAAAATTCCAACTGTTCAATAATAAAGGGTGTAAAAATAGCCTTAACGAAACCGTAAGGCACTTATTCTCCCCGTCATTAATTTTTTTTTTATTCTCTACCTTACCTAGACAGTCATAGCCTTCGGAGATATTGGAGGTCAAACTTCCAAAATGTTCACAAGTATAAAAAAAGTAGTTTTTAAGGTCGTAGCTTCACTTTAATTTCTTACATGATCCGTTTACTGTTCAAAGCATCCATGTTTTGATTGCGTTACACTGAGTTAAACGTGATTTTTCACCTATAAAAAGTAATTTCTCAGAAATAATTTATGTGATACTTAGTTTGATGTACATAATGCTTGGCTGGAGGTTTCGTAAAGGGACCGTTTAAACTCTGTATAAAGGCATTCAGTTTCACCTGGTCTTAGTGAAAACGGGTATAAAGGACTCGCTATCAAACAGAAATAATAACGACAACGTTGTCTTTAAATTAATTGTTTAAAGGTACTTATTCACTGGCTGATTCATTTATGCCCAGCTTGACCTTTGGACTAAAAGAAGCTAGAAATAGTTCCAGTAGAATGTCGACAAAGAATAGTAGCCTAAGAATAGTCGCCAAGATTTATTAGGCTTCTGTGGGATTGGGGACATGGAGTGGACAAAGCCATGTGCAAAATGCTAGTCGTAGACAAGGATATTGAACTATCTCATAATCTCTAGAAGGGTATGAAATGAAAAAATGAAAAAATGAAAAAGTGTTTATTTGGAACATTAAGTCAAGTTCAGTACATTTTACTTCTGCCAAACTACAGAGCAGTTTGTTGGCAGACGTAGCTCCCACAATACTCTCAATATTATCGTATGGACGTTCACTTTTCCATTAACATACTAAAATTATAAAAATAATCTGACCTATACCTACATAACTGACAACCAAATCACTGCAAAATACTTATACAAAACAAACATGTTAATATTTAATTTTAAATTACAAAATACTTGCTGAGGTTTTCACTAAAGTTAGACAAAAGATATGATTGAACTTTGTTTTTAAATGTTCTCTTTGTTACATCAGTTTCAAATGGTAAGCTGTTGAAAATACGTGGTACTAAATATTTTTTACATCTTTGCCCAAAGTAATTATTAAAAGTGGGTACTTTTAATTCTACAATACCTCTTCTACGAGACCTATTATGTATGGAATACTGCCTTTGACAGATATTGATGAAAACAGCTGATATGAATAAAATACCTTATCCATGCGTGCAAGCTGAAGATATTACTTTACTCATTCTTGAATGCCTTGAATATCAGTCGTAGTTCTGTGTGGCGTTGACTTTATGAAGTTTGAACGCCTAAGACCATCTACACTATGAATAAGCGATGTCTATGTCAATGTTGAAAATAGTAACACTATTAACTAATTTACTTAGTTCATTAGTTATTTTATTTACTTAGTTCATTAGTTATTTTATTTACTTAGTTCATTAGTTATTTTATTTACAGGTAGTCAGTGAACTGAAATTCTGACATCCAGTCTTACCAAAGAGTATCTGGAAGAGTAACTGGGTTGTGGAGGTCAGATAGGCAGTCGCTCCATGTAAAATACTGGTGTTCAGCTAAATCTGGTTATACTGGAAGCCGACCCTAACATAGTTGGGAAAAGGCTAGGTAGATGATGATTAGTTATTTTACAACTTACTAACGTGGTACTATTTATTTTTCTACCAAAATTGAGGACGTAGTTGGGAAAGAAAAATACACCTTGTTGTCTACCCTACTTATTACTTGACACTCGTATGTTTCTAGGCTCCACTTGGACCCCTGTATTTAAAATTCCAAAACTTCCAGAAAACCAAAAATTTTTCGTGCATAGCGGTGCCACATACTTCCGAGCAATTAATCAAGGTTCGCGGCCTAAATCATTAATTTCTTGTGTCACCTTCCTTTTAAACAACCTCTTACTACAAATTACACCCTAAACCCATATTTTTAGAGCACAGTTTTGAATAAAAATAAAAATTCAAGGTTGTGTTAATCATGCTAACCGAAAACCGACCTTAATGCGCTAAAAGCAACAGCAAATTTCCATCAGCACGTATTTGCACATTAATCAACAGGGTGACAAGTGGAAATGAATCTTATCTCAATGATTTAAAGTCTTGTTTGGTGTGATGATGGAGTTGTGACCACAAACCGTAAACCACAACATTACACTGCAGTGCAAAACAAGTGGTTGTTATGACTATACATGCTGATCAAACACTGGCGGCCACGCTCACACGCCTTTGTGCGTTACTTTAAAATCACTCGAGTGTAGTTCACGCATCACTGGTTTCACGTAAAAGGAAAGTTAAATCTGAAAAAGTATAAAACACAATATTCATAGAACTTTTAGAGTAACACTAAACTTTATGTTTGCGCACAAACTACGAGTAGAAAACTCAACCTTAAAGCATTAATTTTAAATTACTAAATCATTTACAGACACTTTTGAGTTGTGAAGTTGCTGGTTATAAAACGTAGATCTATTTGAAGAATCAAGTTAGGAGTTACATAAACCAGGGTACATTATTCAAGTACCTTATTTGGCAAGGTCTTTGATTACCGAAATCTCAAAAAATCAGGTTCAAAATAAACAACGATCACTTGGAGATTTCGACGAGGGCAAATACGGAATTGAACACAAATTGAGAACCGATTATTTACAGTCTGAGATCCAGCAGACGAGGGTGTTCCTCAGGGAGTCTGGTCATTCGTTGTCCGTAAGATCGAACGTTGTCAAAACAGCCCGTTATTGCAAAATTCTTAAGGAATGTTTTTTAAACACAGCCTCGGGGGATGCGCATTGCGACGCGACGTTTCATCTGTGATTGCCTGTGACCAACCGTGGGATGTTAGAAACTACTTTTTCAAATGTTCTCCCTCCAGACGCTGTGGCAAAGCGCATGATGAGTGAGCTCAGACTCAAAGGATTCGACTTGACTAACATCATTTCGCATGACGTCTTTCTATTCGACGTCTTTTCGAGTCGATAACACATGAACGGTCAGCAAAACAAGTAGCTTAACACTGCTCAAAACTTCAAAGCAGGTTTTTAAAAAAAACTTGTTAGATTTTACTCGTTACTAACAAGTTATTGAGGAGCTCGTGGCTTAATAAGAACTGCCACTCGGGTCGATCTTTAGGTAAAGCTGTGCTTGCCTAGGTCGGTCTGGGGATGGGTGACCGCCCGACATACCGAGTTTCCTCCGTGCCTCGGAAAGCACGTTAAGCTGTTGGTCCCGGCTGCCATATATAGAGCTTTGGCAGTCGTTACAGGTAGTCAGTGACCTGAAATTCTGACATCCAGTCTCACCAAAGAGTATCGTATTACCTAGTATTAACTGGGTTGTGGAGGTCAGATAGGCAGATGCTCCATGTAAAATACTGGTACTCAGCTGCATCCGGTTAGACTGGAAGCCGACCCCAACATAGTTGGGAAAAGGCTAGGCAGATGATGACTAACAAGTTATTGAAAAGTTAGGTATATTTGAAAGAATAATCATCTGAAACATTGAAAATAATTGCTGGAGTCCTGTACATCAAATAATTAAAACTCCGAAATGTTAAATTACTTCTGTTGCTGACCGTACCAGTACGTAGCAACCTTAACAGTTCTTTAATTTACTTGGTTTAAATCCTTGAACGTTGTGCACGACAGGCAAGAGTGGAGGTGTGGCATGTCCTGTGTTGTTGCTCCACTCTCGCATTCTATCAGTGAAGGGTCGAATGTACCCCATGTAGCCAGATTGGATTGGCAGCAGCAAACTTGGACATACAGTCTGTTTATAAGACTCCATATAATAAAAGGTTAATTTCGGAAGCTTCCTAACAGTTTTTCCATAAATAATTTCATTTTACATGCCTTTGAGCTAGAACTCCATGCGACGTAAGTAGGTTCACAAACACAAGAAAAATGTACCTACTCGTGAAGCTCCCGGTTTGTGAGGTAGTTGGAAGAAACGAGCTTTATTACTGTTTGTGTGAACGAGTGTGCACGAAACTGTTTGGACAGCTGCGTTATTTGGTGGTGCGAGGCTTTCCGGTCGTGGCGTTAATGGTGATGGCAGTACGGCTAATTGAGTTTTAGAACTAAACTGTCACAGATGTATCCCTCTGAGATACATAATATATGTAGGTAGAAGTGACAGAGTCGTTTTCGGCGTATCGTATTCATCAAGAGGTTAAGCTACCATTGGTTAAATCATAATCCTTATTGCTGATATAATAATACAAATGTTTTGCAATACCACTGTCATCAAACAAGTTAGGTAGACAATGCCTGACGTAAGCTAAGTTTAAGTTAGTCTCACCAAAAACTACCGTTTCAGCATTTATTTCTCAGTAAGCAAACCGACACATATTTAAATTGGTTTGCCCGTCTAGTTGCACTAGGTACACAACAAACCATTTAAACTCACAACTCCATTGAAACAAGCTCTCTGTTATCACAATAACGCCACGGACACAATAAATATCTTTCCCTATCACAGCCGTCGAGAGTGAAAAGCAACAACAAACATTCAATAACGCTATGGCCGAAACAAATGGCGAACAAATATTGTCGGAGCGAACAGAACAAGCTAATACGGAGTTTGAACTATCATAAATCGTTTGAACACACTGTAGTAAATGCGGGAGTTCAAAAATTAATTTCATGTGGGCCTTAACGAACCGTCTACCGGCACATGGTAATTGTGACCCTTACTACAGGATTACAGTGAGTGAGAATTGAGTGACATGAAAAAATGGCCAGTTTTTCAAGCTAGGATAACAAGCTAGTACTTCTGGCTTCGTGTAGACAAAACTAGCTTCATTTCTAGCATGTTCCAAGCCAGGGCAGCAAGACAGGACAGTTTAGTAGAGAACTAGCTTGCTGTCCTGGCTTGAAAAACTGACCTCGTGTATCCCGGGCATTACTCGTGTTTGCTCGTTCTCCACTGTCAATGTGCTTACGAACCACGTAGCTAA
Organism: Diarsia brunnea; assembly: GCA_949774965.1. Taxonomy (NCBI): domain Eukaryota; kingdom Metazoa; phylum Arthropoda; class Insecta; order Lepidoptera; family Noctuidae; genus Diarsia; species Diarsia brunnea. The sequence continues at coordinate 35,086,560 of OX458996.1, forward strand.
CTAAACTCAAATATATTTCAGCGGCTATTTTTGACAAATTGCTGAATCGGCAACCTGGTATACAGCTGCATCCGGTTAGATATTTTCTTTTTATTTCACATGTCCAAGTCATCCAAAAACAATTTTTTGACAAAAACGCAAAATCGTAAAAATGACGATTACTGCAATTGCTGTTACGAGGGTAGAATTATATTCGCGAGGTCTAACAACGAGAACATTTCCAAAAAATTTCGTATCAAGCTTTGTTGAAAATTTTATGTAATGAATTTGTCATGTTTCTTGATGGAAAATAAATACTAATACTCATTTTTACCGTGTTTTTGCTACACAGAAACTCGTTGCTTAATTACTTATGACTGCTTAAAACTTACCTTTAATTCAAAGCCACTGCTAATAAACTACCTGTTCAAGGCAGTCGGACGGTCTTGAATGATTGATTTCTTGATTAATTTTCGACCGAAATAGAACTGAGCTGAGTAAACGCTTGGTAGGGGTAATGTAATCGCTAATTACTAAGCTAAACGACTCCATTGTTTGAAATATTTCCCCTCGCTTGTTTCGTACGAACATATCTACATATACATAGACATGTATATATATAGTGTCGGTGTTTGACTTATCGAATTACTGTTTGATATTGGTATGCTAGTTGGAACCGAAGTTATTCGTCGTGAAAACAAAACTGCAGATCATTAGGTAAATTGAAAACAAGGGTTGAGTTCTTCCCATCAGGGCTGCGGGTTGTTCGCAAGAGATACCGCGGCCTCGACATGAAGGGCTAAGAAGGAACATGGGTGGTTTTTAGTAAGTAGAAGTCTGACACTCCCTTTCGCTCTGCCCAAGAGCGGGAGGGGTTATTTGATGATTACTCACCCGAAAAAAAAAAAATAGTTTGAGTTCTTGTGTTTTTGTTCTTGTGTTATTTGGAATTCCTTTTGCAATTGCAATCTTATCAAATCTAGAAGATGTGCTAACATCATAGAAGATAATTGACGTCAAAATTCAGTAAGCAATATTCAGTGATGTCCCAGGTCCTGTCCGCTTTCCAGGTCGGGCAAAGTGTAATTCGGTTTTCCAACTCAAATTTCTCAGTAGCATCTTCGGAGTCTGGATTTGTACCCTTATTATGGGAAAAGGCTCGCCCTCTATTGCATGGGGTTTAAACACAAATGGCGAAAAGTGGGTTCATTATTAGGTACACCGCTGCCTTACCCGTCGGGGCTTACAGACGAGATGTTACGTTTCTGTAAGGGCCGTTAGTTGTTCAGCATACAACATGCAACAACATATACTTAACCTATTTAGAAACATTTGTAAACTTTGCTAAATCTAGTTATTTTGACTATAAATACATCTAGATTCAGAACGATAATAAAGCTAATCCATTGCTATTCAACTCCGATGACACAAAAGGCAAACTCGATTGAAATAAGCTATTGAAACGCTCGCGTCAACCCTGTTGTGAAAATTCAATAACTGTACGTACGATTATACTATTGCTAGATAATATACACATATATTTGGCTCAAAAATCACGTTGTACATATTATCGTGTATTCTTAACAAGGAATATTCACCCAAATCGTCACGTTTCCCGTTCGTTTTCAATTTACTTGTGTCAATTTGCGAATATTTGCTGATCACAGCCTTTTGACTCGCTATTTGCATCGGAAAATGTTCTTTCTGTGTCGCTTTGAACATTAATTTGAAATAATTATGATGTACAATTTTCTACTTTGTGGAAGTGAAAGGAGTTTTTGGTGCTTCAAAATTAGTATAAGCTGCTTTTGAGACTATTAAATAAAGTAATTAATACTCTGTGTAAGTCGAGGGCTGTGTGTAATGCACCATTTCTAATTTAGAATGAGATAATAAATATATTTGATGGTGATTGAGCTCGTGGTATAATAATAACTGCCACTCGGGTCAATCTTTAGGCTAAGCCGCGCTTTCCTAGGTTGGTCTGTGGATGGGTGACCGCCCATTACATACCGAGTTTCCTCCGTGCCTCGGAAAGCACGTTAAGCTGTTGGTCCCGGCTGCCATTATATATATACTTTGGCAATCGTTACAAGTAGTCAGTGACCTGAAAGTCTGACAACCAGTCTTACCAAAGGGTATCGTATTAACGGGGTTGTGGAGGTCAGATAGGCAGTCGCTCCATGTAAAATACTGGTACTCAGCTGCATCCGGTTAGACTGGAAGCCGACCCCAACATAGTTGGGAAAAGGCTAGGCAGATTATCATATTTGATGATGATACTCTTTATTTTACACCACACAAATCACAGGTATATCAAAAATTGACATAACGGTGACGTATGTTTTACACGCAAACCATTAGATATAGTAACACGTTTTTTTTTAATATAAACTTTTGGGTACTGAGGTGTTATAAAAAGGCAATTGAGAAAATGCAAGAGAGCCTACGGTCTGTCAAATCATTGCTCTTAGGCTGCCTGAACGAGTAGCAATTGCCTTGAAATGATTTGAATGAGTTCCCTACGTTACTTCGAAACATTATTATGCGAAAATTGTTTCACCGAAAACTATACACCGAAGCCTTCATACTGCGACGTTATGTTTGGTCTACGCCTTTTTTGTTCGATGTTTCTTTACACCGAAAACCTTACATCGACCTTTGTTTCACCAACGTTTGTTTGTTCTATTTTACGTTACTTCGAAAATATTTAGCCAACACAATGATACCATCAACAGGATCCATGTGTCATGCTCGTGAACGGGTACTGTCCGTTGTTAGAGTTAGCTGCCACGGCTTATTTGAACAATTTTTTCACTGTGCACACTTTGATCGTGCACATCTTACTACATTGTTCTCACATAATATACCATCTCCACATGAATGATGTGTATCCAAAGAGTGTTCATGGAGTTTCTTGCCCATTCTTCTCGATAGAGATCTACGCTAGGGAATGGGCAACTACAGTACACTCACAGTTATTATGCCTTGTGACTGGAACTGTAGCTTCTTTTATTTTGTATTTGTTCGACTATTCAAAACTGCCTGTAATTAACCTACTTGAAATAAATGCTTTGATTTTGATCCACATAATCTTTTCACTAGCTATTATTAGTACATCACATTTTATACATCAACTTATACATCATCGTTTTCACTGCTAATGTCATATACCCTGTGTTGTTCATGTTATAGCAATATTTAACAGAAGGTTAAATCTTGTGTTTGTGAAACCTAGGATTATTTCATGGCAGCCATGTTTGACATAACCCGGTCAATGTAAGCACTGAAACACATAATCCAATACGATATCCAATTTGAAGCCCTTTACGAATACGTTGAGTGTAAACTCCGCTTTGCAAATGTATATAAAATCGGGCGAAAGCGTTATTTATTCAATTTGGATTGATTTCATTCTTCTCTCTCTTTTGTTTAAGTCAGTAAATATTTTGCGGAACCCTACTAAATTCGCTGGATATGGGTTCCGGGATACACTTCTACTGCTTTGATCGCTGGTCGCCGGTATTTTTGGATGTATTTATGAAGGCTTTTAAACAACGTTTACAAAGATTTTTTAGCCTCTCAGATTTTTATTTTTCATCGACTAATTATCGGTGAAATCAATTAATATTTATTTTGTAAGATTAGATAACACACACACACACATTAACATAACATCACGCTTGTGAACCTCGAAGGGTTGGGGAGAGGTGTACGGTGTACCCTAATACACTCTTATTTTTCTCTTATTTCCTAAAACACTTAACAAGTATTTTTTTTAAACGTGGTGATGTTTCTTTTGTTATTACGTGTTTTATAATAATTTAAAAACTGTAATTGATAAATATTTTTCTACTAATAACCTGCAATATTGTATAATCTTAAATATATTGCTTTTAGCGATAAGATCGCCCATTGTCACTTTGTATGAAATGTTTCATTTAGGTAAATTGAAATTTTGTTGATGCATATAATTATGCATATTCCATTTACCTATGAATCTACTAGGCTTGTTTCTACACACTTAGCTGTGAGAAACTAATCGCACTGTTTCTTGTTCGGGTGTGAAATTGACTTCACGCTTATTATTTCTTAATTTTTATTCTATCGGTAGATTTTTGAGCAAGAAGGAATTAAGAGCGCCGCGGAACTTTTTAGATTGGCAAAAGACTGGATCGGATATGCGGAGCTGACTGCCAACCTTCACTAGTTGGAGAGGCACTAGAAGAGAGAGAGATGGAGATTTCGGATAGAGAATTATAATCCCGTTTTCAAAAAATAACTCGATACGTCAGTGTCTCATGGCTTTTTAGTCTCGTATGTCAATATCTGGAGGGCGCTAAGAGAGAAAAGATACCGCGGTCCCGGACACAAAGAGCTAAGGAGGAACATAGATAGTTTTTAGTCAGTAGAAGTCGGACACTCCAGACCAGAGCCCATAGCGGGAGGAGTCATTTTGATGATTTCTCACCATCATAAAAAAAACTCCCATTTTTTGAAAAACATAGGTACCTACATAAATATAAGATCAACCTAAATATAGCTACATAAAATTGAAGATGTCATCTTAATAGCAAAGTTTTCAACTTCGCACTGCTTCATCAGAAGAAAAGTTATTTATTACATGAAATCACAAGTTGCTATCATCGGCGGCGCGGCGTCGTTTGACACAACTCAATCTAACTTTGAACTGACGGTAGAAATAACTGTTGAACAAACATGTCGGCCGCAGTACCGAAGCTTCCGTCTTCCTATTAACTTTCACTGAGGAAATAAATGAGACTAAGTTCAAAACTTATTTTCCAAACCTATAAATAAATATGTGACTTTAATTTCATCTTAGTATCCATACAGTTCAAGTGGTGCTACAATTTCGTAGGATATATTTTTGAAAGTATAAGTTGGGAGAGCAGGGCCAAAAAAAAGATGAATGGATTGTGTGAGGAATGATAGGAAAGAGAAAGAAGTAAATGATGTCATGACGTCTGACAGGAGGACAAGTAAAATAGGACAAGACCAGGAAGATGATGCTTTATTTTTAACCTACTTCCAAAAATGAGGAGGTTGTCTATTCGTGTGTATGTATCTTTTTTTTATGTACCTATGTCCGCGTATATATATCTTCGTTAATTGTCGACCGATTTTCAAAGTTCCTTTTGTGTTTGAAAGGGTATCCTCCCGAGGTGATCCCTGAGATATCGAGAGCAACCCTCAAATTTTACGGGCAATGATTACGTTTTTCATAATTAAATTTTCTGAAGCTGTTCAAGTATTTGGGTCGGATGATCATAATGTCATGTGGATGCGCTGATGATGGAAGGTACAACTCCTCAACGGTTAGGAGTTAAAAGAAAATTCCTTCAAAATTACACGTACTTATAGACCGATAGTTGTATTGTTTCAGGTTATTAGGTTGACCTGATGATTGAAGGTAAATCTCAATAACGGACTTTAAAAAAAAACTTTTTTATATAATAATATATATTCACCTATTACTCGAAGACGCCTGTACCGATATAGAACATTATTTTTTTGTTCGAAAGAAGATTTCCCAAGGGTGGTACTATGATAAGGAAATCAGGATCTGATGATGGCGTCCTAGAGAAATCGAGGGCAACCCTCAAATTTTTGTGCTTTTTCTAAAGCTTTTCAAGTATTCGTATCTAGCAGTCATCACTTTATGTTGATGAGCTGATGATGGAAGGTATAACTCCCCAACGGTTAGGAGTTGGTGGATAATTCTTTAATAAAATATTATGGGAACGGTGGGGACGTATATATGGTTGTATTCTTTCAGGTTATCTAGGTGAGCTGATAATGGAAGGTACTAATCCTCCTTTGGGTACTTTTTGCTTTTGGCTTTTTAACTTTTTTGTGTTTTTCACTTTTTTGTTTTAAAGTCGGTTTTTTTTATAAAGTAATTCGTTCATCTGAACTACGTAATTCACACTGACATAGAGTTGGTATTTTTGTTGAAGTGAATATAACAGCTAGTGGAAACTATAGTTAATTAATCGAGTTTAGACGTCTTTGCTTATAGTAATTATAACTATAATGAAGTAGTTACTTGCGAGTTGTGTGTTTTGGATGTTGATGTAATTGGATGCTAGGTAAATTTACAATACGCTTCTCACGTCAATGCGTAGAATACCTACCTACCTATAGGTACCTACTCATAGTAACGAGCAGGCTGATGGCTGACATTGAAGCTGATGAGCTATGTAACTAATCCTGACTGCCTCGTTGGTCATCATCATCAGTCTATAGTGTTCCCACTGCAGGGACTCAGGCCTTTTTTTTTGGCGGGTTAAAAATCATCAAATAACTCCTCCCGCTCTTTGGCAGAGCGAAAAGGAGTGTCAGACTTCTACTGACTAAAAACCACCCATGTTCCTTCTTAACACATGCGCCGAGGCCGCGGTATCTCTTTCGAACAACCCGCAGCCCCGACGGGAGGCCTCCTCTTTAAGAGAGGCATAGGTTATGATCCAACACCCGGGCCCAGTGCGGGTTGGTAGATCTCACATGTTTTCGAATTTTTTGGATCTAAGACATGCCGGTTTCCTCACGATGTTTTCCTTCACCGTTTTGTGAGCAGTGGTGATGAAATAAATTACACAAAGTATTGCGCCTGACTGGGTTCCAACCCAGGACTCACTGTTCGTAAGTTGGGGTCCACAGGGCCACCACTGCTCTAATCGCAACTGCTGAAAATGAAATCCTTGGAACGAATCCTAGGTTCGGCAAGGTCGGGTTTTTCATCAGGAATTTCTCAATAGCAGCCAAAGAGTCTGGTTGATGGTAATAGGCTCGCCCTGTATTACATGGGACTGTCACACAACTGCTGAAATGTGGCTATACTATTAGATACACCCCTTTTTTTTTTTTTGGGGGGTGGGATATTATCAAATAACCCCTCCCGCTCTTGGGCAGAGCGAAAGGGAGTGTCAGACTTCTACTGACTAAAAACCACCCATGTTCCTTCTTAGCCCTTCATGTCGAGGCCGCGGTATCCCTTGCGAACAACCCGCAGCCTCGACAGGCGTCGGCCCTTGCGGGGCCCCATTTTGCTGACATCTCTTTAAGGCGCGCGTGGAACACGAACGCGCCGTCGACACGGCCTGTCGTCGTCATAAGACGGACGGACGGCGAGTAATTAGATACACCCCTGCTTATACCTTCGGGTATTACCTGCGTGAATACATGTATGCTCCTGGCAATACGAAAGTCCTTGGATTCTAAAAGAACACAACTCTGAAGTTTAAAACAGAATAGTGTACAGAATTAAACTGGTATGAAAGTACCGGGGAGCGACGACCGTCACCTGTTCGGGGTACCGATAAATCAAAGTTTTCAAACTGCCGAGAGCTTTGTTTACTTTAGTTTTGCGGGTAGACCCTCTGTTGGGAATATACACCTATTATTACCTACATACTATGATACTTATACTGTTATTACTTATACTATGATTACTGCTAGTATGTCATTGTGCTTAGTTAGGTAGCACTACATTTTACCCGCGGTTTTACTTACGTTATGGCCGTAACTTATCTCTCGGGAACGTTTTAATTATGCAACTTTCCATTAGCGTCGCAGAGTAATAACACTTTGGTGTAAAAAAAAAATTCTCGTATAGTCAAGAACTTAACAAAAAACTCATATTGGTGAAAATTCTCATGTGGGTCAAACGCTACTGTTGATCATGAGGCCATGGATTCGATTCCCGTGTAGGGCATGGGGTTATTGGGTTTTTCCAACAGAAATTTCTCAGTAACAGTCGATGGCAATAATCCCTGCTTCACAACGGACAGGTCTGCACAATGGTACCTTACAGGCTTGCTGGAATGTGCATACTGGAGATACGTTTCTTAAGGAACACCGTAGCACAAAATGTTACCAAAGTTTCTACCCACGTGTTTTGAACAATACAAAAATGTTTAGCCTCTACAAGGCATTAACTGCTAACTGCCGCACTCAGAGACGTTTAATGATTACTTAAAGCATCATTTAGTAAAGATTCTGACACTTTAATGAAGGTTTTGTATGTCAAATTTTTACTAAGTGACGGCTTAAGTAATTATTAAATATCTCTGAGTACGGTAGTAAGAGTAACTGTTGAACTCCTTGAATTACAAGTCAAGCTCCACGATTACTGACAAATGCTTACACTGACTGGACAGCTCCACCCAAATCTGTCTGGTTCTTTCTCTAAAAGAGACCTCAGACCGTAATGTGCATCTCATTTAAGTTTTCCAAGGATATGTTTGGAACTTACAAAAAACTATGACCTCCGAGTTTGTTTCGACTGTTTCTTCTCAGAGCAGTCTGATACAAAACACCGGTTCAATCTAGTTTAAATAAAATGCATGTTAAAGTCTTTGTAAAAACCTATTTGCAAAATGATTATCATTTATCATTTAAGAATTCTCAATCAGTATTTATGAACGGCGACAGTCTTGTCTCCTACCCTACATAATATAAGTTATACTGCCCGGGGGATCGAGTTCCAAACTTAAATAGACATAGTTTTAATTACTTGTTGATAAGTTAACAACTGGTTAAATATACAGGTAGGGCGAGATGATAAACTAAGAATTTCGTTCACAAGTTTTACACTAAAATAACTTACGAAATGTTTTATGGATGAGTTTCTTGTTACGTCCGCTAGAGGCGCTGATGTCACTGCCACCGTTTGAAGCTCGCGATTTAGAAAAAGAGGATGAAAAATGAGGAGGAAAATTGGCTTTCGACGGGTTCCGTAGTTCTTCAATGGGACTAACAAAACTGTCTGTTAGTGACCTACTTGAGATTTTCTGTGAGCTTAAATAGTCAGTCGATTTTTGGTGTAAATAGACTTTTAATGGCCTGTAACTGTTTTTTTATATTTCTATGGCCCGTAGTGTCTCACAAGTAAAAAACAATCAACTTGTCCAAAGCGTAAGGTAAACACCGACCGGACATAATCCCGGATATTCCTAGTTTAATATCGCCCACAGATTCGGACATAGCGCCCCAACACGGCTATTTCCTGGCCGGAATAGTTTCCCGATCCCGAATCAAATAGAACATTTTCAATCCTCTCTCCTACCAACTGCCTCCGTGGTCGAGTGGTTTGCCTTGTGACGCGGTGGTCGTGGCTTCGATTAACACGGGAAGCATACTTTGTAAAGTTGTTTTCAGTGTGGCAAGGACATTGTAGGCTTGAATCACCTAATTATCTTATAAAAAAAATGATTCCATGCTTTGGAAGGCACGTATAAGCCGGTGCCGCCAAATGGCGCTCGTCAATCCACAACAATAAGTTAGTATAAATGCAAGGAGAGAAGAGTAGGTTTTACCCTATTTATGATAATAATGGCTAATATAAAAGCACTTAGGAAGAAAATCCTTGCTCTCAAGAGAATCACAGTGTTTTGATAAATAAAATTATGATTTGGTTTAAAAAAGCATTTTTTCTATACTTGTTGATTAGTGTTTCCTAGCCGAGTATTCAAATAGATAACTGGTGACAGTCTAGTGATGTGACCGTCTGACGTTTCTCGACGGCATATAAGGCCAAGTCAGAGTCCTACAGGCAGCATAAATACTCTGACACCAGGTTAGTCACTAACCACACGATAAAGATAGATCAAAGTCTTGTAAGGTCGTCTAGAGATGGTAACCGAGGCATCTCTGTAGTCTGTGGGTATTTATATGAGTTAAGGGTATCCAATAATCTCGACGGGACTGCGGGTTGTTCGAAAGAGATACAGCGGCCTCGACACAAAAGGCTAAGAAGGAACATTGGTGGTTTTTAGTCAGTAGAAGTCTGACACTCCCTACCGCTCTGCCCAGAGCGGGAGGAGTCATTTGATATTTTTTTCACCCCCCAAAAAAAAGGGTATCCAATAATGCTATCTCGCTACTCTAACCAATACTGTATTAAAGTATTTCGAAAAATAATAAGGTACTGCTGCCAATTTTACACAAAATGAAATTCTTTTATGGAACGGGAATGCCTCGGGCGGTAAGAGAGGATATGACAAGCAATTTATTATATTTTTAAAATACAAAAGCACAACATGGAACTACCTCTTACCTGAAATTGAGCATGCACGGGAAACGGGACATAATGAAAATAACATGAAATAAGCTAAATTTTCAAATTTGCAGTGGTGAAGGAATTTAGAGCAGCGTTTAATTTACTTTGTCATAAGATTCTTGTTGAAATTAATGTGAAAATGTGTATGTATATATTATGTTTAAATATAATATATACATAATATGTAGCTAAGTTATTTTCATAAATTGTTTACATAATTATGTAGCAATTGTTAATTTCTTTCGAAATATCATAGAGTCAATCTTTTTGCTATTAGTGGTTTCACTAGTACTCGAAACAGAGTTGATCTACATTACAGACATGAAATCATGAAATATACGTTAGAACTGACGTGAGTACATTACATGGAGCGACCTGTCTGACCTCCTCAACCCAGCTTCCGAATAGCTACTTGGTGGAATTAGATAATTATCTACTACCAACTTAAGAATATATCAAAATGTTCAGCCTCTGTTCCTGATTTGAATCCCGGGAGATCGATACGTTTACTTGGATAGCCTGTGGATCTAAAAATGTTGCCTGTTTGTTTGTACAAAAAAACAAACAATCCTTTAACTATTTTATGTCTATACACAGCACGTAAGTTAATATTATTTAAGTATAGTCATTTAAAAGCAGGGGTGGCCACAGCCACGACGAGTAGGTAATAAGTGGGTTGGAACTCGAGCAGGCACTTTAATTTGAGTAAATTATTTCATCACCACTGCTCTCAGAATGTAGATATAGTGAGAAAATATCGTGGCGAATTATGTCCTATCGTTCTCACTAAGAGAAGACCTGTGTCCCAGCTGTGGGAACTTTAAGTATAGGTTGATTATGCCAATCATCTATACAAAGTGACACACACACTTGAACACTGATCGCGAGGACTTGATCATGTCCGTGTCTTATAGTTGTAATCAATTGTGTTCATCTGTAAAACACTAGGAAATATTTTGTTTATAACAGCCAAATGATTTAACCAAAACATATCCGAATGGGGTGAAACATAACATACATAGGACCATAGATAAACCTTTGGCAAATGTCCATTATTCGGTATTCGAATTGCGATAATGAATAGAACATGCAGCAGCCAAATGCGTTCAAATACGTTCGATTTTGACGCCACATGGTACGGAATTCCATACATCCATGAGCATTGTCCTTTTGAAAACTATTGACGGCTGCCATGCTTAGTCAAACGTCCTCGATATTTCTGAAAACTACGGTATTGCCAACTTGAACCCCGTTTTGATTTTAGTAAATAATTGAATTCCCATTGCGTCGTGAAAATGTAGTGAAGACAACTTTGAATATGAATAACTATAGGAGTAGAAGAAGACCAAAGATACTATGAATGGACTGTGTGAAGGATGATATGGTTTGAAAGGAGGTTACTGCTGAGACGACGAGTAATAGAGACGTATAGACAAAGAAGAGGTGCTGTTTTTGCCACCCGATGTAAACTGAGGCAAAGGCAGGAGAATGATTGTGATATGTTGAGTGCGTCGTGTAAGTACTCCGTAGTGACTACTATTAAATAACTAACTTCTACAAAAACAAATTTTCTTCAAAAAGGTAGAGTATATTTGTGTTTGGTCCACGGCTTTCTTTTATATGTGTTCACCGGATTCTCCGGGATTACTGGGTCGATATACGTGATTGTTTGTTTAATTTTCACGAGGTTTTCTTTCACCGTTTTGAGAGTAATGGTGTTGGAAATAAATTACACAAAGTAATGCGCCAGCTTGGGTTCAAGCTTGGGGCCGCCTCCACTGGGCGACCATTGCATTGGGCTACCAGCAAACTGTGAAAATAAACACAATACAGCGTCCTTCCCTGAGTTAAAACATTAGGTACCTATCAAACTAAATACCACATATTGTTCACAACACACATACATAAAGAATGGCAAAAACAAAACACAGCTCACAACAGAGCCAGTTGAAGCGATCTGCCACCATTCACCGCAGGAAACTTGAGAACAAAAGGTACAATTAGAGGAAGCCAGGAATCTTTGCACGTGCCGGGAAACATTATAACCTGTTCCGTTGAAATAAGGGTGAGTTTCGAAGCAGTAGTTCAAGCGCTCTGAGAATGCACGTGAATGAAGTTCCAGTCATTAATGAAATAATTTGCATTTAGTAGGAAATTATAATGGACGATTGTTTCTTCAGTATAACTGCGATTAAAAGAATTTCTAAACATCATGATGATGTAGGTATTTACCTACTTAATTCGATTACTTCAAAGACTGCCAGATGTAGATTAGGCAATATGAAGTACCTATGGCGAATCTAGAGATCAAATCTCAATGTTGCCCAAAAAACGTAATAGCCAAATCACCTTCTCTGTAAAAATAGTTCACTAAAGTTTCACCAAAACTCCATTGGGTTTAATTTTTATAAAATTACGTTATAAGTTAAAACATAAATGTGTAGTTGTGTAGAATGTCTTTATTCCAAACATTGTTTTATGAAATATAATGAAAAAATAATAAATTGTTTGTCAATTAATACGTTATTTTTATTTTGTAAATTATTTTGCTAAATGAATGATTTGGTAAACTTGTTGTTGGATAATGATGAAATGACATATATATTGTTTTTTGTCGATCGCTGCTTGTCAAGTAAAAAATTTCTATGAACTGATCGGTCACCGCATACTCAGCATATTGGGTGATCCCATCGCTGGGATTATGACTGAAAGTGTCTTATTTCATGCATGTTATTCTATTTCTCACATTTTAAAAGCATATGTTTTGTTTGTTCCAGGTGAGTGAGATTGCTTCAGTGTGCGCCTACATCGGAGCCATTGGTGCGTGCATTTTTCATTTCCCATTTTTCAAGTACACTTCATTGGGCTAGAAAATTATGTTTTACTTAAATTATCTTACTACATGCAATCTCGTTGAAAACTTGTATTACAGGTCGCAAAGAGTTTTTAGGTAAAAAACCACCCCTGAGGTGGAGTAGTGACATTCTACAACGTAGACAGAAGTTTTTGGTAAAAAACTCGAGCAAGAATTTAAAAAAATCGCAGACGTACTATTTGGCCAAGCTAAGGATTTTATTTTTTCTATTTATTATTTCAGATAGTTATAATCTATATAGTAAACAATATTAAATTCATACTTAGGTGTTGCATATAAATACTTAGGTATTATACATAAAATAAATTAAAATGACTTTGTCACATTACATTAAATAATTTTCAGTAAAATCAAAATCAAATTCGAAATATTTTATTTCACATAGGCCTACATAATATGGGCACTTGTAAAACGTCGATAAAAAGGTGCACGGTTCGGGTTGGTCTGTTCCTATGGAATCAAAATCAAAATTATGTTAGTATACGACATAAACATTGTTTTAGTGAACAAAACAATGTGCATCCATTTGTTTTGGATAGGGTAACCCATGCGAGATACAATCATCTGCAGAATGTCGTTGCTAATGCCTCGCATGCGCGGTGACAAAGAACCTTCCCAATCCATTTGCCCAAAATCGCATAGCAGCCGTCAGTTTGCGCCTCCGCAAACATTCCAGACGCACTACAATAGCGAGGCAGCCGCATCAGCATCCTGAAATGTTGTTATATTGGAATTTACACGCAAATTGCATAAATTACACTAATCGGACCCGATGTAATTTACGCAATTACTCAACTGTTCAAGTAAAAGGACTCGCAATACGCCTTAAAAAGAATTATCTTTACACATGTGTTGTCTTTAAAAAAACCGGTCCCATAACATCAATTCAAAACATTCAAAAGGTTTATTCATTGATCTGAAATATGGGACCAACACAATCATAACCAAAACTTGTAAATTAAGCGGTAATTCACATCAAATGTGGTGTTCTGGTCGATATTTCGGGGGTCTTCTTATCGTGTCGAACGACCGTGGGGTCGTTCGACACTGGCCCACACACCTTATAAGTAAGGATCATTCTTCAACATCTTACTTATATTTATACGAGTAACATCAAACGCACCAATGAATTACCTCGTGCTCCCAAAGTTGTATGATATAATTTTGAAAAGGTGGACAGCACTAACACGTGGAGGGAACGTTGGAATTATTTAAAAATTGCTACAGTCGGGTCTGACGTACCTGCGATCTTAGCCATGAATAAATTCAACAACAAAAACAATAACGCCCTTTGATCGTTTTAAGTAAATTTCATAAAATTAAAACACATAAAACGTTCAAAAAGGTTTTATTACCCTTTATAACCAGCGCCAATTAAAACAACATCGAGCGAGTTATAACGTGAAATTAATTCGCAAATTGACTTAGACCCTTCTCAAAGTTGAACCTCTGTGGCTTTAGGATGTTATTTTAATCATTTTAATGGAATTTCTGTTTTTTCAACCCCTAAACCAATAGTGAAATGAATTTAATATAATATGTATTCTGACTAACCGTAATGATGTAAACCCTTACATCATTAGGGTTTGAGAATTTTCCAAAATAGGAATAATAGGTCAGTCCAGAGGGATAGTCTGGCCTTTCCCCTAGCCCCTTAATATCACATGAAACCTAAACATACACGTTAGAAAACAATACAAAACTATAATATGTGGGACTTGTGGATGTACATTAAGTACACTTCTGTCTTACCCTTCCACCAAAATCGTCATCCAATGTTAGCAATAAAAAGTTTCTAACAAGTAAAAGAAACCAAACAAAATACCCAATAACAATTCATTGGCCATTGGCTTTCAGGCCACAGTTTCAAAAAGGCAGTGAAAATAAAAATAAAGTACTTCGAGGACAAGTACGGACATAAAAACCATTCCTGCTGAACCCTTTTGCGTAATAATGGACATAAGATAAAAGATCCGGCAGAAATCCCAGCCTCCCTGAAGGATCCGCTGCAGAGAAAGACATAAAGATTTATTTATTTTAAAAACTACGGCAACAATGTATCAGGACAATATGTCAAGTATTATGAACTTAATAAACCAACTTTACTTTATAAAGTAGGTATGACTCGTTGTCATCACTGTCACAAGTTTGATGCAGGTGGCGTATAGACACAAAAGAAAGTATGACCTTCAACCTATGTGCATAAACGATCAAGTAAGCTGTGATATCCTTCCTTCCCATAAATTAGAGACAGCAATTTCAAAGCATGAGGGTTCAACCACTGTTGAACGTACTGGCAACTGAAAACGTTGCCCTATCTATACATATAATAAATCTGTAGAGAAATCGTTTTTGTACATCGAAAATATTTAAAAAAAAATTGTCAGGGTATTAAAGTATAACCAATAGAACACATTTCCAGCATATTTGGAATTTTTGTCTGTTTGTCTGTTTATCTGTTTGTCTGTTTGTCTGTTTCGATGACTAAGCATCACGTCAAATTTACGAAACGAATGTAGGTAACTTTTATACATAAATATTGTGCGTAACTTGGGCTATTACTTAGTCTTTGTTTCATCGTAATCGGTGCTCTCTATCAAAAGATATATGAATTTATAGTTTTCAAGAAGAACTTATCGCTACGGTCAAGAATGAGACAAGCAACGACATCTATTGAACGAATATGGTACTTATTACTAAATGCCTTCACAAGATAACTTTAAAAAAGTTATGATAGCAGAAGGTACGTAGATATAAGTCTAAATGACGCTGCTTTCAAAATCTACATAGCCTAAACCTTATAGTGTTTGATCGCTCTTTTTTAGCAGTTTATCTTCGTCTTCGACAGATGGCGTTATTCATTTGATGTCATTTTCTGAACCGCTATGATAGTAAACATACACACATTATGTTTCGTGAATAGTCAACAAATAAAAATTTACCAATTACACAGTATTAAAATACTATTTTTTTTTAAACTAAATTAAAATTAGATAAAACCCACGACATATTTTTTTATGTACCGTGTGGGAATCGAACCTGCGACACGCAGTGCTACTGTTAATCGTCCAGCCATTGCGCCAACCATGTCGTCATATAGATGTGGTGTGTTGTTAGCCCTATGTGTCGAGGCCGCGGTATCTCTTTCGAACAGCCCGCAGCCCCAACGGGCGTCGGTCCTTGGGGGCCCCTTTAATGTTGCTGACATCTCTTTGAGACGCGCGTGGAACACGAACGCGCCTCCATCGTCATAGGACGGACGAACGATTAACTAGCCCGTTACTCACCGTTCACAGGCCTGCGCCTACGGTGGCCGGAAGCCATCACGTGGCCCCCGATGCCCGGAGCGTCTCCCGCGGCGGCTGGGACGAGAGGTTGTCTTCCTCTCACGTTCCGCCACCTCTTTCGCTTGCATTACTGCTTCGCAGAAGGAGGTGGCGGCCATTTCAGATTCGATGTCCCAGATTCGGTACAGGTACCCTCTCGAAACACCCTCTAATCCCCCCTTTTTTTTGTGGTTCGTAAATTATCAAATGACTCATCCCGCTCTGGGCGGAGCGGAAGAAAGTGTCAGACTTCTACTGACTAAAAACCACCCACGTTCCTTATTAGCCCTTTGTGTTTCGGGGCCGTGGTATCTCTTGCGGACAACCCTCAGCCCCGGCAGACGTCCCTTTGGGGCCCCTTAATTGTTGCTGACATATCTTTGAGGCGCGCGTGGAACACGAACGCGCCAACGACAATCTGTCTGCCTGTCGACTATAATGTACCTGTTTCAAATTTCTTCAAGATCCGTTCGGCCGTTCTGACGTGGTTGATTAACAAACACCCATCCATCTAAACTTTAGTATGAGACATAGTCAGTACTTTGCATTACTCTCTTCTTCTTCTTCTTTCGCGCGTTGTGAAAGGGGGCTAGGCGGAAAAAAAATCTTACGAAAAGTTGTCACGACACTTTTTGCTATAGTAAGCTATTGTAAGCTTTGCGGGGTCGCATGTTTCTCTGTCTGTCTCTCTCTCTCTTATATAAAGCAAGCCAGATATTTTCATTTCTACATTTCTTTTTATTTTTTTTTTATTTTTATTATTTTTTTTATTTTTATAAATAACAATAACTTCGTTCCATCCGGGTGTTCCTTGACACCTCTCAAGTTTTTTTTCTACAGCGTCAGTAAGTTAACGCAGGGCAATGATTAAATGTACTTTTATCTAAGCGACGCATTTTAGTTTTCGATAAGCACGCGAACGAAGTCGCGGGCACAGCTAGTTTCTAATAAATTCGGGGACAGCGTACATTTCTCCATTTGTCGGTTGTATCCTCAGCGAGCGTAATTACTTAAGATGTCGATTAATAGAGAAGCAGCGATTTCATAACTAGAAATTCCTATAAGCAAGGAACACGAGAGACCTCCTCTCTTTGTGAGGGAATGGGCTATAATCCACCACGCGAGCCCCGTGTAGAGTGAGTGTGTGGTGTGTGTACATACCACCTTATCATCTTTGAATTTTTGATTGTAACACATGCCAGTTTCCTCACGATGTTTTCCTTCACCGTTTCGAGAGCAGTAATGCGCCTGCCTGGGTTTGAACCCACGACTTTTCTGCTCGTAAGTCGGGGCCATCACAGAAATGATGTAAGTATAATTATGGGTGGGCCCATAATTATACTTACATCATTTCTCATCGAAATGTTCTTATCTAAAAATTGAGAGTAGACGTGATGGCAAATCGGAATAATCACAACTGTCTTTTTCTTTCTCTTCCAAACGTATATTTTAATAACTAACACAACTTTTGAATTGCAACTCAAAACTAACAAAACATCTACCCTCAATTTTCGAAAACCTGAAAAACAGAAATCAAATCACATTAAGTAAAAGTTTCCAAGAGAAAATACAGGGGAGTCGTATTTTTTTCACGTAAATCATAACGTCAAAGTGTGCGGCGGTCGTTTATCAAAGGAATCTGCAAAATTTTATCATTTATTTTAGCAGTGAACTTCCTCTATCGACCCTCACGACTCATTTAGTCCGTGGCGGAGGTTCGCGCGGGGAATATCGGGTACATGCAGATACTTAGTGCGTAGTTTGTGTTAGAGGAAAACAACGGTTATTTGGAACTCTTGTGGTAAATCTTTTGATACTGATCCAGCGTATATTTTTAGGAGCTAAAACTTATAGTAGGACGGCATAAGAACAAATCTATTGAAAATAAGGTCAAAATTAGAGTACCTAGCAATACTCTATAAGTATGTTTTTTTTTTGACGTATTTTGAGTGAATACAATCTCAAAGCATTTATTTCAATTCGGCCATTATTACAGGCACTTTTGAGTGTCGGAAAAACAACGAAAGCGTCGCTACAGTCACAGCCACAAGGCATTATCATTTGTGGAAGTATTGTGGTTGCCCATTTGAAAGCGTAGATGTCTATTAGTGCCGGGGATTGTTCGAAAGAGATACCGTGGCCTCGGCACAAAGGGCTAAGAAGGAACATGGGTGGTTTTTAGTCATTAGAAGTCTGACACTCCCTTCCGCTCTGCCCAGAGCGGGAGGAGTCATTTGATAATTTGAATGTCCAAAAACCGACGTTGCTGCAAAAAAAGGTGTTCATGACTATAACTAACCGTACTGTTTTTATATTAGTGTACTAAACAGAACCACAAAAACAACAAAAGAAGTAAATCAAAAGTTAAAAGGTCAGTAGTAAAGTTTGTTTCATCATTTACATCCAGCAGTTTTGTCGAAGTTCCTCAATACTTTCATTACATAGTTTAGGATGCTATAAAGTAAATAGCATCCTAAACTATGATTTATTTAGAAGCACATTGACATCATTCTCTTGCCGGTATCCCAATTTATTTGGGGTCGTCGCAGCTTCTTCTTCCATACTTCTCTGTTACTTCACATCTTATCAGACACCTTCTTTCTTGCCATATCATCCTTCACACAGCCCATCCATCGTTTTTTTGGTCTTCCTCTACTTTTATACCCATCAACATTCATATCCACTCACACCCTTATTGAATACTATAAATACGAACGAAACCAACTTAACCTGACTTGTACATTTTGGATATCCTAACTGCTGAAAGGATTTCGATGATATTCAACACACTGATAATAATAATGTATCATCGACCTAGGTGAGAAACGTGGAGTAATTTACAACAATCTGGCGAAACCCAAAATAAAATCATAGTCAATGTGAACAAGTTTCACGTAAAATGTAAGAATCATACATATCTACTTACTCAGTTGCTACCCCATATACAAAAACTAGTAAATTCACAAAATTTTAATTTATTTAAAACAACGGAGAACTTTCTACGTTAGCCTATGAAATGTTGATAATAAAACAGTCTTAAAAATTTATTTCGGTTTTGTTCAGTAGTAAACAGAATCACAAAATAATAAAGTTATAACCCACGGAGTTATAAAAATAATACGATTGAAAAGTTTCGTAATTCACTTATGTGCCAAAAGCAATAACCTGATACCGATATGATCTAAATTTGTACCATGAATTGCTAAAGCTATCATGTTTCAATTATCATGGTTATGCGTATTTGCATACTGTTTAACCACGGGAAGTTGTGTTTTTGATAATGAAGTGATAAATAACGAAATAAATAAAGGTATCAAATACAGTGACATAATATATCACAGCCATGATGTGAAAGACGGAGAGTACCCCTTCATCGTCTCATTGGTACTCATTGAAGGCAAAGTGGTGACCAGGCTCTGCTCCGGATCACTCTTACGTCCAACATGGGTCCTCTCATCTGCACGCTGCTACTACGAGTTGCTAGACCGCAAGTTCTACGTCTGGTACGCGAACTTCACCGTCTCACCCTTGTTATCAAATCAAATCTCTACGGTTCTCAAGATATACATACATCCGGACTTCCACAACACAAAGATCACCGCGCGCGGCTTCTTTGGTGATAACGATATCAGCCTGTTAAAATGTGGGAAGGTTATTGTGTCAGCTTATGGACGGTTGTCGAAGATAGACCATACAAAGTTGAATGGACTTACTGTGAAGTATGTCGGAGGTGCCTCAAAAAACTTATTTCTTGAACTTGCTTCAAAGTATGTTGGGGCTGTCAGGCGTTGGAACGCTGGGGGTCTGGGCGCTTACTATGACAGAAAAGGAGAGTTTATCGGACCGCTACAGATAGGCGAAGGGCTCGTCGTCAACTGCGGTTTGCAGCTAGCATTGTGGTCTCAATACGTGTTATGCCTTGTCCCCAAGTGCGCAGACAAGACACATCAGCCTCTCCTCGGTGACTATGGCGGCCCCTTCATTTACGATGGAAAAATAGTTGGCGTGATATCTTTAAGTTTTACATTTCCCAAGACGCTTTTAAAATCTAATGGATTGACGCCTGTGAGTCCGTATTCAGACTGGGTTACTGGATTAATGCTGAAGAATGAAAAAAAAACAATCCTGCAGGAAACGCTTTAGGTTTGTGAGGAAAAAGTTGCGTTGCGTAATCTTTGAGTGACATGTGTGGCACAGTTTGAATTCATGACTGATTAACTGTAGCTAGTGTAAAGTTGATCAAGTGTAAATTTTCCTTCTGTTACTTTATATAAATTATTTCCTGAACAGCAAGATACGCCATGTGCTAAACCGACTAATAGGGTATCTGGCAACCATAAAATAAAATGAACTTTAAAAAAAAAATCGGTGATGAGATGGCCTTTGAAAGAAATAACCATACAGATTTGAGTCTATAACCGACAAAAATCATTGCATGCAGTTGCCGGTTATCGTGTAGCTCTTCTCATAACTAAAGGAGCTATATTCATACTAAATCTAATCAAATAAAAGCTTGTAAAAATGTAAGAAAATGCGAGCAAAGTGAGCAAGCTAACGTCTGGAAATTATTTGAATTTGTATTTGTAAAGAATTGTTATTTTATGGCAAGTCTCACAGCTCGTGAAAAGTAACGATTTAATTTCATAGGCTCTTTTATTTTAAGTATTATAACGCACATACTCATACAATCTACGTATACTCGAACTGGTACAGATTCAAATGACGCCTAGTACCTAAGTACCTACTACAATGTGTGACGCGCCATGTGTCAGGAGATACACACTTGCGTCACTTGTTCCTAGTGTCCAATGAAACAGAATATACAGCTATTATGATGCTTTGACGAAAGCCAAATTCGTAGGTTTAATAAAATGACATTACAACTTGCCAAAAATAATAACAAGAGGCCAACTGAACCATCCAATTTCGGCCTAAAACTGAAGGTGGTCGTAGTGGAAGCTTTGGCTGAAGGTTGTGGCCGATTAATCGACGTCGATAGGAAAATACTAAACTTGTTTGAATACCGTTGCTCCTCTAATCGTGATGCGGAAACTCGTAGACTGCTCGAAGCAATTTCTTCTTTTTATTTTCTCCGTCATCGCACCTTGCTCATAGCTCCTGGCTAAGCGGTTTTTGATAGATATTCCAGTAGCACATCAAAATTAACGACTTAAGTCCCGAATCGACGTACTCTGCGCACTATAAACGCAAACAATACGAAGAAACGGGCAAACTAAGGCGTTGGATACTGAATATTTGAGAATCCCGACTTGCACAAGTTTAGTTCAATAAAAAGAAAGTGATACGTTTGGGTTCGAAGGTTGACTATTCCTGGGTAGCGTCGCGCATTTGCAAATAGAATTTTTATTGACAGCTTTGTTTTCGTAGGTATATAAAATGTCAAATATGGTAGATCAATTTTGTTATATAGTGGCACTTGCTAGGAACAGATGTTTGGAAAATCACCTGAAAAAAAAAAGATTTTTAAGCACGAATGAAAGTAAATGAATTATTTATTATTTATTGGTCTCACACAGGGCAAATAATAAAATCTTCTTCTTCTCGAATCGATGATTCAGATTTAGACCGATCATTAGGTAGCGAACTGCACACTTCTGTCATTTGACTCACTCCAGTCCTGGAGCAGCAATTAGTGGCTCGTGACGGGCAAGAGAGAAGGTGTGGCATATCCTTTGTTGGACTTGACACTCGCATTGTATTTGTATTCGAGATGAATCAATTAAACCGCAGCCATGGAACATTCATGAGATTTAACGCCTATCAGGCCTCCCGGAGTGGCATTAAACTAAACAGCTTTCAACACAATGACTCAAACAATAATATTCATTATGTTGAATGGAATTCCCATTACAAAGCTTATCAATGTCATAAAAAACTTAAATCCCATATTTGGCAGACATGCACATGACGTTTGTGTAATAATTCCATCATCATCATCATCAGCCTATGTATTCCCACTGCAGGGACTTAGGCCTCCTCTCTAAGAGAGGGATGGGCTATAATCCACCACGCGGGCCCAGTGCGGGTTGGTAGATGTCACATGTCTTCGAATTTTTGGTTCAAGACATGCCGGTTTCCTCACGATGTTTTTCTTCACCGTTTTGAGAGTAGTGGTGATGATATAAATTACAGAAAATAATGCGCCTGCTTAGGTTCGAACCCACGACTTACTGTTCTCCTATTTAAAGATTTTTGTATATGTATCCCTAGTAAGGGTGGAAACGTTGCCAATGACAGATCCCATCGGTTGCACGACTTATAATATAGACAAATGTAGCTCGGATCAGCTGGTGCCAAATAGGTTAGGGTAGTGTTCAATCTGTGCCAGTAACGGCCTCTCAAGTTCAGTAGCGTCATGAACTTCCGACTAACGGTTACAAAGACATTTATTGTTGCATTGTCAGTATATTGTTATGTTCCCATTACATCGTACCAGAGGTTTTATAATCACACAGGCCTTCTCACTTTGATACACAACGTAATCAACCACAATACGAGTTTAGTATTCGTAACTGCCTCCGTGGTCGAGTGGTTTAGGCGTTTGCCTTGTGACCTGGTGGTTGTGGGGTCGATTCCCACGGGAAGCATACTTTGTAAAGTTGTTTCCAGTTTGGCTAGGACATTACAGGCTTGAATCATCTGATTGTCTGATAAAAAGATCATTCCGTGCTTCGGAAGGCACGTATAAGCCGGTGGTCCCGGCCACCAAATGGTGGTCATCAAACCATGTCAGAGGTCCTTTAGGCGGTTTAGAAACTCTGACACTAGGGTGTGTGGGGTCGTTAAACCTAACTGCCTACAAGCGTGAGTGATAGGTACAGTGGCTTAAATCCCTATTTTTGACGGTATACAGAAATAAAAATAATTGGACAATCATTTACGATTAGTTTAATAATTCATAATCATCATCTCCCTGCCCTTGTACCATATTCTCCCCTGTCATTCGCCACGCCATCATTTACTCCATTTGATCTGAAGGCCTACCATCCTAACTTATTCTTAATCCAGTGAAAAGAGATGGCGCTAGACATACTGTATAGTTCTGTCACTTTTCCACACAGGAATAAGATTAATTAAGGACTGTTTTAAGACGTCATAGTTAAGCCTACTTAACTATGACGTCTTAAAACTGTCCTACAACCAATTAAAATAGCCGACTACACGCGGGGAGATTAATTATGAAAGTTCTGTTTGTCAATAATTATGTTGATTCCTATGAAACCCACCCTGTGAACTGAAGAATGAGAAATGGTTTCGACGTCAGCACTGAAAACTATTGGCCCACTAACCTTCAGACCAGCTCAGGAACGCCTCGCACCAGCTTCTTCACACAGCTCACACCGTGAAGCACTTTCACGAGAACACAGATTGTCAGGTCACTGCTGGGTATTTATATAGAGTTTCTTGAAACCTTTAAATTGTTCATGACACGAGTTGTAAATCTGGTGTAGGGCACCAGATTTACAACTCGTGTTACTTTACATCACGATTGTATACATTTTCCTAAGAGTTGGATAGAGGCGACGCCGACATAA
This sequence comes from Diarsia brunnea, assembly GCA_949774965.1. Lineage (NCBI taxonomy): Eukaryota > Metazoa > Arthropoda > Insecta > Lepidoptera > Noctuidae > Diarsia > Diarsia brunnea. Next base: position 35,110,377 of record OX458996.1, read on the forward strand.
TCAGATATGTTTAAGTACCATGTAATAGGGATGGAACTTTTATCGATAAAATCTCATATCGTACCGTGTTAATAAGATTAGCATGTGATCACTTGAAGCATGGCTGGGTGCATCGTTACTCATGGACGCGCTTTTATTACCCCTCGGTTGATAATCCACTACAAGCACGACGGTTATATCAAACCGTATTATCTAGCTTTTTAACAAACATTAACTTATTTTCTTAAATAGGATTGCGTAAGTCACGTGGAGCAATGGTGGTCTAGTGATGGCGGCTTCAACTTACAAACAGTTAGTCGTGGGTTCGAATCCAGGCAGGCGCATTACTTTGTGCAATTTATTTCATTACCACTGGTCTCAAAACGGTGAAGGAAAACATCCTGAGGAAACCGGCATGTCTCAGAACCAAACATTCCAAGATAAATGTAATATCTACCAATGCACACTGGACTCGCGTGGTGGATTATAGACCATCCCTCTCCTAAAGAGAAGGCCTGAGTCCCTGCAGTGGGAACATTAAGGGCTGATGATGATGAAGTCAGGTGAGCCGTATGCATAACGGCTACAGCTGGGCTAAAGTCTCTAGGTAATGATTGCCCGAGGATGGATGTTGCTGTGCGGCGCATTGGTAGGTTGTGGGTTAGATCTCACAAAGCTCATAACATTATGTATTCTTTCATCACCATCACCATTGCTCTTAAATCGGAGAGAAAAAACATGGCGAGGAAACCAGGACGTCCTAGAATGTGACTTCTACCAACCCACACTGGGCCCACGTGGTGGATTACAGTCCACACTCACAGAATATAGGCTGATTGTGTTACAGGAATATTCTCACAGTCAGGTACTGCCTTTGATATGTCATTGATATTGTCTCGACTGGGAATCTGTCGGTACAGATCCCAATTCATACAATAGAACAATAGATGTTTGCAAGTCCCAAACACATTGGTGTTTGTTGACCGACTGTCACACAACAGTTCATTGTACCTATCTTCTATATTTACAATATTTACAAACTACAATTTACAGAACTAAAATTATAATAAAATATATTATACAAGTATCAAAAAGAGTAGTATTACAGGGCGTCAAAAAATTCGTCCACATCGCTGTCAACAGGAAAAGTGCCCAGAAGGCTGGCAACATTCCCACGTTGGATGGCAATGCTGATTCTTTGGCCAAAGAATAGGGCAGCGCTCTGGTCACGTGAAGAGTCGACCAACCGCTTGGCAATTTCCTTAAATATTAGGTGAGCACTCGGACCCCAAGGCCCCAGTGTTTCAACCCCAAACGGATAACTGCCAATTAAGTTGTTGTATTTGCGCCGTTTGAAGTTTTCAGCACCGGGCACAGGACACCGTGCTAGGAAGATGGGATGGCGCAAGGGTGTCGACGCAAGTGGTCATACCATCTGGTCTCTTCCCATCGACGCGTGCCAACCCATTGGGTTCCAAAACAACAGGCACACTGGCGCGCGCAATTCGACCTGCGGTCTTACTGCAGGAAAGGCCATGGTGTCCGGGGCTGTCAACTACTTTACCACATTGACAGCGATGTGGAGCCTTCTATATCTATTTAGATAAAAGGCAAAGCCGACTGACTGATCAACGCACAGGCCAAAGCCTTAGGGCTAGAAACTTAAAATTTCGAACACGTATTCCTCTTATGACATGTAATTTTTTGATTATTAATAATAAATAAACAAAACTAAACTATGGCGTAGGCATCCACAAAGAAAAGATTTTTTTAAATCCAACCCCCAAGGTGGTGAAACAGGTGATGAAAGTTTGTATAAAAAATCTTCATTTTTAAGCCGCGGGAAAAAACTAGTGTGTGATAACATTCTTCATATCTCACCGAACTTAAATGAATAACAAAAATATGTTTGAACAACAAAAGGGGAAAACAATTACTGAAAAAATTTCTCCTTATCGAATGTGATTGAAATATTATTTTGAAAAATGAAACATCAATTTCGGTTTCCACGAAGCTATCGTGCTAATATCGACGATTTATAAATATATTTGGTAGGCTTGGGTGGGGCGATGACTTTTGAATTAAATAGTAATCTAGATTTAAAGAAAAAGAAATGACTGACAATTGATTTCAATAGATATAAGAAGTAACGTTTTGACAGTGTTTACAGTTATTCCATGGAAACTAGAATAGACAAGTAATCGTAATCTTTACATACTTAGGTACTACTATATAATTTTGTTACTACTACTACACAATTGGTGTTAAGTCGTGCCTGTAGCCAAAACTTGCCAATGTCGAAAGCGCAGCCAATATTTTTTGGCGGTACCCATTTACCGGCCACTTCTTATTGAAACCCTGTTCACTGGACCCTAAAATCTGGAGCTAGGATTCTTGGCTGTACGCCACGCCATAATATACGATTAAATATTTTTATATTTTGAAAGTTTGTAGCCCCCGCTTTAATTAAGAGCATTCTAAGTTACACAAGACTGTTGGTTCTTACGTAGGAACTGTGCTGTGTCCTTTAAGAAAGGTTTCAATGAAAACAGATAGTTCGGAAGTGTTTCAGTTTACGCCTTTTTTTTGTTGAGGGTGGGGCATTATCAAATTACTCCTCCCACTCTTGGCAGAGCGGTAGGGAGTGTCAGACTTCTACTGACTAAAAACCACCCATGATTCTTCTTAGCCCTTGTCGAGACCGTTGTATCTCCTTCAAATAACCCGCAGCCCCCACAGGACCCGCAGCCCCGATGGGGACCCGCAGCCCCGACGGGACCCGCAACCCCGGCTAGGAAATAATGCACCTATCTATCTCCGACCATAGCCCAACATAATCACTGTGTTTCCTCTCTGAGTGTTCAACTATGAGGTATAAGGACGTGGTTTTATGGAAAATGCGTCTCAGGATCTTGTCTTGTAATTTTTTGCTTACATTTTAAGATCAATTTTGAGCACGCGAAAGTCTTTTCTGCGTGCCTTGTGTCCTGAGCCAAGTCATGACACGCACTGGTTGTTAAAAATTACCTACTTATATTTTTATTTTATTTGGCTTTTGTATTTCTCCTATTATTATTATATTATATTACCGTTGATAATTTTCCAAATAAATCTCAATTACGCAAAATTATTATCTAATTTAATTGCAAATCACCGTGGTGATCGAACGAACGAAAACATAGTAGCAAATGTGGATACCTAATTAATATGATCATGCTAATATTTATTTTATGAAGGTGAGAGACCTTCAGGCATTTTTGGTCCCCGATCCGGAATCAAATGACGTTAAATTGCTCGCAGTTATTACTGCCATTACTGGAACATTATCGTTAAATGCGATTCTCATCATTACACCCTCCAGCTTAATAAAAACAGTGCTTCAATTTAAAATTTAAAACGCTACATGAGAGCAGCTCATTTTTTTTAATGGACACTTAAAAAATCCGTTTCGTGTCCGTAAACTCTTTTAATAAAAAATCCAAAATCACCCATTACTAGGTTAACAAAGGCGTTGCGACACAGGCTAAAATAAAATTGCCTGGACGATGCCAGCTAGTTCGCTCTTAAAAATAAGAATTCGTGAAGCGAGCTTTTGTGAATTCTTCGTACTTGGTCCATATTTTGCGCTGGAAGCCGATCGTTTTCAAATTCAAATTCTTTGTTTAGACGATTGCACCATTCTCGCTAAATTGCAACTGCAAAGGCAGTAGAAAAATCGTTGATAACTATATTATTTTACAAGGTTGACTTGCGACCAGTGATGCGCCTGCCAAATATTATTGAGCAATATGCTCAGTGACGTCTGCTCAACCCATTTGTGTAAATGTTTTGTAGCTTTGTGCATTTTATAATAAGTTAAAAGTAAGTGTTGCTCACACATTCAGTTTAAAATAGTATTATATACTATAAGTATATATACTCTATAAGTATGTAACAGGATATGCGCTTGATTCTGTCAATGTGTACTTTACGTGAATCAGTTTTAGTTTACATAGTTAAAGCCATATTTAGGTGTTAAGTTCCACTGCCATGTCTTTAGGTCGATCAATATAAAGTGTGAAGGGCTCGTGGCAAAATAATAACAGCCACTTGGGTAGGTCTTAAGGTAGGATCGGGGATATTGCCTAGGTTAGTCTGTGAATGGGTGAAAACCCATTACTTGCTGAGTTTCCTCCGTACTTTAGAAAGCACGTTATACCGTCTGTGGTCCCGGCTGTCAAAAGTAGATATTTGACAGTCGTTACACATGGTCAGTGGCTTGAAAGTCTGGCAATCAGTTTTTCCAAGGGTTATGGCATTACCCAGTACTAACACGGTTGTGGGAGGTTCGATAAACAGTCGCGCCTACCCCAGCATAGTTGGGAAATGCCTAACCCTCGCTCAGTATAAAGCTGACTTGCATGATTTCATTTAAAAAAAACGACTTTTGTGATATCATCATGGGCGTTAAGTGAAACAATTTATTTGTTAATATGTTTGCTGAATTTCAGATATTTGACAAAAAATTTGGTGATAAAATATGTAACATCACACTTTATGAAATATTTTCGCGAGTACGAGTGATACAGTCAGTGATATTAATATTTTTGAAATGACTGGAATTTAATTTAAAAACGAGTATTTCAGTTGGATGTCATAGAATTATTAACTTTTAGAATGTTTTGGGTGTTGTATTTGGGTGTTGGATTTCGCTAGATCGCGACAGTACACCAGTCAAATACAATACAAATGCATTTATTATATAAATGGTTTGATGAAATGTTATTTTGTAAATATTTCGGCAAATTTAAGGGCAGAAGACACTAATTGATTATTATTATTAGAAATATTATTATTTGTGTGTCTAGTCGTCATCCAGTCTGCTGACAGAAACTACTCAACCATAATTCCCTCTGAAATGGTGAAATTATTTCACCTTTATCATTGACTAACTGTTGCCCGTAGTTTCGCTCCCGTTATGATGAAAATTCGCAAAGGTTGCCCCCATTAGTGAAAGAATTTTCGAGATTGGAACAGTAGTTCCGAAGATTACCAATACATCCAAACATATACATACAAACGTACCATCTTTACCTCTTTGTGATATAACTATTTTTATAGATTCACCTGAAGGGAATCGTACACAACACTTACCTATGCCCAGAACATTGAGGTATAATGTATAATACCTCAATGGCCCAGAAGTAGTATTTGCAACCAACGACCACGGGTTTACAGGTATTTTTATATTTTCCATTGCTAGGTAAAAGAATATCTTCCCAGTTTTGAAAATACAATGTGAAAACTAAAAGGTATATGCGAAAAGTCACACCAACTCGGTTTCCCCTTGAGCAATAGTGAACAGTCTTTCATACAAAAGGACTTTAGTAAAGTGCTTTATCCGACAAGTTTTATCTCTATTTTTCTTTTCAGAATATTTTAAATAAAAATAGCAACACTTTAACCGTTAGATAAAGCTGTTGAATAGGGATAAGTCCAGATTTACGTGATCTTATAATGTAGCGTATTTTGTCCGATTTCATTTCGCAATCGACATCGGTTTTGTGGACAGTCGGTTGTATCTTTGCTGTATCATCATCATCTTCATCCACAGCCCGAACTCACCCACTGCTGGGTATAGGCCTCTCTTTTCTTGTGCCAATCTCCACGGTCCTGTGCAATCCTCATCCAGGTTTTGCCCCCGATTGCAACTATGTCGTCTGCCCATCTTGCCGCCGGACGACCCACACTTCTTTTGCTGTATTGCAAAAGTAAAATTATTAAAAAAAAATAGCTATTAAAAATGCACTAAAAGTAGAAAATAAACTATGTAGTAAATCAAAAGGTCAATAAACAACAATTTTAATGTTTTAGTGACACACACACAAGCACTTAATTGAAGCAGACAACTCCTATACTGATTAAACTGTGGCCCAACTCTGTTATCGAAATAATGTGTCGAAATGTACGATAATTTACAACGTTATTGATGATTTTGACAGTTTTGTTTGCTCTAAGGCCCATAGCACACGGCATGTTTTCTACGGCACCAACTACACGCGTTCCTGAATCGCGCGTCGTCGGCGCCTTATTTTTGTGTTTTTATAGATACAAACGCGCTTGTGAAGCGCGTTCGAAATTCGTTTGAAGCGAGTACAAAAGGTTGCAAGTGCCTAGACGCGCGTTTCACGATCACCACGTGTGTGCGCGTCGTCTATGCGTTTTAAATACGCCGTGTGCTAGGGGCTTAATATTGACAGGCGTTTTCATGGTTACCCGATGGTGTGCCACTGACATGTCATTTGGGTAGGAATAATTGTTTCATAATCTCGTATTATATGGCATTATTGCACCACTCATACTGGCACGAAGTTACACATTCATGACTGTTCGGTTCCTTCATTCGTATGTAACATGAATGATGTAAGATTTAGTAACAATTTGGATTTAAGAGAGTTTCTATGAAGTTTCTAGCCCATTCTTTTCATTAGAGATCTACGCTTTAGAATGGGCCACTACGGTACTTTCACAAGTTATTATGCCTTGTTACTGCGACTGTTGCTTCGCTGTCTTTGCTTTTCTGACATCCAAAAATACCTGTAATAGTATTAATCCCCGGAGTAGTTAATTATTGACGGGCTTAATTAACATGTCACACGAAACTCTAAGCACTTCCTTTCAGAATGTATCGTAGTCCCTAACCTAAGCCTTATTCTATACATACCAGTTTCACATATTATATTATTCGATTACACATTTATATTGAAAGCAGTATTATTTTTTGATCTTCTTCAAACACAAAAGTTCATGTTTCAAATACGATTATGTAACAGGTATTGCAAAATATCTTCTGAAGGAAATATATGCAGATTCGGAATACGGGTGATGAAATGAAAATATTTGAATAAGTAAATCTTTCCGTTTTCGTGTTGAAGGCAAGTATCACGCCTGTAACGCCTTGAGGGATTAGACAGAAGTGTACCTTAAGAATAACACAATCAGATATGGTTAGTAAGATTTAGTCTCAAGTAATAGACGGGAGGTTTTAGCTTTCACAGAAATCTCCACAACCAGATACTCATGCAGACTTCATGTCTACTACTTAAAATGACGACACGGTTGGCGCAGTGGCTCAAGCAGTTGGCTGCTGCGCTACGTGTCGCGGTTTTGATCCCCGCACGGAACAAATATTTGTATAGCTTGCAGATAGCGGTTTCGGGTCTGGGTAATTGTGTATGTGAGTTTAAATGTTTGTGAATGCACCCACGAAACAGGAGACATTCCTAGTGTGGGGCAACGTAAAAAAAAATATATATATTTCAACGAAAAATTTAATCCAGCTTTGCGCAACTAGGAGTACAAACCAGGACCTCAAGTTTAATAGCAGGGCTTATGACCACTACACCAACCAAGACAAGTCATAGCATTTTTGACACCATACTTAGATCGAGGCCTTTAAGCCTCGTACGGGACTAATTTTAATTCTATGTATTACATCTGTCCTGTGACCAATAAAAACTTTTTTTGTTTCTTACTTAGTAAAATTGATGAATTGCCTACTAAAACGTTAATTAAGATCCGCGAAGAAAGGCATTGGTCCTGCAAATAGGCAGTATTTAGCCCTGCCTATAAGCGGTTAATGACCTTACCTTAATTCGCCGCCAAGGATTATGTCCCTGAAAGCACATGGGGAGGGGATGTGTTATTTTGACAGAGGTTCTACGTGGCAATCCTTAGGGAACAGACTACAGAGAATTCGTATGTGTATAAAAGGATTTTACATAAATGGCTTTATTCACTAGACGTTACTACTTTTATTTAGCATATTTTTGCGGGTAGGTTGGCGGTCTATAGGTAGAGTATATGTTGATAAAGTCATCATCTGCCTAACCTTTTCCCAACTATGTTAGGGTCGGCTTCCAGTTTATCCGGATGCAGCTGAATACTAGTATTTTACATGGAGCAACTGCCTATCTGACCTCTACAACCCAGTTAATCTAGGTAATGCGATATTCTTTGGTAAGACTGGATGTCAGAATTTCAGGTTACACTACCTGTAACGACTGCCAAAGATCTGTAAATGGCAGCCGGGACCAACAGCTTAACGTGCTTTACGAGGCACGGAGGAATCTCGGTATGTCGGGCGGTCACCCATCCACATACCGACCTAGGCAAGCACAGCTTTACCTAAAGATCGACCCGAGTGGCAGTTCTTATTAGGACACGAGCTATATATATGTTGATAAATTATAATAATATTAATTAATATAATAATATTATTCTTTATTCAAAAACACAGAAGGTAAATACAATAAATCTAAAACTAAAAATGTAGGTCTAATAATGTTAGATGCCTGTACTAGGATGATCCTGTATCACAAGCTGCAGGAGCTCTAACAATATGCTATGTAGGACAGTAGTTTTCTTGTTTAATCTTTAACATTACTTAACGACACAATTATTTTAATTTACTTAAACTGTATTCACTTAGAACTAAACACATAATTATTACACGAAAATATTTGCGCAGAATTATAAAATGGGTTGCAAAACACATTCGAGGCACTCTTGTTTGTATTGGACATTTGTACCTGTTACTGTTACTGTTGTTGTATGTAATTGTTACTTTAAACTAGACAAATTCTGATATCAACATCATCCTACAGGAGTCAGCTGATGGACTTAGGCCTCCTAAATAGAAAACACAACTCGATTCTTAAACTCTCATCCAGTTACTGGCAGCCACCCAGCGAAGATCGCCACTCACCGAGCCTGAGGGCGCCCCACCATACGCTTGCCGATTCGCGGTCACCACTCAAAAACACGTCTACCGCAACGGACATCAGTTCTAGGGCTAATATGGATAAAAAAAACATAGACCTTTTCAGTAAAATAAATTATTTAAATAGTCTGTCTCAAAATGCATCGATATAGAAGTTATTTTTTGCGAAGCAACGATAGCAGGTGTGGGTGGGTGACTTAGAACAAAAACAAAGTACAGTAGAGGTCTTAAAAAGTTACTAAATGTTGCTCCACAAAACCTCAATTCGTTGTGGATTAACCCGCAAGCGTACAAGAATAAGAAAAGTACTACGTCAACCAAATAAAACTTTATTACTTATTTTTTTGTTTTACGTAGGAACTATAAAACAAAAAGGAAACGATTAAGTAACTAGACCTTCGTGGTTATAACCTTTCCGACCGCACGTTACTAAAATGAAATATAATAACCTCAACTCAGTACAGAAGTCAGAAATCAGAACAGCGCGTGTATCGAGGCACTGAAGGACTGAACAATTCAATAAACGACTCCACGTACTTCCCTATTCCGGTCACGTATAAGCACAGACTAAAAAAACAGCTTTTCTCATGTTCCGGCGGCAAAATTATTGAATATTTGTGAATTTGTGAACTAATAAAATGTTCCGTGCTGTTTGGGTATTGACGTGGATTTTCATAGTTTTCGACTGCCTCGTTGGTCAGTGGTTACAAACACGACTACTGAACGTGAAGTCCTGGGTTCAAGTCCAAAGATGGACTTTTTCGTTTAAGAAATTTCCCCAGTAGCAACTACCTATAATTATTGTACACTGTTAATGGCTATAAACTAGACACACGGTATGATGTGACTAAAACATAACTACAAAAAATATGTTATTGGCTAAACCACCTCTGTGCAACTCTTTGAAGAATACAAGCGAGATGTTGTACATCATCGCTTTTCGGTCAGCTAGAGATGCCAATTTTCAATTTAATTTCTGTAATGGCTGCCAAAGAATCAGTTCTTTAATATCACAACACAATACACCGTTTAAAACGAGAAATAAATCGTGACTTGCATCGGACCACGTCCTGCTCCCAGACAAGGCGTCGGTATTTAAGATGGCTGTAATTTATAGTCGCCACACGAGTACTACTGCTCGTACGAGTCTATTGATAAATGTGGAGCATTGGGTCAGTATGCGACGTGCCGCTCGCATTGGGCTCCATGGCACTTGAAAGAAGGCCAAGAGCAAAATTGCCAATCGTAAATTAGATTTTTCAAGGAATTAGCAAGAGTAACTGCGGTACTCAGAGTTATTTAATGATTACTTAAGCCATTACTTAGTAAAGATTTTGAAAGTAAATCGAAGGTTTTGTATGTCAAATCTTTACTAAGCGACGGCTTAAGTAATCATTAAATGTATCTGAGTACGGCAGTGAGTGTGTTAAGTATCATAAAATCTACATAAAAATAAACTAAACTAAATACAAACTAACTACTTACAAAAAGGCATCGATAAACTCCTCAACGCTGTCAGCAGGTAAAGTGCCCAAGAGACTGGGAGCGTTGCCACGTTGTATGGCAACGCTTAGCTTGCTTGATTGCTTTTGCTTACATAAAAAATAAGTCTGAATCATCACCTGCCTAGCCCTGTTCCCAACTATGTGTGTTCGTTTCCAGTATAACCGCATGCAGCTAAATACCAGTATTTTACATGGTGCGACTGCCTTCATGACCTTCACAACCATCTTCGTAAGACTAGCCTGTAACTACTATCTTCAAATGTCAGCCGTGATCAACGGCTTAACGTACTTTCCGAGCTACAGAGGAAATTCGGTATGTAATGGGTGATCACCCATCTTCGGAAGATAAAGATCGTCCGAGCGACTACCTCTAGCTACCATTTAACTTGGAGCTCTGAGAATTAAAATAAAAGTAATATTGTCGCAGGATTTATTTCATCTTGTGCAATTTCTTTTACTACGATATAACGCTCTCAGCATTTGTCTCGTTTTTCAGGGTTTCGTAGTCAACATGCATATAGCTTATATAGTTAGTTTTACTTCGTATAGTCCGCCATGTCCGTCTGTCTGTCTGTTCGTCTGTCCGCACTATACCTTAAAGACTCTGAGTTGTAGAAAGCTGTAATTTGGCATGAATATACAAATGAGTTACGCCGACAAAGTGGTAGAATAAAATTTTGAAAATCCAGTACACATTAAAGAGGGGATCATTTTTTTTTTTTTGTGAAGGCCATTCTGTGGGATGTCGTTGGATAGGTCTATAAAAAATATTGCGAGTGTGCTCAGACTTTTTCGATTAAGGGATACGTTTGTGAAATATTAAACTTTAAAGTGCACATTTTTGTTAGACTCAAGCCTGGCTACCTAAACCACCCACCCATACGGATTGTGTTTGTGAAAAAATCTGTATATTAGCATAATATAACAAAAATTAAAAGAAAAACTATCACAGCTAAGTAGGCTTTACCAGTTTACGAGTAATAGTCGACCAACTTATAAAATGCACTTAAATAAAATATTTTCCTATACCTACATAAATATGGGAGCGCAGGTCTTAAAACTGCAAATGTAAGTTTGTTTTATTTTTACAATAAAAATCATCGTTCGGAGGCAGGGTGGTTAATCAGTTCACATATTTGAATTGGTACTAACTACGCAACCCTACATTGTGCGTGGTCCGACATGCACTTGGCCGGTTTTCTATCTTTGGACCTACTTCCAATGATTTTATACCAAGAAAAAGGTAACTACTGTTGCAATCTCAGAGAAATGAGTATATTTATCCAATAGGGGAGTTATACAAACGTGTAAAAGTAGTAACTTTACGTTTTAAAGCGTGCCGAAGTGCTTTACATTTTGATCAAAATTTGAAACCTCAACCATTTAATGATTAAATTCTGTGTAAGTACATAAACTTATTCCAAAAATGTTCACTTGTCCTAGAACTTTTTTTTTGGTTGGTGCCAAATCATCAAATTTAATGACTCCTTTCGCTCTGGGCAAAGTGGAAGGGAGTGTCAGACTTCTCCCGACTAAAAACACCCATGTTCTTTCTTAGCCCTTTGTGTTCCGGGGTCGCGGTATCTCTTTCGAAGAACCCGCAGCTAATGTTACTGATGCCTGATGAAAGCATAAGATGAATAAAAACAAGAAAAAAATAGCAACCTATAATATGGTATAGTTATTTATTTGATAACATGTACAACATTAGTTAGTATTATTCATAGTGTAAAATATAAACGTTCAACTGACCACTTCAATTCGCCAATAAAGAAAACTTGCTTTCTAGAGCAATTTCAAGGGTCTCAAGAGATTTCATCCAGCAGACTGCTACACTTTCACTTACTTAGGCTTAGATACTTTGCCCCGAACTTTCAACATAGATACACATCCAACCTTTTGAAAGTCGGTTAACAAACCAGGAAGTACGTGTTTAGTTTAGAGAAGCGTGCTTTTGTTCGTGAGGAAATCGACGCCGGGCGAAGAAGTAACGTTGTAGATTTATGGTCGCGGCCGTGGCGTGTTTCAGCGCTTGTCTTGCAAGATTTGTAGCGAATTGTGAGCGGGGGCGGAAGCGGGTGCGAGAGCGGGCTTTGCCCTTTCCAGTGTGTTGGACTATAGACCCGTAACCCGCGGGTCACTTGTTGCCTCCGCTTAGCATGTATCATCGTGCTAACTGTTGGCATACTTTTTTAAGTATCAACTTTTATTTTGTTCACAGCTGTTTAAGTAACAAACGTGTCGTTTGAGCTTGTAAGTCTAACATAAAACAATTTTTTTTTTGAGAAAAGCCTGATCCAGCTGCTTTATGTTGTAGCGGCACTTAAAACAGTACTACAGCGCCTTCTATGACAAAAATAGACGCACTTATACCAAAATCGAAAAAAAAAAAGAAATCGATGAATCGTGCAAGAAAAAATATCCGACTTAGGAGTATGTGGAATTTTTTTTTCCTTTTTTATACACCAGAAAGATGACTAAACAAAAATTAGATGAATTTACACTATATTCTGTATACCCCTAATGATGCTCGACTAAATTAATTTTGTTGTAAATATATGTACGAATATAATTTCCATAATTATTTGTACGAATAGTAAAGATGTATATCTTAACTATTCGTACAAATAATTATGGAAATTGAAACTACCTTATTGTATACCAAGTGTTAATTGCCCGCTTCCTCTCCCAACTTACCCCACACATCGCCCTCACAGATTTGTCTTCAGCGAAAAAATAAATTATTCTTTTCTCGTGAAATTACTTCTCTCGGCGTTTTACGGTTTGTATGTTACAATACAAAAGTTTCCCCCTTTGTGAGCGAGGGATTTATTTATTTTATTAAACATTCAGTTGATGATAGCAGCGTTGTATGACGAATGACATTTGTTCATTGTCCTCTCTTTTGTATGAGGTTTTTATGTAGCACTACACTCTGTGCTAGCGCCTTCGACGAATTCTGCAATCACAAATAAATAAATCACTACGAAAATGCTAAGGGAAATAATTAATTTAATCTCGAACTTATCTATTTTTTAATCATCATCATCCTCTTGCCCTTATCCACACTTCTCTATTACTTCTGATCTCATCACACACCTCTTTTCTTGCCATAATTATAATCCGTCACACAGTCCATCCATCACTTCTTCGGTCTTCCATCCTTTCTCTTTTTTCCCTTCCATCGATTTCTAGGTCTTATCTGTTTTCCAAACATCATCATCAGCCTATAATGTTCCCACTGCAGGGACTCAGGCCTCCTCTTTTGGAGAGGGATGGGTTATGATCCACCACGCGGGCCCAGTGCGGATTGGCAGATGTCATGTCTCCGAATTTTTTGGTTCTAAGACATGCCGGTTTCCTCACGATCTTTTCTTTCACCGTTTTGAGAGCAGTGGTGATGAAATAAATTACACAAAGTGAAGCGCCTGACTGGGTTGGAACCCACGACTCACTGTTCGTAAGTCACTGAGCCACCACTGCTCTCGTGTTTTCCAAACATAAAAACAAAATTTACAACAACAAAAACCACAGCCTTCATAAACGTATTACTATCAACACCGATGAGGTATACCTACATTACATCCCCAATCTATACTTCTATACTATATAATGTTGTAAAGAGGAAATATTTGTATTTTTGTATGTAACGAATAAACTTAGAAACTACTGGACCAATTTGACAAATTTGTTCATCGTTGGGAAGCTGCACTATCCCCGGGTGACATAGGCTACTTTTTATTCCTGTATTCCTACGGAAACGGGAACAATGCGAGTGAATCCGCGAGACGTCCGCTTGTAACTTATAATAACATTACAATACACAGTCACGTGAGTGAGGCCGCTGCTGCAGTAGTAACAGTTCAGGCGTGACGACACAAACTGGAGTACCATCTCTTCAATACTAAGTTTTATATCCTTTTATAAACCGTAAGCAACTTTGGAATCCTCGGGTGGTGCGACTTATCATGCGATAGTGACTGCCACGCGTCACGTGTTTCGCTGGAGCGCTACCGTGTCGCATGTCACGTCGCAAACACTGGTAACAAGCTCTCAACTAATTATTTATTAGTCTTCTCCGCAGTCACAGTTGCAGGACGGTAAGAGACTCACCTCAATCTATTCAAGTCTTCCTCTTCTTCGTTAGACACATCACAAACACGACAAAATATTTTATTGGTACAATACTTTGCCAGTACCACAGGCTCAAGCGAGCACGTTGAACATTGCAGCCAGTTTAACAATTCAGCCATTACGACGCGAATTCCTCGTTCAAAACATCGCTTTATACCCTTCAATACTCGACCTTATGTCCGGACAATCTGGCACAGACTTCACTGACCGGGTTTCTATCCGGACTCCGGACGGGGTTAGAATTCAGCGACCCTATCTAACTGTCAGTCACAGCAGAGACCTATCTCAATCTACTGGATGGAATGAAAATTGCAAGGACGTTTTCTTTAAGGGGTACTTTATTTTTAGTTTGATTTTTTACGTTGTTTTCGCAGATAGATAGGTTCACGAACTTAAAGATAATAATAATATAAAATATTGAAAGAAAACTTAAAGACCTGAAAATAAAGGAAATAATATGTTTTATACAAATAATTAATAACCTGAATCGCTTAAATCTTGACGGTTATCAATCAAACCAATTTACAACACAATACAGTAAATAAGACGAAATGTACATTTTGTCATCACTAGTTGATATCAGAACCGTTTAATCAGCGTGGTCTATTTAATTTTATTCCGTACATCAACAACTCGAAAATTGTTAATATTTTGTTATAAATAGTTATAAACTACACAAACACATCAACAGTATATTAAAACAGTGAATTCACCCAAATAAAAGGCAATATCGCTCTCCGTTTGTGTGCGAGATGCAAAACAATTTAGGAGTTACGAGCTACGGGCTACGCGACGCTACGAGCTACGCTGCTACGCCGTAGCTTTGACTCGGTTGCTTTCATCGGCACATGGAAAATGTTTACAAAGAGTACAAATTTATACGAAAAGACATAGTTTATTTTTATTTTAGTTAAATTGGAATAAACAAAATGGAAGGATATTGTGATTACAGTTGATAGTAGCAAGACTTAGAAGGCAATTGAAAAAGTAAATATCAAATTGGTTTGTGTGCCATCATTATTATCGCAGAAGATAAAATAATTCAAAATATAATATATGACTTGCTGCATCGGGATTTATTTTTAGTAAAATCAAAATTCGGGAAAAAAATTTGATCAAAATATTTTCCAGTAATGGAATTTCGAGTGAAGACGGTATTTGTTGGTGTGTACTCAGTCGAATGTCAAAGTTACCGTGTTAATTTCCGCTTTTTACACTCCAGAGGAGTTCGATACATTGTCAAAGTGTTTTTGTCTGAAAATAACAAATCCAATCAAAGACTTTTTCAAACAGAATTTTTGGCAAGGGAAGCAAAACAACAAAGTGGGTAACTTTAAAGTTCTTCCACACAACTAGCTCCTCTCAGTGCTTACTCATAACAACTTGAAGTTTAAATTACACAAATTTGCTAATTGTTTTAGGTGCTCAGGTGCTCACTATGAACGTTTATCTTTTCATCACTGCAATATGCGTTTGAATCAGCAGCAAACTGTGCTCTTCTGAACAATTACGTCAGGGCTTTTCAAAACACTTACGATATTGTGTAATATTTTACACAAAATTTACAATTATGTACTTCTGTATTTTAACGAGCGGTTATAATTATCCCGTGCAAGTATGAATGTGGATGAGGCAAAAGGAGTATGTAAGGATTTTGTGACTGGGACTGTAGCTTCTTAGTAATTTGTATTAGTTTCGACTATTCAAAAGTTCCTGTAACTGGCCTAACTTGAAATAAATGTTTTTGATTTTGAGGCAGGTGGCGTTCTGCGGTTTCTTTCTTCCCCCACGGGAAAAGTGCATGAGTTTATGTATGGTCACAAGTTACAGTGAAGTGCCGCGCGCGTCGCAATTGTCTTCTTCTAAAATCAAATGGCAACTTAAATTCTTCTCAGCATTCATAGTTTTAAACGGTGTCAAATCCTCAGCTTCAGCCAAACCCAAGTTAGTTACCCCTTAGTTTCATCACAGGGAGAAAGACAATATCTTGTTTCCTAGAACCAAATATTCGGAGACATTAGACAGTTTGCATTTGTGAGCGATCTGTGGATACAATCCCACTTCCTCTCGCAGAGGAAGTCTTTGTGTCAGCATATGCAACGTTAGTGGCTGGTTTTGTTTAAACATTTAAAGGAATTTATGAGATAATAACACTAAGGAGATGTGTGGTGTAACGCGAATGAATAAAATAAGGAATGAGTACATATGAGGAAGTCTGAAAGTAGCGCCGGTGACTAAAAAGTTGTGTGGAAATCAATTAGCTAGGTATGGACATGTGACGTGGAAAATGTTGAAGAAAAAGAATTGAATATGAATGCAGAAACCATGTATAAACAGTGTGAAGGATGATATGGCTTGTAAGGAGAAGACTGACGGAGACGGCACGGTTGGCGCAGTGTCTCAAGCAGTTGAGTGTTGCGCTACGTGTCGCGGGTTCGATCCTCGCACGGAACAAATATTTGTATGGCCAACAGATACTTGTATTGGGTCTGGGTCTTGGTGCAAATGAGTCTAAATGTTTGTGAACGCACCCACGGTACAGGAGAAGTTCCTAGTGTGGGGCAACGTTTTTGTAAAAAAGAAAGAAAGAAAGACTGCTGAGATGACGAGTAATGCAGAAGTATGGAAGAAGAAAACATGCTGCACCAACCCTAAATAAATTGAGTTAAGGGCAGGAGAGATTGTTATAGTATTTTGTTCCATTTCCGAATTTTGTGAATAAAAAATAAAAAAGTTATTTCTCAAATATGGGTACATATTATTATATAAATTATTATTTAAATTTATGGAATTAGGCGCTGATTTAGATATTAATTCAGTTTTTAGTGATAGAGCCATGGTTTATTTCAGCTCTTTAATCCATAAAACTGACAGAGAACACTGTTCAGCCCCGAGGGGCGCAGGGGAGAGGTCTCGACCTCCCGTCGCCATCCCTCCTGTCTCACACAATGAGATAACACATGAATCCTTCAGTTTCGGTATTTTTTCAGCGCATTTGTAACGGTCGTCCGTCGCCGACCTCTTGGGAGCTAATTACGTAAATTCATTGCTGCCCATCTGTCCCCGGATTAGGGATGGCAGATCTAGAGATCGGATAATTTGGACATTTTCTCCAGACTTATGTGTCTAGGTTTTTTCTGCGGTCGACAATTACATGATTCTCGGCAGCATATATCAACCTAATACATACATATACTACATCGGAGACAACAAACTGGCCACACTACTCTGCCGTTGTACAGTTTATAACTAGTACGGAGGGTAGTTAACTAACTTGTTTGTCATAAAACTAGCCAATAAGTTACGAATACCTACCATTATCAATTGTTAAATTATGTCTTTCTGCGCGATTTAAACATACATGTTGTTATGAATTGTAAACATAGACTAAGTTTAATGGAAATAACGTTTATTATTATTTATTGACTTAGCTATCAGCGGCATTTATGTCACTTTTTTTTGGGCCTTTATTGTAATATTTTTTTTTGAGTAGCGGGTAATCATCAAATGACTCCTCTCACTCTGGGCAGAGCGAACAGACTAAAAACCACCCATGTTCCTTCTTAGCCCTTTGTGTCGAGACCGCGGTATCTCTTTCGAACAACCCGCGGCCCCGACGAGATCTATGTCACTTTTTAGGTCCTCAAACGCCTGTTACAAACTGTTGAATATTGTAATAAACTTTAAAAAAAACTTGAAGCCAGATATAATCATGACAACTATAACAAAACACAACATCACGCCTGTAATCCCCGAAGGGCTAGGCAAAAGTGTACCGAATAGTACTCCCATATTTCACTAGTAAAAATATAATTATTGTTTATTTTATTTCATAAAACCGTTACTTTTATAAATCCCGTTTCACAGAAAACGTACCATTTCCACAAAAGGATAAGTTTAACCACTTAGAAAGAAGGTCATATCCTTAAAATATTATGAACATTACACAGAAAAGGTCTACCAACCCAGACAGACACTTTATTTTTAGCCTTACATAAAGGACCCTTTTATATATATACTCGGTTATTCTTAGACATGTCGCATCCCTACCTGAGAAAGATTTTAATGGCTGCGGGTTGTTCGAAATAGATTCCGCGGCCTCGGCACAAGGGCTAAGAAGGAACATGGGTGGTTTTTAGTCAGTAGAAGTCTGACACTCCCTACCGCTCTGCCCAAAGCGGGAGGAGTCATTTGATGTTTTCAGACCCACCTTAAAAAAAACATAGATTTTAATGGCCGAAACTCGTTTGTACCGTGTTATTGTAACAAAGTCTAACTGCCGCACTCAGAGAGCTTTAATGATTACTTAGGCCATGACTTAGTAAAGATTTTGACAGTTTTGTCATATAAAAGTATGTCAAATCTTTACTAAGTGACGGCTTAAGTAATCATTCAAATCTCTGAGTACCGCAGTAAGTCTGTGAAATGTGGCGCCACTTTACTCCAGTCTAAATGTTATATTAGACACGAGGCTAAGCTCTTTGACACTTCCCTTGGGCGAAGGACAGTGTTGTTATTTTAATGTTGTTTTACGAATAGTAGTGTTTTACAATTTACAAAGTAGAAATGGTTTCTGTAACCGTGTTTCGTGCGCGCTTCTTTTTGATGTTTTTTTTTAAATATAATGTCGTGCCAGTAACCTCTGAATGATGAGGCAGAGGTTGTATTCATTAATACACCCACAATTTGTTAGTTATGTTTAAGGTCCATGTAGGCGAGCCTATTGCTATCAACCGAGCACAAATCCAGACTCCGTGCTACACTTTAATCTATTTTTCATCCTTAATTATCTCCTTCCAACTTATACTGATTTATTTTCTATAAAACTGGCCAAGTGCAAGTCGGACTTGCACATGAAGGGTTCCGTACCATTGTAGTAGATATTGAGAGATTTACCATGTTATATTACCCCCATAGACTTCTTATAGGTTTTCCTGTAATCTATAAGTGCTGAACTAACTTCTGTATTTTTTTTATTATTTTAGGCTCAGTAGTTTCGGAGATAAGGGGGGTGGAATGGTCGGACAGACAGACAGACACAGGAGTGATCCTATATTATAACGATACCGTTTTTGCCTTTCTAGGTACGGAACCCTAAAAAGGTATAACAACCACTGCTCGGAAGGTTATTTAAAGTTTATTCCCTAATCGAGTAAAGTAGGGGATTAATATTTGCAAGAAAGTTCGTTATATTTTTGTCGATACTGTGATGATATCGAACACACAGCTTGTAGGTAGTACTTAGGTACTTTCTGTCGGATGGAGTGTAGCCTTTTTTTTTTATGGTGGGTGGAAAATCATCAAATGACCCCTCCCGCTCTTGGGTAGAGCGAAAGGGAGTGTCAGACTTCTACTGACTAAAAACCACCCATGTTCCTTCTTAGCCCTTCATGTCGAGGCCGCGGTATCTCTTGCGAACACCCGGAGCCATGGAGCGTACCCTTTTTTTTTTTTTTTTTTTTTTTTTTTTTTTGGGGGGTGGGAAATCATCAAATAACCCCTCCCGCTCTTGGGCAGAGCGAAAGGGAGTGTCAGACTTCTACTGACTAAAAACCACCCATGTTCCTTCTTCGCCCTTCATGTCGAGGCCTCGGTATCCCTTGCGGACATCCCGCAGCCTCGACAGGCGTCGGCCCTTGTGGGCCCCTTCCGTGTTGCTGACATCTCTTTGAGGCGCGCGTGGAACACGAACGCGCCGTCGACACGGCCTGTTGTCCTCATAAGACGGACGGACGGCGAGCTTACATGGAGCGTACCCTTAAGTCGAGTTAAGTGCAGCTGTATCGACGCCTAATGCTGTTAAGGCTAAACTAAGATTGCCTAGCTTACGTACTTAATGAACCAATTACCAGCAGGAGCGGTAACCGGTTACAGTATCTTATTTTATATTAGTACCTTAATTATTCAAAAATCGACATTCCATAATATATTATAAATAATAATATAATAACTACTAACTACATAGTATGAAACAAAGTCGCTTTCTCTGTCCCTATATCCCTATGTATGCCTAAATCTTTAAAACTACGCAACGGATTTTGAATCGGTTTTTTTTTAATAGATAGAGTGATTTAAGAGGAAGGTTTTAGTATATAATATGACCGACATCCACGCGGGTGAAGCCGCGGGCATCAGCTAGTAATAATATATTTTATTTAATTTGACAACATTGCCCTAATGGTTAGTACACAAACAAACTTATCAACTAAGTGTTAGTATTAAAAAATAAGAACTGGATAAAATACTATAGGCAGGCAATACAGGTTCGATAACCAGGTCGGGAAAAGTGTTTTTTGGTTTTCTATCGGGAATTTCTCATTAGCAGCCACGTAGTGCCCGGTTGGTGGCAATAGGCTCGACCCCTATTACATGGGTCTTTAACATAACTGGTGAAAAGTGGGTGTACTATTATGTACACCTCTGCCTAACCCATCGGGGAAAACAAGCGTGATATTATGCTATTAAAAAAAACGTTATTTCATATTAGGAACCTGAATAACATACTATATAGTTTTCGAATGAGGTACAGTCAGCACCAGAAGTAGATTAACACTACTCAAAGTTTCTAAGCGGGATTTTTAATGAAATCTTATTAGATACTACTCGTTACTAACAATTTATCGAAGAGTAAGGAATATAGTAAAGAATAATATTCAGAAAAATTAAGAAAAATAGCTGAAGTCTTGTACATCAAATAATTAAAAATACGAAACGTTAAGCCACTTCTGTTGCTGACCGTACGTAAAATTCAGATCTTTCGTAAACTCGAGTAAAGATATTTTCTCGTCGCCATGAGAGAAATGTATCTTGTATATTCAATACATTTCATGCAAACTTTACGAGTATATTTCACCAAATGTTCTCTGAAAGTGCTGACCAAGAAATTATTAAGCCACTTTATTCAAATACAATAGAGGGAGCCACTATTATAATATCAAACATTTCGCTACAGAAAATTCCTTAGATGAAATAATAAATAAATAGTAACTACCTACAGCATAATTATTATTTCTCTAGTAAATGTCTTTTCTTTATGTATGACGTCATTAATCCCTGTCTTGTTCCAGCCCGCCATCATACCTCGTGGAGTTTTCCATTTGGAATATTAAACATTAAATAAAATATCTACAAGTAGAGCAGGAATAAAATGGAATCAAGATTATGACCGTGAGTCGAATTGTCACGCATCCTCGGAACGTTTCCGAACGAATCCGATTCATATTCACACTACTACGTGACATTCACATTACACACACACACATACACATCACACACAATCTTTCACATTCCACTTATTAAAAATCTTAAGTTCATAGAAACACTACCCACAGCGTAAACCGCTCTGTCCAGTACAAGTAATTTAGCACAAAATAGTGTAATGTCGGAAGTCGGTTAAAAATTAACCCTATAAAAGTACTTCTAAAAATTTAACCCCCATAAGAGTTCAATTAAAGTCGAAAGTTTATATGGAAATCTAAACTTTTTAAATAGGAAATACTATTTAGGACACATCAGCCTTATATTTCCCAATTCCCAATTTAAAGTAATTTTATTAAGTAAGTGATCTAATTGGAACTAATTCGTAGTGAATTTCGCCCCAGTTTCGGCGCAGCATCTAGACCACAAAGACGGCTGAATTATTTAATACTAGATCGCTAGAGACCTGTCTGGTTGAGGCTGCAGACTGCTGACACACTTAGGCCCGATCACAACCAGGGCCATGCGATTTGGGGCGCGATTAGTGTCTAGAGACTGAGCGTGACTTTAAGCCATGCCAAGACCTGTCAATTGGGTAGTTGAATTAAAAAAAAATATGATTCTGTTTTGTTCTTCTGTTAGATTATCGAAAATATTGGATACGTGTTTTTAGGGTTCCGTAGTCAACTAGGAACCCTTATAGTTTCGCCATGTCTGTCTGTCTGTCTGTCTGTCCGTCCTCGCTTAATCTCTGTGACCGTTAGCACTAGAAAGCTGAAATTTGGGACCAATATGTGTATCAATCACGCCGACAAAGTGCTAAAATAAAAATTGGAAAAAAATGTTTTATTAGGGTAGCCCCCCTATATGTAAAGTGGGAAGTGTTTTTTTTTTTAATTTTAACCCTAATGTGTGATATATTGTTGGAAAGGTATTTAAAAATGAATAGGGGTTTACTAAAATCATTTTTTGATAATGTCAATAATTTCGGAAATAATCGCTCCAAAAGTAAAAAACAAAGCGTCCCCCCCCCTCTAACTTTTGAACCATAAGTTTAGAAAATACGAAAAAAATCTGAAAAGTAGAACTTTATAAGGACTTTCTAGGAAAATTATTTTGAACTTGGATGGAAACAACAGATGGAAACTGCAGTTAACCAATATAATTTGGTCCCTGAATCGTATGAGCGCCTATACAATCCAGAGGTCAAGTTTCATTTGCCCGTATTTTTTTTTTAACTTCGTTTACATAATATTTTATTATCTACGGAACCCTACACTGAGCGTGGCCCGACACGCTCTTGGCCGGTTTTTAATTTATCAAATTAATAAAAATTGACGAAAATAAAACGTGTCAAAGTGGGAGCTGGTGACGTCACTTTCTGGTTAAAAATGTACCAAACTATGACGTCGCGTGACTTTTCGAAGCACTGTATCGTCTTCATTTATTGTTTACGTGAAAAAAGAAAAAATACGTGTCCAATATTTTTTGGAAATTTATCTGAAGGAATAATTAGATTTTTTTAGTAAACTACCCTATTCTTACTTACAACTACTTTGAAATAGTGACTGTCGTGCTCAGCTGGTACATTGGGATCCCGCATTGACACTTTATTTTGCACGTCATCTTAATTGGTCGCTTGGTGACTCAACTTTCATTGGTTGAGCGCATGCGCAGTCTCAAGGCGTCTTGCTTGAAAGTGTTTATATCATGGTCGAGGGGTTATAATTTCGTTTTAGAAAGTCCTAACTGTCTAAAAGACAGAAGGCCGCGCCAATACTACTGTAAAGTTATTTCTAATTATAGCCAATCCGATCGAATGCGCAACACCTTAATACGGTCTAAAACAGGCATCGCCGATGTTGGGCTTAAATCTGCCAGGTTAAATGACTAGGGGGCACGTTTCTAGGATGAAGCCGGACAGATGGGCGGAGATAGTAACACAGTGGGTGCCTGAAGACGGCCGACGTAACCGAGGCAGGCCCAAGAAACGCTGGCGTGACGATCTGGACTCATTCTCAACGGATTGGACGGAGAAGGCAGATTGTAAAAAAACTTGAAAAGCCATGGGGAGGACTTTGCCCAGCAGTGGGACAGTGTAGGCTAAAAAAAACAAAATAAAAGATGGCCACTAATCCCCATCACAGTCTGCCGGTCGGGTTTTATTTATTCAGATAGTTTTTTACCATCATCTGCCTAGCCTTTTCCAAACTACGTTGGGGTCCAGTCTAACCGGATGCAGCTGAATACCAGTATTTTACATGGAGCGACTGCCTATCTGACCTCCACAACACAGTTAATACTAGGTAATACGATACCCTTTGGTAAGACTAGTTGTCAGTCTTTCAGGTCACTTAACGTCTGCCAAAGATCCGCAAATGACAGTCGTAGCTTAACGTGTTTTGCGAGGCACGGAGGAAACTCGGTATGTAATGGGTGGTCACCCATCCACAGACCAACCCAGTCAAGCGCGACTTAACCTATACATCGACCAGAGTAGCAGTTATTATGAAGCTACGAGCTAAAACGTACTTAAAATGTATGGGGTATCTTTATATTATTTAATTACAGTTATTAGACTTTGTTGTTTGCGTTAGGTTGAAAAAGATGGATGAAAAACGATTGCATGTAGCGGAGATGAGAATGTTGAGATGGATGTGCGGAGTGACAAGAATGGATAAAGTGAGGAATGAGTATATTAGAGGAAGTTTGAAAGTAGCACCTGTTACAGAAAAATTGAAAGGAAGTCGTTTATCTTGGTATGGTCATGTAATGAGGAGGGATGAAACGCATGTGACTAAAAAAGTGATGGATATAAATATTGATGGATGGAGAGGGAGAGGAAGGCCAAAGAAAAGATGAATGGATTGTGTGAGGAATGATATGAATGAGAAAGGAATAAATGCCACCTTGACGTGTAACAGGGAAGAATGAAAGAAGAAAACGTGTTGCGCCGACCCCAAATAGAATGGGATAAGGGCAGGAAGATGATGATGTTTGCGTTAGGTTTATTTTTAAACAAAATTACAGGTTTAACGGTTTCATATAGAAGCGCGTGTATAGGATAATGGATAGGATAAAACCCACCCTTGTCAGTCAGTGCCTTAACCCTTGGAAATGAAAATAGACAAGACGCCAACCTATTCGAAATTCAATCAAATCAAATCCATGATATAACAAGGTATGTAGGTAGGTGACATCAAAACTAGATAGGACACAATCGTTTTACAGGGCACTTTTATCATGAAAACGTACGCTGTAAGATTTTTGATTATATAAATAGTATTAGAAAAATTAAGTCAGAATCAAAATCTTTATTGTGATTGTAAAACAGAGGTATTTTACATAAAGGTTTTAAGATAATAAATGGTTTTGCTTTAATTGGGATTCAGAGGCATAATAGTGTATTGTAACCTCATACATAGGTCGGTAACGGTAACGGTCGGTAACGTATCAAATTACTGTGACTAACTGGATATACTCGAATAATGTTTTGTATGCAGACTAGGAACTTCATAACGTATCATCATCATTATCATCAGCCTATAGTGTTCCCATTGCAGGGACTCAGGCCTTCTCTCCGAGAGGATGGACTATAATCCACCACGCGGGCCCAGTGCGGGTTGGTAGATGTCACGTGTCTTAGAAGTAATTGGTCATGAGGTATCCGCAGTTTAATTATTGTCTAGCCACCATGGTTTATGTCAAGTACCTGGATGACCTTATTTTTTTTAATTGTAACCTAGCTAGATCAATTTGTCGCCCCCGAAACTGCAAACTAAATTTCATGAAAAACGTTGGAGCGTTTCTGAGATTCACATTATAATATTTATACATACATACAGGGTGGTGCCGACAATACGACAATAAATGAAATCACTGGTAGTTCTAGTTCATAGGAATATTATTAAACTATCAAATAAATCATAACAGCAAAATATTTTTTTTTTTTAAAAACCCAATAAAACTAAGTAGCATAAAACTGTTAACGAAATTCATTACAATTTACAAACAAATATTGGTTTACTAACCTTAGGAATAATTTGCACCGATTAACGTGTGGAAATAAAATGTAACAAACAAATTTGGCAAAGATATTTAGGTAGATTAGTGTCGTATCGTCGGCACTACGACGGTTTTAGGATTTATTTGATAGTTTAAAAATGTTCCTACGAACTAGAACTGCCAGTGGTTTCATTTATTGTCGTATTGTCGGCACCAACCTGTATATACAATAATTACTCGATCTTGAACTTAAGGCTTGTATTCACGCCAATGACCTTGTGGATAGCTAACTACCCCTCTCAGTCGTAGACACGGACTTTAAACGGACGCATTTTTCGTTTATTATGATTAAAATAATACATATTTTTAAAAAGTAACAAAACCAAATTATTTTCCTTTTTAATTCAAAGCAGTAGATATTTTTTTTAATTATTTTGTTAAAAAATTAAGGAGTAAAATGGTTCCATTCAACGATTTGGAGGTGATTTTGTGGATTTTTTTTCTTATTATGTGATACCGATACAAAAATTATGGCTAAACCGAATTACGTGTCACATCATGTAGATTACTAACAATTTTTCTCAGACGTAATTTCTCTGTAAGTGCCGGTGAAAAACTGCTTCATCTGCACGCTGCTTTTAAGCTTTTTCGAGAGAGCAGCCTTAACTAAAAAATCTTAAAGAAATGTAACAGATTGTAATAGTTTGATGTGCTGGCTGTCAGTACCAAAAACTTTAGTATCATAGTTATTTTGGTGCGTGACCGCAGTTAGAACTTCAACTTACGCCACAATTGTTCTTTTTTTTTTCAGTGCTGTTTTTATAGACACTTTCGCAAACGTGCATCCTGCCTATCATTCTCAAGCGCCTAATGAACTAAGCTTCGGAAACCAGCAATTTTTTTTAAACTTAATTTCGTTATTTACAAAATGTTAGATGAGCCTTTTTACATTACAGCGGCAGTAGTATTTTTCCAACATCACTACCGCTCCCAGAATATCACGATGTCTTAGAGCTTGCCTTACGACTTAACAAAAGATGCTCTCACATCCTAACATCTATTAATTAAATCCCCATATTCCATAATTTATACCCACAGATGAATCATGTCCACAGATATACGAGTAGATGAATATACTCCGTCCTCAACTGTCCTTGTAAAGCGATCGATCGCTACCTCTCACTTGTCTGAACTGCGCCTCTGTTGTCATACTCCTGCTTAACCTCCTTGCACACTGAGCTCGGAATATATTAACTTGGAATTTAATATTCTAATTTCTAAGTCGAAACTTAAAGCTGTATGACGTAGTTACTTTGTAAATATGGTAATCTTGTGTAGTTTACTTACGCCCTTTATCGCATAAAAATGAGTCGGAGATGTAACCATTTTTGATATTTTTTCTACACAAAATTATAAATAACCTTTATTATAAAAATACATTAAATTAAAAACATTCAACTTTTAATGTATCAATCTAAAAGCACTTAAAATTATTGAACTTTAAATAGGTTTAAATTACGTACGTGTATTGTGATGTACACCCTTACAGTACACCCAAACGTCAGTGATGTTTAAGCTCCATGAAATAAGGTGTGAGCCTATTGCCGTCAAACAGGCGCAAACTCAGTGGTATGACTGTTCCTGAGATATTTCTGACCGTAAAACCCAGTAAAACTTTTCCCCTACCTGGGAATTTAAGTCAGTACCACAAAATTTACGCGATACGTAGGTATAGTAACAGTGTAGTTTGTTTTTCTTTGAGAATTATTTGGTAGGTACGTAACACAGCTTCCTCTTCTGAAACCATAGACTGTGGTTTTACAAATGATTAAATAGCCTAGATCAAAAGCCTTTTCATACTAAAAATGGATGAGTCATCCAAAGACATATTTTTTTTTTTTGTTTTTTTTTTAGGACGTTGCCCCACACTAGGAATTTCTCCTATATCGTGGGTGCATTCACAAACATATAAAATCACATACACAAATACCCAGACCCGAAACAGCTATCTGCAGGTCATACAAATATTTGTTCCGTGCGGGGATCGAACCCGCGACACCCAGCGCAGCAGTCCAATCGCTGAGCCACTGCGCCAACCGTGCCGTCAAATCCTTCTCCAAAGTCAAGGAAACTGTGTAATATTATGTCAAATATCTACGGCTACTGTTCCAAATAGACCAGTAAAGCTATTGTCCTAAATTTATTACTTTGGCGGTAAATTCGTTTCCAAGTAATTTACCACAAAGTGGGAGTGAGTGTGAAAACAATTGCAATTAAATTAAATCGCGCGAAATCCACGACTCGCGTTTCATGTACTTTTCAACCGGTTCATTGATTTAGTGGCACATTGGGGAACGCGTTACATCATACAGTAACGTATTTTCAAACATGCTAGCTTCCTTTTTGACTGTATTCAAGTTTTTTTTTAAGTAATGATTTTAACAGCCTACTCATGTTTTTGACAATTAGACTGACGAATGCATCCCTACTTTTTTTTTGTTTTTAGCTGCGGCAACTACTTCAATTTGTTAAACTTTTTATATTCAATTTTCTTTGGTTATTTCTATGTCAATGTACCAACTTGTTAATGTGTCAATACTATAAAAAGAGAACATGATAAAAAAACAAATAATTTATTGTTAAAAGTGTTGTAATGGAATTCCTGGCCAGTTCTCGTTCATGGGAAACGACTAATTCTCATAAAGTCGTTTATAAATATTGAAATAGAGATAAATAGTAAAATAGCAATAGTATGGAGTTAAATAAAACGTTTTGTGAAATCTTAAAAAGAGAGAGAAATATTAACTTTTATTTTAGACTGCTAATTGATTACTGCTACCAGTACGACAAACCAGCGGAGGTGCGCGGGGGGTTGTTGTGAGAACATGCATTTTTTCAGTTATTGAATAATCACGTAAGAACCGTGGTAGAGCTTTCTACTTCTTCTTCTAATCGTGTCAGAGTTTCTAAGCCACCTCAAGGGCCTCTGACATGGTTTGACGACTGCATTTGGTGGCCGGGTCCACCGGCTTATACGTGCCTTCCGAAGCAGAAAGCTATCTACTGCAAGTTGTGCATTGGCTTTCAATAATACTAGTACTGTGATTGTTCAAACTAAACGTTATTATAAAAATAAAAGTGATGACCCAGTGGTCAAGGAAGTGGCTTCTGGTTAAAGCTAGCGGGCTCTCACCCAAACAGTCACCTTTTGCGTAAAATATTTTATAACCATTGTTCTCAAGGAAGTAAAGGAAAATTTTGATATGGGGGTAATGGGTTATGGGCTGCTCTCCGTAACACTGTCTGTGTCCCAGCAGTGGGAACATTATAGACTAGTCATGTCTTTTCTAAACAACCAATTTGGACTTATCATAATCATCAGTCTATAATGTTCCCACTGCAGGGACTCAGGCCTCCTCTCTAGGAAAGGGATGGGCTATAATCCACCACGCGGGTCCAGTGCGGGTTGGTAGATGTCACATATCTGCGATTTTTTTTGGTTTCAAGACATTCCGGTGTTCTCACAATGTTTTCCCTCGCCGTTTTGAAAGCAGAGGTGATGAAATTAATTACACAAAGTAATGCGTATGACTGGGTTCAAACCCACGACTTACTGTGCGTAAGTCGAGGCCGCCACCACTGGGCCACTACTGCTCCTTGCAATTTGGCCTAGCAAGACATAATTGAGTCCGAGAATTGGCCATAATTGGCGTAAATAGCGCCCTAGCGTAAAGGCCAATTAACCAATTAGGTTTAGGAGCTATCTGACGGACTAAGATCGAGTTAGAAACCAGTCGCACCACTTTATTACAATGTGGGAAAATGTCTTGCTGAAACCAATGCTGAATTTTCTTATTAAGATAGCCAGTGAGTTTCCGGAGCCGGCCCAGTGGTGGTGCCCCCGACTTACGAACAGTAAGTCGTGGGTTCAAACCCAGGTAGGCAAATTACTTTGTGTAATTTATTTCATCAGCGCTGCTCTCAAAACGGTGAAGGAAAACGTCTTAAAACTAAAAAATCGGAGACATGTGACATCTACCAAACCACACTGGGCACGCGTGGTGGATTATAGCCCATCTCTTTCATATGGCTTGAGAACATGATGAGCTAGGGGATCAACATGAAGTTCTAGAAAAAGCGTCATTCAACCTGAACTGATACAGGGTGACAAACGTTTTCAAATACTTAATTATTTATAACTAGCGAACCGCCCTGGCATCACACGAGTACAAGTTACGAACGACGAGTACTCTTTCTTATAACCTTGATGACTTTCAGACTGTATCTATTTAAAGCAAAATAATTAAAATCCCCGAAATTGGTAACAAAATCCGATTCAAAAAAGAAGTTAGTATTTTTTATAATAATTGCACGCGAACGAAACTTGCGTGAAGTAGGTAATGGGCTGCGGGTTGTTCGGAAGAGATACGCGGCTTCGGACACAAAGAGCTAAGAAGGAACATGAGTGGTTTTCAGTCAGTAGACGTCTGACACTCCCTACCGCTCCGCCTAGAGCGGGAGGAGTCGTTTGAAGATTTCACAACCTCCAAAACAAAAAAAAAGTAGGTAATACAAACACAAAACAAAGCGTAAAATAGTTAATACCTTTCTGTAACAAAACATTGTTTATTCACACTAATCCCAACTGTTCCACTCGTACACTAAATGCACAGCGTAGCAGAATATGTAACTGACACGAATCAATAGTCCATTAGGTCCCCGTAAGCCCTAACCACACGGTTGAATACATTCATTTTAAAGCATAGTAGTTTTAAAAGGTTAGCGGTTGTGAACTAATGACTTTTATACATAACTAGCTGATGCCAGCGGCTTCACTTCACTTAGTCGGTCAAATTATATATTAAATCCTTTCTCGAGAACTACTCTATCCGTGGGTAAAAACAACATGAAAATCGGTGCAGTAGTTTTTGAGTTAATCGCGAACGGACAGACGCGGGGAGGACTTTATTTTATAAGTAGTGATAAAGTCCTGTCTTTTTATTATGAGGGTAGGCAGTAACTAATGAACGTCACTTAATTCCTACGGTTCTTACATACTCCTTGCACCTCGTCCACATTCATACATTCCACCCATTACATACTGAGTTTCTTCCGTCTCTCGGAAAGCACGTTATATGCTGTTGGTCCCGGCTGCCATATATAAATCTTTGGCAGTTGTTACAGTTAGTCAGTGACCTGTAAGTCTGACAACCAGTCTTAACAAAGGGTAATGTATTAGCCAGTATTAAATGGGTTGTAGAGGCATGCAGGAGATAGGCCGTCATTTTTTGCCTAGCCTTTTCCCAAGTATGTCGGGGTCGACTTAACCAGTGTTTTACATGGTGCGACTGCATATCTGACCTCCACAACCCAGTTAATACTAGGCAGTCGCTTCATGTAAAATACTGATACCTATTCAGCTGCATCCGGATACTAGAAGCCGACCCCAACATATTTGTGACTGTAGCGTATGGCCCTACCACGCGCACAGGCCTCGCCGTGGTCTTGCCTGCGCGATTGCACGGGGCGCGCGGTGCATCGCGCGTGTGGCTTGTAAAACTGTATTACCATTAGCAACCGCACGCGCGATGTGTTGTGTGCGCCGTATGGTCGCGCGGGCGAGGTTGTGAACTTTGCTTTTTGTGGATATTGGTCAGGGTGGAGGAATGATTCGAGACAGATTGACTTTAGAACACGTTTACAATGTAAAATAAATGAGCGTGTGGTAACTCTGACGCGGTCTTTGGGCGAGGGTGTGGCGGGGTTGGACGTGCGGTAGGCCCATTAGTTTAATTATTTTATTTAATATTTGTTCGAATATTCAAAAGTGCCTGTAACTGGCCTACTAAAAATAAATGTTTTGATTTTGATTAGAAGGGCTAGGCAGATGATGATGACTAGAGGAAAAATGTATTATGTCAAGTTTTTATCGCAAGGAAACATGTTGTCAACCCCAAAGCACACCACACTACTGACTCAGACCACGGAGTCACAGCGTCATCTATATCAGTAATAAATTTCAGTAGGGATAATATAAACGTTTGTAAGCTATTGTCAAGTAAATACAGACAACGAAACTGTATTTACTTGACGTAAATACAGTTTCGTTTCGGTTTTTACACCGATATTTTCGCGGATAGATTATCATTTTTCTATAGACCACAAAGAATTACCGTTGCCCAATAAAGTCTTCAGTGTTTCCACTTCACACATTCCATTTCTCGCTTAGCTTTATATAGGTGCCACTATGGTGCCATATTTCATAGACAGCCAACGGGTATTCAATCATTATTAAAACGCAATCAACAACGGTTCTGTGTGTGCCTCGGCCCTACTACACTTTAGGCCTACTTTGTGTACTGAAGCCCGACCCAGCTGTCTGGCCCAATTTCAAGATTAAAATCAGTCCTACCGATGGTTTGTTAAAAATTTTTAGCCTACAGAATTTTATCCGAAAATTACCGGCCAAGTTCGAGTCGGTTTGTGGGATTTGTGGTCTTATTTTCATCGATTTTTTTATTGATGAGATATTTTCTGTATAAAAGAGATGTGATATACTAATAAACGTAGCGTTAGCTTTAAGGAACCGTGTCGAATAGTCCTCACTTAACCAGGGCATTGAGTGAACGTATCGTTGAACTGGTTCATCTACTTACTGATAATTTGGTTGTTTTATTCAAAACCTTAACTAGTGTTTCTAGTGAACACTACATTGAAGGGTTCTTTGGTATAGTTAAAGGATTGTCCTGAACCGTCAGCATAATCTATAATTTAAATTGATACCCTGCGTCATTTTAACACGTCATAATCATTTCATATCACAGTGAAACAGTCTTGATTTGTTTATAAGGACCATTTGAGTTGGTAATCAAGTTTCTTACAAATTAACGTCTCTGATTCTAAAATGAACTTAAATAAAATAAGATATATTAGGTTGGGGAAAAAGTCTTTTTGCATTATAGTATTTATTATTAGTCCAGTCAAACATATAGGGTGTAAAAGTACCCTTAACGCAAACTAAGGGCACTTGTTCTCCCCACCACTGCGATTATTTTTTTGTTCTAGACCATACCTGGGAGCCGCTTAGTTACGGAGATATTGGGGGTCAAAGTTCCAAATTTTTAACAGCTGTTTTTGTAAATACTAGTATTTCAGGTTATAACTTTAGTTAAATTACCTCCATGACCCGTTTACTATTCAAAGCATCCAATAGCACAATGTTTCAAGAGTGCTACATTGAGTTTTACCGTGAAATGTGATTTTTGACCCCAAAAAAAAAATCGTTTTCCAGCAAAAATTTTTGCGTAGAGACACTTAGTTTGATGTACAGAATGCTTGGTTAACGGCTGTGTGATGGGTTGATTTACACCCTGTATATCTTATTGGAGTCAATAGTAAAACTGTCTTACTAAAGAGTCCTAGTTCAACTGCCAGACATATTCTATGTTCGTCTGTCAGTTCGTTAGGAGGAGTAGTCTATCGGGGCGGATGACTGTCAATGTGTTCGTAACATTGGCAGCAGTACGTGATGTCCGTGCCACTTCAGCGATTGAACAAGGAAAGCTCATCGAACAATAATAAGGTATTAACGGAATTACACATGCCTGTTGGTGTTAGATTATGATTCAATATTAGTAAGTTAGTAGTATAGTTAATTTACTATACTCGTACATAGGGTAAACAATGTTCGGTTTTTGTGTTTCGTGAGAATTCTGGAAGATATTCCGTAAGTGACAGTATAAATTCAGTACCATATATTCTTATGATAGTGCATTTAGATATATATTTGCAACAGAGCTGAAATATCGGAAACTCGAAACAAATAGAAAATAGGTAAATTATTGTTACAAGTGTTAAATAGCGCATCACTACATATTATAAAACAAAGACCACCGCCGCGTCTGTCTAATTGTCTGTTCGCGGTAAACTCAAAAACTACTGCACCGATTTTTATACTATTTCCACCAACCGATTCATCAGTCCTCGTGGAAGGTTTTAGTATATGTAGAAATGGGACGCCGTCGCCTCCGGGTTGGCTTCCAGTCTAACAAGATGCAGCTGAATACCGGTATTACAAATATACATGTACTGACTTAGGCAATTGCTACATGTAAAATACAGACAGGGATCCACAATCCACTTAGTACGTGGTAATGCGATATCCCTTGGTGAGACTGGTTGTCAGAATTTCAGGCTACTGACTACCAGTAATGAATGTAGAAGATCGACAAACGACCGCCTGGACCAACGGATTGGTGGTCACCCATCTAAGGATCAACCAAGGCAAGCGCGAATGAACCAGACGCGATCTGGCTTCGGCTGTTATTATTTAGCCACGAGCTCCTCGACGAATTTCAGATGGTTCTTCGACATTCATTGCGGAACCCTGAAATTAATAGGCAACGTTGGGCGGAAGGTTAAGCGGATCAATTTTATAAGTAGGTTACTTTCCACTAAGTAACGCTTACAGTTTCCATTGAAGATAATTTTATAAATAAAATTGCAAAAGAATTTTATCGCAAACCTTTTTGTGCCTAATGATATTAATTAAAGTAGCGACGGGGCGTCGATGTTTTTGCGTCAATTTCGACAAACTTTTTAATGGGGGAAAAAGTGCTGCTCTCCGTGGCCTTAGCGCGGGGATAGAACGTAGCGTAAATGCAAACGATTATAAAATTGAAAAAAATTGTTTCTCGGATAGTATTTAATTTAATTTGAGGACTTTATTTGTATCTGTTGTGCTTGCCACATGGGGTAAATGCCAAAACGCGAGTCACATGGAACGGTTTTTTCGATATAGAACTTGTTACGATTAACTTTAAATTTGCTTCACAACTTATAAGTTACTAAGGACTATAACCATGACAAACTTCAGAGAGAAAAGTCCAATTTGTTAACAAAGAGAATCCCAAATAGCCAAACACAACTTCTCTTAGTACGTCCATTATAATGAAAAAGGCTGATTATATATGTAAACACACATACATAAACTCACGCCTTTTTTCCATGGAGGTAGGCAGAAACTACAGAACGCCACCTGCTACGATCCTTACATACTCCTTTTGCCTCGTCCACATTCATACATCTGGTTATACACGCACACCGGTTACGAGTACTACGCACATTTCCTTTCTGAAGAACTTCATCGTTTTTGTTAGCCTGTACTGTCCCACAAACGTCGCAAAGAGGCACACCACCGATAGAAGTGCAAGAAATAGGGGCCTCCTTAGCCTTTTCCTTTGATTCCGACAGTTCAGACCAATGAACTTATACATCATCTGCCTAGCCTTTTCCCAACTATGTTAGAATCGGCTTCCAGTCTAAGCGGATGCAGCTAAATACCAGTATTTTACATGGAGCGACTGCCTATCTGACCTCCACGACCCAGTTAATACTAGGTAATACGATACTTTTTGGTAAGACTGGATGTCAGAATTTCAGGTCACTGACTACCTGTAACGTCTGCCAAAGATCTATATATAGAAGCCGGGACCAACAGCTTAACGTGCTTTCTGAGGCACGGAGGAAACTCGGTAAGTCGGGCGGTCACCCATCCACAGACCGACCTAGGCAAGCACAGCTTTACCTAAAGATCGACCCGAGTGGCAGGTCTTATTAAGCCACGAGCTCCACCAATGAACTTATACATAAATAAATAATCATTCATTTTAAATGCATTTTGCTCCGATGTTTTAATAAGCTATTTACGCTGCCACGTTACCTCGTTACTACAAGCATAAATTGTTTTAATTAATATATTTGCTTGTGACAGCGAGTCATTTAATATTTCCCGTGTATTTCTCTTTAAATATTATTGTGCGCATGGATAGGTGAATATTATTTGCCACTATGATAATCCAGTATTATCATAGTGGCAAATAATATTCACCTGCTGTACTGGAATTTTCTGGATTGAGTATTTCATAGTTGCGTTTTGTTTTCATTTTTGCTCTTCAAAGTCACGGTTGCCGCTTTTGGAGAGTGGGAAATTATCAAATGACTGATCCCCTCGCTCGGGTGGGCACGGAAGGGAGTGTCAGACTTCTACTGACTAAAAACCACCCATGTTCCTTCTTAGCCCTTTGTGTCCGGGGCCGTGGTATATCTTTCAAACAACCTGAGCAATTGGACTGCTGCGCTGCGCGTCGCGGGTTCGAATTCCGCACGGAGCAAATATTTTTATAACCTAAAGATAGTTGTTCCGGGTCTGGATGTTTGTGTATGTGAGTTTAAATGTTTGTAAACGCACCCACGCTACAGGAGAATTCCGAGTGTGCAGAAACAATTAAAAAAAAAGGAATACAAAAAAAAATACGTGAACGAGGCAAAAGTATGTAAGAGTGAAGTGGTTTCTCTCTACCCCATATGAAAGTTTACGGACCCGGGCACAAAGGACTTAAAAAGGAATATTGGTGAATTTTTGTCAATAAAGCTCTGACTGAGTCATTTGATGATTACCCAAGTTCCAAAACCAAGAAAAAGTTTGAGATTCTACACTAATATTTGAATTACATTATTCACCAGCACCTGTGGCCCAGTGGTGTCGGCCCCGACTTACGAACAGTAGGTCGTGGGTTTGAACCCAGGCAGGTGCATTACTTTGTGTAATTTATTTCATCACCGCTGCTCTCAAAACGGTGAAGGAAAACATCGTGAGGAAACCGGCATGTCTTAGAACCAAAGAATTCGAAGACATGTGACTTCTACCAACCCGCACTGGGCCCGCGTGGTGGATTATAGTCCATCCCTCTCCTAGAGAGGAGGCCTGAGTCCCTAGAGTGGGAACATTATAGGCGGATGATGACGTTATTCACTTAAAACAGAATAAAAAAATATAAATATAATTATATCTCCGGACTCTCCGAACTAATAAGCAGTTACATTATTTCTGAGCGTCATACACTATATTTGCGCATTTTCATGAAATAATACCCGACAGTATCGCGAGTGAAATGCCGGTAAAATGACAAATTATTATTTATTCTTCACGTGAATATTTAATGGTTGGAGCAGCAACCGGCAAATCCCGATATATTATTCAGCAGTCCCTTTTAATCAGGTTTTTACACCCGGTAGCACCCAATTAAGTGTGTCCCTAAGTAAAAAGAAGACACATTGCTAAATAGTCGATGTCTTGAGGGAAGATAAAGGCACGGGCCCTACCGCTGGCGAAGCGACTAGCTCTCATGTATTTTCTCGCCTAAAGAGTGCTTAATTTAAAAAAAAAAACGGTATATCATCATCATCTTCCTGCCCTAATCCCATGTTATTTGTGGTCGGCGCAACACGTTTTTTTCTTCCATTCTGCCCTGCCAGTCGTCACGTTATCATTTATTCCTTTTTCCTTCATATCACGCCTCACACACTCCATCTATCTTTTCTTTTGTCTTTTTCTTCCTCTCCATCCATCCACATTTATATTCATCACTTTTTTAGTCACATGCGATTCATCCTTCCTCATCACATGCCCATACCGTGAGAGTCGATTTTCTTTTAACTTTTCTGTAATTGGCGCTACTTTTAAACTTCCTCTAATATACTCGTTCCTAACTTCATCCATTTTTTTTTTGGAGCGTGGGATATCATCAAATGACTCATCCCGCTCTGGGCAGAGCGGTAGGGAGTGTCAGACTTCTACTGACTAAAAACCTCCAATGTTCTTTCTTAGGTATTTTCGAACAACCCGCAGCCCCGACGGAAATATATGGTGTTATTCAGACCATCAAACTGAACAACTTACCCACATCGTAATAGCGAAAATATTATCAGCTGTCTCATTTGCGTCGAGTAGGAATTGTTTTGTATGGTCCCATTTTACTACTAATAAGATTATGACCACACCTTTTAGAAACTCACTGTTTTTAAGGTGACTGTTTACTCTCGCCGAGACAACTCGCATAATTATACTGGGACCTTAGATCTGTCAAAATAATTCCCATTCGCGCCTATATTTCCCGAAGAGTTGGCAGAGCAACCAGCATAAGGTCTTGGATTCAATTTCCTGGTGGGTTTTCTGTCACGAATGTCTCAGCCTAATAGCAACAGGCTTGCCTATAACGTGGTGAAATATACTATAAGGTACTCCTCAGGCTTACCTTCCGGGGATTAAAGTCATGATTTTATGTTAATATGTTCTACTCTAGCTCCCCGCTAATCGCTGGCGGTGGGACTGTTGCCTAAAAAGGCGCCACCCAACTCACGTGCCCACCCAATTAATAAGGACCTTTTCTCTTGTTGCAGCTCCTAAAAGGAAAATTAAGTTTCTCGGCTTCTTAGCAGGCGGTAAGTACCGTTTATTGATGCTTTTCACTCACTTGCTTTAAGTACTTTTTGATACAGATTTTTGGAGAATATTTTTAAGTGTCTCTGTGTTTTTTTTTTTCAAATGATGTGTAGCGTTAAATGCCCTTACCCTGTTTAGGTCGTAACCGTAGCGTTTAGGCTGTGTCCTAATTCACAGTGACAGGCTGTCTCTTTGCTACGCTGATATAGAATTTAAAAAAAAACACTAAAAAAATATTAGTTAAAAATGATAATAAAAATGTAAAAATAAGTTTGATAACAGTAACAAAGGAAAAACAACAATAATAAAAACAAAAATGTTAAAAAAAACCCTTTAAAACTGACACATTAGAAACAATAATATGAACTTAAAATGACGGATTATGAAAAATATATTCTTGCTAATTTCTTGTTAAATTATTTATTAGGTGTTTACAATAAAACGGACGAAAGTGTACTCAAATATATTTCCATAGTTGCTTTACAATACCGTAAAAATGCTTATGCAGTGACCTCAATAAATGTGCGATGTAATCGTACACATACCTTTAGTTTTTTTTATTTTTTATCTCATAATAATTCTAGTACTTTAGATTTCAAGAACTGTTTATTTTATTTTCTTATTTATATACCTCCATATTGTTTAATATGAATACTGTTTTGTCTTTCGTACGTTTTTTTCACGGGTGACCACTGAAAACCAGCGCTGTGCTGTGGGTCCGCATAGCACAGCACCATGCACCAGCACCTGCTTGTCGCAGTCACGACGTGCAACCTTCGTTTAATTTTCCTTGCTTATTCTTTCATATTTGTTATGTGTTGTATGTGTACCTATTGTTTTTTTATTGTCTTATTGTATGCTCGTCATGTTTCTGCGACAAATAAATATTTTTTCTTTCTTTTTTCTTTCTTTTTTTCTTTCTAAGTAACACGCGGTAAAGCATATCACATAATATCACACTTGAAATCCCCGAAGGGTTAAGCAAATGTATCTTATATTGTCATCATCGTCATCATCATCAGCCTAAAATGTTCCCACTGCAGGGACTCAGGCCTCTAGGAGAGGGATCTTCTATGATCCTTCACCCGGGCCCAGTGAACCCACGACTTACTGTTCGTAAGTCGAGGCCGCCACCACTGGGCTAATAAATTATACCCACATTTTATTAGTTAGATGTTAAGTCCCATGTAATAGGGGGCGAGCCTGTTGCCTTCAACCGGGCACAAATCCAGGCTCTGCTACCAAGAAATTCCTGATTAAAAAACCCAATGACCATGAACCCAGGGCCTCTAGCTCGGCAGTCGCACTTGCGACCACTACACATACGAGGTAGTCCTCGAGTAATTAAGTTCTGTCAAGTATTAAGAACGGTGCAAAGCAGGGAATGTCGCTGCCACCACGAACACTTTACAAAAATTTGTACTTTTTAAAGTATCTGCGAGTCTCAGATGGCCTTACCCGTTCTTAGGCTCCTAGCACACGGCGTATTTTAAACGCGCAGACGACGTGCAGATGAAGCGCATATACCCTTTTCAAAAGAAATTTGAACGCGACACTTGTAACCTAAGTACACGGGGCGATCGTGAATCGCGTATCTACTGTATACGCGCAGATACAGCGATCTCAAGCAGACCATTTGTACGCGCTTCAAACGCGCTAATAACGCTGTTCTATCGCGTTTCACGCGCGTTTAAATTTTTAAAAACGCAAAAACGAATCTACGACGCAAACGACGCGTGTTTCTGGAACGCTCATAAAATACGCCGTGTGCTAGGGGTCTAAGTACGTACCATTTTGACAGACCTTACAATCCGCAGTCATACGCAAGGCACATTCCTCTCAGTTTAAATCCTACATTATACTCTCTATCAATGCTTCACGCCTCACTGCAAAACGACACCGACAGACTAGAATGCGGGCTCGTTTTTCGTAGCCGTTGAATCGTACGATATGCCTTTGTCATGCATTCTTTGTCATCGCTTTGTGAGATGCTAGGCCTTTTATTCATATTTGAATGAAGCTGGAAATATGTAGTTTTAAATCATGATTTGTAACAAGAGACAGCACTAGTAAAACTGGACATAATTATACACATGGACAGGACATTATGGATGCATGAATAGTAAACAGAACTTTAAAAACATTCACAATATTTTGATCCCTTGCATTTCGGCTCTCACAGAAACACTCGGATTAGGATTCACGTGCCCAGTGTTTTTTACAAAAACTCATGTATTTCCGCCAAAATGTCCATTTTTATTTGCTCGTCATTATCTATGTTGCTACGTTCAAAATGTTTGGTATCAAAATATTTAAATACTCTCCATGTCCGCTGTAAAATTTATTTTTTGCTTTTTAAAATCTCTTTGATGCACGCATTTGTTTGTTTTAAAAAGGAAAATAATTTAACTTCGTATAAAATTCAATATTTGTTGTGACAAAACACTCAAATACTGCAAAAAGCAAAATGAATGGTAGTTATTTAAGATTTTTACGATGTTTTTCAAGAGTCGTTCCGCGTAACCATTTGCATTATTTACAAAGGACTTTATGCCAACTGCAATTTTAAAACAGCACTAGTATTTTTTATATTTTGCTTTTAATATTTATTTTGCACTAGCTGATGCCCGCGGCTTCGTCCGCGTAGATGTCAGTTATCGACACCAAATTACTCTTTTCATCCCCCTTACAACCCCTTACAACCCTGTTTTCGCAATAAAAAGTTGCTTATGTCCTTTCTCAGACTCTAGACTATCTGTGTAACAAATTTCATTTAAATTTAAATGAAATTTGTTACTCTTGCATGTATAATAATAAGTAAGGATAAAATATTTTACGATGCGCTCAGATGTACAAATGTAAACAAAGCAAAAAAGTAATTAGTAGCAAAAAATCTAGCAGAATCACAAAGCCAGCAAACCCTTCCATAAGCTGACCTTCAAGCCCGCCCAATTACCCGAGGGTCAGACTATCGTCCACTACAGCCAAGTAATCCAATTCTATTAAATCAGCCCACTTAATGACTTGGCAGAGCATCCAGTGGCCATTCCCCTTTTCTATTACGACGAGCTCAATACTTCCTCTGATGTAAATAAGAGAGTTACTTTGTTGGTCACGACGACGAAGTTTGCGAAGATTTGTGTTGTTAGATGTACCGTAGGCACTCACAACACTCAGGTCACGTCAAATTTTACAACTTCAGAAATAAATCACGTTGTAACGACTTCTAGTATGAGAGCTATGCTATGCCTATCTTGTTCCCACTGCTAGGATATTGGCCTCCTATCTAGCACGCACAGTAGATGCCACATGAATTACGATTGTTCACTGCTTTTTGAGCAGTGGTGATGTAATAAATAAACTTGAGTTTGTTTCGACTCGTTACTTGGGCTCGTTTGCACTGGAAGATCTCTGCTCCAAAGAAACTATGAGTTAACGTGATAATAAGTATTCGAATGTTATTGCCAACGAAATATATATTTTTATATTTTCCTGTATTTTCCCTGTGTCCCAGCGGTGCGAACATTAATAAGCTGATGATGATATTTTTTGACGCGGTAATGTGTATCTAACAATATAAATCTAAACTTGGCCTGGTTTTCTCACCGCCCTCACTTCAAAACGTAGCTTGCAGCCCACTTCAAAGGTCCCGCGGAATAATTACGCCTAGTGACAATGCTGATCGGGGTAGCTTTGATTAATACGAAGGTAGACGGTGAAAGGGTTCGTTCAAGTCTACCTTGACGATCGATCGTTGGTGGATTTTATTTCCGCATTTATTTTAATGTTGAACAATGTCCGGTTAACCACACAGATCGGGAAGCTCTATAAACTATAGAAAGGTTATCAGAATCAATGTTATTTGGCTCCCATGTGACATCTTAAATCATTATTGCCATGTTCGATCCTTACACCGTACATCTTACACAAATAGAGAACGATTTTGTTTTTGTTGTTCCGTCTGTAAGTAAGTAAGTATAGAAATAATTATGTCTTTGCATCTAAAATTTTGACAGTATTATTTATGACTACGGCACAAGACCAATCTACTGTAATATTCGGTAGCTGGAGAATGTTAGTATATTCCTTGCCAAAAATCCTTTACCCTTACCGCCATACAACTTTATCATCAAAGCGCGCTCATAAAAATATTCTAGGTCAGCTCACTAAACGCTGCCCACTCTACCCTTCACAACTACCCAACTTTGCCCGCTTCGCCCACTTAACCCTAAAATAAGCGCGCAAGCAAATCCCTTTTCAAAATACCATCTAAACAGTTTCCTAACGCCATTAATTCATAGCCCTAGTATCGGTAGGTCGTTACATAAGTAATATATTGACGGCAAACAATGATCGCATACAAAACCCAGCCATTACTGTTTCGGGATAGTTTCTATTCGGACGATAACACTATATCTTTGGGAATTTGGAGGTCAGCAAACGGAAGGTTGTACGGAACGGTTTGTACAAGCGTTGTGTTTGCGCTTTCAGCGGTGTGACCATTTTGTTTTTTATATTTATTTTAGGGTTCTAACAGAAATGAACTACC
Source organism: Diarsia brunnea (assembly GCA_949774965.1). Classification (NCBI taxonomy): domain Eukaryota; kingdom Metazoa; phylum Arthropoda; class Insecta; order Lepidoptera; family Noctuidae; genus Diarsia; species Diarsia brunnea. The sequence goes on from OX458996.1 coordinate 35,152,790, forward strand.
TCCATTTATATTGTACTGGCGATAGTTTTGGAACCAATATGGTTTACCAGTTTATTACCAATACTTATGGGGCTTTTTAGGTAGGTTTTGTCTGGATACTAGGTTGTGAAAGCCATGTAGGCAGTCATTTTTATTTAAAAGACAACAATTAGTATCCGAAACTCACATAGTTGGGAAAAAGCTAAGTAGATGACGACCTAAAAGACCTTTTACATGCATTGCTACGACATTCATCAAAATGACATTTCAAACTATAAACCGTGCATTACCCTTTTAAACGCGCACAACCACAACTCGCTAGAGGAAATCTATTTAAATTATATAAAAAACATCGTTCAAACAGCCATCTGCAAAAAAAAAATTCAGAAGAATGTGTTATGCGGTAGGTAGCTGATAACACTTATTCATGTCTATGTTTATTCACAATAAGTATGTACATTTTTTACAGTTACAGTAAAACATCATCTAAACTAAAAGTACACAAAAGTATTTGCATTTGAGGCCGAACTAGGCAAAGCCTGTAATTTCAGCCCTCAACGACGATCCCCCTGAGTTACCAATTATATTTATTTTGATATCACAATGATCAATGCATGAATCAATGATAAAGACGTTTAGAGTAAAATCAAAAATCGGAACGCGAGCAGCATCGTTAGCGTTCATGGGATCAATCGCCTGTTTAGATATGATGATCGCATAATGACAACAACAGATATTTTCCTTCACCGTTTTGATAGCAGTGATGATGAAACAAATTAAACAAAGTAATGCACTTGCCTGGGTTCGAACCAACGGAGTACGGTCGTGTGTAAGTTTGTGTTTGTAAGTCGGGGCCACCACCACTGGGCCACCGCTGCTCTATATTCGAAAAATTCAAAAGAAATTCAAATTGCCGACCGTATTTAGAGTATCAAACACGAATTTGCTCATCGAGCGTGATCCTTATCACTAAGCATCTGACATATTAGTTCAAATGCTAAGCGCATGCCGTGCTCAAGCCTTGAATCAGATTAACTAATTAATGGGTTATTAATTATTACTGGTATTATAGCCGCCAGCTACGTAGCGGCCAATTAAGCCAATATTATTGGTGAGTAGTTTACTCGGTAACTATAATGATGTCTTCAGTTAGTATCTAATGTGTAATTCTAATTCGATTATGATGATATTGTTTGTTAGTAGAAGCGTTATGTTGGTGATTTTTAGTTTGTATTGAAATATGTAGCATATAGTTTAGCTCGGCGTGGGTTAATCTATATACTACATATTTCTATATGCTGTATAAGTGTTTTTTTGTAGGCAGAAACCATTGAAAGCCACCTCCTACGGTCCTTACATACTCCTTTTAGTCATACACTCACGCCGGTAGCTGTAGAATGATTACAATTAAACGAAACTCACCGTCAGAACGTAGCCATGATTATTTGCATTTAACGTTTTGTTATATTTTAGTAGAGAAATCTTTTAATTTTATTAATATCACAAAAGCATGCAAAATGATTCAACAAAAGCCACGACACTTTTATGGAAGTGCGAACGTATCAATATTGGTTCTTCTCCCGGCGTTGCAGCGTCGATTGAGCCATAAGGCACACACTATGCGATATAAAACGAGGGAGAAAGGGTACTTCCACATGACTTTACGATCCGCTGCAAGTTTACGTAAATATGCTTCAACAAAGGATAGTTTGGACAAAAAGGCTATAGTAAAGCTTTGGTAATATATTAGCAGTTGTTTGTGGTCGCAACTAACAAGTTACGGTTCGGATCGCGTCTGCTGTCGGGGGCAACTAGGGGGATAGTTTTCACGCAGAGAGGTTGCCGTTCGTTCACGTTTGACCCGTTTTGCAACCGCTGGGACACGAGCTTCAAGCTTAGGCCGTATACAGAAAGAAAGCTGGAAGCCTACCAGCGCTTACCACCGGTCCATGCAGATAACCGGTGCAGGCATTTATATGAACAAGCGCCGATAAGCGCCGAACGTCGCCGATAAGTTCCGAAAATCTTCGACACGCGCCGCCGGCCAGCGCTGGCGAAATATCATAAATCATCGTCCGATGAGTACGACATTTTGCTCGCTCTGCTTCAATCTGCTTGTTTTATGTAACTGTTACCAGAATGGACCAGCGCCGATAAGTCCTGGTAGATCAGCGCCGGCTACCAGCTTTCTTTCTGTATACGGCGTTACGCAGCACGGCTTTATAAAATAGTTGTTACGAATCATTACGTCGTGACGCGAGACGTGTGGATCGTTTGACGCGTGTTGCAGAGCGAGACAACAAGAGAATTAAAACGTATGACGTGATTGACAAAAGTGGCTTGAAAGAAATAAAAGAAAACATGCACATGGCACAAGTGCACAACACAATATAAAACAGTTTGGTTTTAATCTAAACATAATAAAAAAGCTTTTTTATCGACGTTTTGCAAGTGCCCATGTAGGCCTATGTGACATAAAATTTTTGATATGATTTGATTATTTGATTAATGTTATATGTCCCAAGGCTGCACAAAATAGGCCCTGGGCTTAAGAGGCAGACAACCGACACACAGATGATTGCCTAACGACGCTGTTCTTTCAGTTTCACCAAGTGTTAGTGAATACGGATTTGACATGTTCAGCTCCGTAGCTATCTGCAGATCCCTGAACATGCAAGACACAATAGCTACAGTGGGTCACGGGGACTTGCTCGTGGAGTCGTGGCGAAATCTTACCATGTTTTAAATCGAGATGACGTCAAAAATTATGTTCCTAATTTTTATATCGAACTCATTTCGAAACTGAAAGACGTCAGAGGATTGTTTTAAAAAAAGTTTGAAATAGCCACCCCTTTTAATTGGGAAACTGTGAAAATGTCACAACGTGACCTACAGACGCAATAACTTTCGAAACTGTTGTATTAAAGTGAAACCTCAAAAATAATGTTTTCAAATAAGTGGGGAAATTGTTTAACAACTTTAACTCAGACTCGCCCGTCGCGGCGGTTCGGTATTTATATACATATATTCGAGGGACCGGGGACAAAATATATTTGCACAAAATATATTTATATTTTTTTAACTACCCATGTTTTTAACACCAGTGAGCTCAATTTATGAAAAAAGTAAAATAATGAACATAACGAAAATAGTGAAAAACAGAAAATGGGTGTCAAGTAAAATTAAATAATTTTTGATAATGACATCATTGGTAAATAGATTAAATAAAATCAAAATTATATTACATTGGTGAATATTGGTAACTGACGTGACAGACGTAATCAGTTTTTAACCGACTTCAAAAAAGGAGGAGGTTATATGTTCGTGTGTATGTATTTTTTTTTTTTTTTTTTTTTTTTTATGTATCTTACCTGATTTCTTCTCCATTTGTGAACCGATTCTCAAAATTCTTTTTTTATTTGAAAGAGTATACTCCTGAGGTAGTCCCATTTAAATTTGGTGAAGATCTGATCCTGATCTTCGGAGATATACAATAGAACTCTTCAAAAATAGACGGCAAATCTGTCGTGATTGCTGCAATCGCTTGGATGTTTATTGTTTATACAACATCATGACGTAACATCACGCCTGTATGATCTGAGGGGGTACGCAGATGTGTACACCCAGATTTGGACAGTAAGATATTATGTAATGTTCCATTTATTGGGGATAAATAAAACCTATTATTTGTTTGGGAACAACTAAAAATGGAAAAATAAAAAACTTTTTTGCAAAAAATAAAACCGACTTCAAAAACACAAAAAAGTGAAAAATAAACTTCACAAGAAAAAGCAGCTTCTGAAGTCGGTGGCAAAGAAAACGAAATCAAACAAACAAAATGTCACCGACTTCAGAAGCTGCTTTTTCTTGTGAAGTTTATTTTTCACTTTTTTGTGTTTTTGAAGTCGGTTTTATTTTATACTTTGTATTATGCGTAAAAAAATATAGGAAATAAACAACATGTTAATAAATACCGTGAAAGCGTTGGACACAACAAGAAAAAAACTTATACTGAAATAAATGGGACGGACGCATGACAACAGACAGCAACAGAAAAATAACTGTTTCGTAAGTTGCCAGATTTCCACAACAACATAATATTTCTTTAAACCATGCATTTCGTAGAGCATTCTGAAATGTCACCGTTCATAGCGTGCCTTGGCATCGGTGACGGCAGATTTCGTCGCATCGTCCGATGTCGGGGTAGGGGCCTAAACCGTGTTGTAGGCCGATTTGTAAACATTCAAAACCTTCCCACACGAGACTCCTAACTTGTAGACCGAGTATTGTCGCTGGTCGGCCAGCGTAGTTAGCCCGGTGCGTCTAACTTTATAGCCTCGAGCAGTTTATAGGTCAGGCTACCTTGTTACTTTCGGTAATCTACGCTCGTTGTGAAAGCGGCCAGTAGGTCGTATTTCAGTGGTAACTAAACTAGTATAAGGTGGCCTCTTGTTTTATTGAACTCCGTAGGATACACCAGCTCAAAGTCAAATTGTCACAGTGATACCATCAACGTACAACTTTAACTTACTAGAAAAAACGCTTATGTGAAAAATAAATGTAACCTTTATTAATATTCAAAACAGAAGTCGACACAACCCAACCGGATATGATGACTTAACAGAATGACGTAATTTCCGGCCATCCAATTAGCCGCAATGGATCTTTGTTTTTACCTTTTACGTTCAGAAGCTTGGAGTTAATTATCCAAAAATTTAAATTCGACTTGTATTCGTAAGCGTTCACTATGCAAATGCCGTGATAAAGGAATAGATGGATCGGCTGCTCGTAAAAAATTTTAACTTCTTTACTTAGGATCAGTATTTTGGGTTTAATTTGGACTTTTCCGATAAAGACTAAACCAATTATGTCCCAAACATAGAGAAGTCGAAGGTAAGTAGACAGGCCCTTGCCGTGCAGTCTGAAAATCCAGGCTTGTATAATCTTCTTCTTCTTATCGTGTGGGCAGTAAGGTCTAACGACCCCACACACCCTAGTGTCAGAGTTTCTAAACCGCCTCAAGGGCCTCTGACACCAGCTTATACGTGCCTTCCAAATCACGGAATGATCTTTTTATCAGACAATCAGACGATTCAAGCCTGTAATGTCCTAGCCAAACTGGAAATAACTTTACAAAATATGCTTCCCGTAGGAATCGAAACCACAACCACCGGGTCATAAGGCAAACGCCTAAACCACTCGACCACGGAGGCAGTTGGCTAATATAATTATACATACATAAACTCACGCCCTTTTCATAGCCCTATAGAGGGGTAGGCAGAAATCACAGAACCCCACCTGCTACGATCCGTAAATATTCCTTTTGCCTCGTCCATATTCATACATCTGGCCATACACGCACGTCAGGTTGTTGTGGGGCGATAAATCGATATAGCTAAATTTCATTTTTAATAACTTCGTTTATAAAAAAAAAAAGTCATCTAGGACCTAAATAATAATAGGATCAGCAGGGCTATTGCGTATCTTTTAAAATGTCAGTGGCTATCATAGTGTCCATCGAATAACTGTATACTAGAGTATACTAAACTAACCATTTGACAGTTAATTGATGGACACTGTGATAGCCACTGACATTTAAAAAGATACGCAATAGCCCTGCTGATGTCAGTATTTCGTACAGATAGTATCACCATCGGCTAATATAAGCAATTATTTCATTATCAATAAATTAGTGATCGTGAGAATGGTAGCTTTTAGTCAAAGATAGCATAAAATTGAACAGGTAACAAAAGAGTGAAACTCAGTCTACTATATATTAATTGGCGAGCAACGAGCGACAATTTATGAATCGGAATATGAATTAATTAACGATTGAGATTTTTTGGAACCATTTCCACTATATTGATTGTCGTTCATCGCTTTACTGCTTAGATTATTTATTTTTGTGGTTATTTCATCACATCCAGTAGTTTTACAATGTCTTGGTCATTTAACGAAGTCAAAAAGATACTGTGTGACGTGTTTTAGTTCAATAAAACAATGCATTAGGCACATTCGGCTCGATTTTTGAGTTTTCCCTACAAAAAAAATCTTTTGTTACCGTAGTAGGACACGCCGGGTATCCGCTGGTTGCCTATATGGCGCCCACTCGAAATCGTTTGAATAAACAACACCTTGAATTCATTCTAACCGCATACTGTTCGCCTACTGGTGACTGTGTCATGTATTTAAGATCGCCTAAAAGGTGATTTTAGTTATTCGTGTGTTAAAAATAATAATCTATTTTTGAATTTATTTTAAACTAAAATCTTTTTACTTTGTGATTTAAGTGTAGTTGACGAACCTAGAGGTCAAGCGTAAACTTTTTAATACAGATAATAATAGGATTTATCGTGAAAAATTTTTGCACACGTACTGAAACTTAAGGGAGGAAGGAAGTATCCTAATACCAAATATTATTAAAATCTGAGAAGCCGTTGAAGCGTAATTGGGTTAAAATCATATTTGAGGTATTTGATCATCAAACGGGAACACCGCGTTTTTCCGGAATCAGAAGTAGAATATAAACCATTTTGATAACAAATTTGCTTTCCTCGAAAACATGAAGTTGAAACTTCATTATATTGCAGTGATTCCCGTTCGCTATTTGCGTGCATAACTTTGGAACTTCGTAACTGCTCTCGTAATTATCTTGGCCCAAGCACTCACAGGAACGCAGCCACTCAAAAGCTTTCTATAGTGAAGTCCTCGTGTGGAGTTCGCAGATTAGGTACTATAGAATTTTCTCTTTGTACCATAGAATCGAGGTAAGGCACTCGTGTACGGTGTACCTATCGTGGAGTATGTTAAAACGTAAATTAAGGTCGACTTTTGTGCCGTTGCTAAGATCCCAGGCAGGTTCACTTCGTTGAATGAAAATAACGTGAGAAAACTGGCGTGTCTTATAGTCAAAATTGAACAAAATGTGACATTTAGGAACACGATCTGGACCCAGTTTATAAATTTGTATATCATGACTCACTCTCATTATCATAGAGAATCTCAGTAAGAGAAACATTACAAGCTCATTATGTTATTTGACATGGTTCTCTCAATCATCATCATCTGGCTATCCTTTGCTATGATGGAGTCGGCTTCCAAGCCTAACCGGGTGCAGCTGAATTCCAGTATTTTACATGGTGCGACATCTTCAACGTAGTTAGTTCTAGGAAATACGGTACTCTTTGATGAGCTTGGTCGTCAGGTTTGAAGGCTAGTTATTACGGTGCCTGTAACGACTTCCAATTATTTTATGGCAACCGGGACCAATGGCTGAACATGATTCTCTCAATAATGTGAAATGTTCAGTTAGGAGAAATGTTTACGTTTCTCTCAACATTTGGCATTTGAGAATTAATTAAAGGCTAGGAATGACTTAATGTAATTGACTATAAGGCTGTATAATGAAGTCCTAACGCAACCGAGTTCGTCACAGCTGACTGGGCTCGGCTCACGACTCTCGCTCCGAGCGCGGAGTGTAGCTCAAAAGCGCTATTAACACCGTCACAATAAATCGTTAACGTTGGCCCGTCTGTTACACCGGAACGTAACGTTAAATTACTGTGCAAATGTTGTTTTTTGCTGTGCACGCCGAGCTTTCTCCATGCCTCGGAAAACCGTTGGTCCCGGCTGCCATTTGTGAGATATTTGACAGTCGGTGCAGGCAGTGGTTCGACAGTCCGACAACCGGTCTTGCCAAAGGGTATCGTATATGCAAACTGGGTCGTGGAGTCTGTTTAGGAGGTCGAATAGGCAGGTGTTCCAAGTAAAATACTGATACTCAGCTGTATCCAGTTACACTGGAAGCTAACCTCAATATATGTAGTTGGGAAAAGCGGATGAAGAAAATTAAGCAAAAATACAGATAAGGTTAACACTAATGAAACTGAACGACATCAATTAAACAGTGTCAAAGAGTTGACACCATTATAAATGACAGCACTTCGTAAACCCCGATTGGTATTTGGATTTTGTTTTATCTAAAACCACTAACCTTGAACAGACTACACAAACATGTTGTCCAAGTAAAAATAAAACCGTATGTACAAAAATATATTGTAACAACGTTGTCAAGGGACCATGCGCTGAAAGTAGGTATTGAAGTTATCCGCGATCCAAGTGTCGAGTAAGCTTACGTGGTCTGTTTGTGCATATTGAATGTGATGCGGAGCGAACGGCGAACCGAACGAACGAGACCATATTGGATTTGCATCAAGTTTTTCAATCTGTGTTTGTCGATGTGTTTAACATACGTTTGAATCAACTTTTTGAAATCAAACTTTTGCTGGAGTTCAAATACGGATTCGTGGATTTGATTTGTATATATTATTAATTATAAGGAAAAATTATGGATTCCGTGAGGAATGATATGAAAGAACATCGAGTAAATTATAGCGTAACGATTGACTGAGGAGAACGGTAGAAAACAACGTGTTGTCCCGTTGGGAGAAGGACAGGTAAATGATGATGAATTATCAGGAAAATTAAATGAAGTTTCAGCTATAACATTTTTAAATCTATTTGATTTTGTTGAAACGACTTCCTGTACCTTTTTACATGATAGTAAAAACTACTGTTAAAACCAGATGAGATTCGTTCGTATTCTACTAGATTACTTTGAGAAGAAACGCCGAAAGAAACTCAGAGTCTGTTTTATAGTCCAGGCATTATCTTTGTCATATCATGTGAGGATCATGTAGATTCGTGTCTGAGATGGTCTTTAGAGGAAAATGCTATAAAGATTTTAGTGCTTACGGAGCACAATGTTAAGGGTAGTAATCTTTATGTTAAAATGGTTTCGTAAATCTGCTTAAAAAATCAAACAAGGAATGAAACAACGTGACGATGATAAATTCTCTAGACTATGCAGCACAAAATGACGTCTTAGAGTTACTTTTATTTAAATGCCGATGTAGTTAAGATAATTCCACCAAGGGCCAACACTTTCACTAGTTCATTCCATGCGTTCGTGAAAGGCAGGCCAGAATATGACTGGAGGTAGACCACTGTGTTGGCCCTTTCTTCACAGGCCATGTTAACTTAAAGAGTAAATTATCTTACTCCAAGCTAGTTGCCTCGCCTTTTTATCAATGCTCTACATCTAATTGCTAATACGAACAATGGTTTTTGAGAGTGTATTCTCTGGAATAATTAACGTAATATTATGTTGGATAATGGGAATTATTTACTATAAGGATCTTGTAGGAACTAGAACAAACCGAGCGTTAATGCGTCTTTGCCATACCTATTATTAGAATCAAATTTCACAATTTAGGACCCATCCTCGTTAATGATAAAGATTAATTGTGGTGCTAGGCAACTAAGCTTATCCCAGTTGTTACCGCGACGATTGGTAATATTTTATGAGCTAGCTAGCTTGAAAAATCACAAGTTCTGTAACTTGAGATTTTTCAAGCTAGCTAGCTAACAGTCTTTTTGGAATATTTCTATTTATTTAATAAATAAACTGTTTTAATAGGTTTATTACTAACCCTAATATAGAATTGGACAGCAAATACAAATAAAACTCCCAATAATTTGATTTTTCAATTTAATGTTGTGCTAAAATTATTTCCAAGAACTTTCGCTAACAATTTCTATGAACCTTCTAACTTTGCAAATAAAATTTTATTCCATTCATGAAATATGCTCTTGTTTGTGAACAACTTTTATCGGATCCAAACACTCACTTTTATTCCCAATAAGAATGTTGTATCCAGTATTTTCTTAGAAAAACTGGCAAAGGCTCGCTGCCTTTGACGGCGGCAACTCAGCAAGCAGCACCGTATTTCAACGCAAATAAAGATCATTGTAACTTGGACTGCCTCGTTGGTCTAGTGGTTGCAAGCGCGACTGCTGAGCATGAGGTCCTGGGTTCGATTCCCGGGTCGGGCAAAGTGTTATTGGCTTTTTCCATCAGGAATTTATCAGTAACAGCTACGGAGTCTGGATTTGTGCCCGGTTGATGGCAATAGGCTCGTCCCCTATTACATGGGACTTAAATATAACTGGCGAAATGTGGGTGTACTATTAGGTACACCTCTGCCTAACCCTTCGGGGATTACAGGCGTGATGTTATGTGTGTAACTTGGACGGTTAGGTAAAATCATAGGTAGATTGATACCTGAAATACTGTACAGCACGGTGTGAATGGCAGCCGTCTCAGGTCTTAATGTATTACTCGAGAAATTGAACAAAAGTGTCGCACTCTGTGGGGCTATACTACTCAGTTATGGATGGATGTAGGTTCTACGGCCTCGTCTCATCTCTTAAGCCACGTATACTACGTGGCTAACAGAGGTCTCCACTTTATGACTTCGGCTGTATAAAACGATGATGGAAAAAGTAATTTTACATAATATTAGTAACAACTGTTATCCCCAAAGAGTATAAGAAAGGTGTAGGTACTTTTCTAATATGGTTAAGTCCTATTTAATAAGAAGCGACTCCCGTGCCTTCAAACGAGTAATAAATGCACTCTGTTTAATGAGGAATTCCTGTTGAACAAACCCCTTTACACTTTGAACGACCACTTGATCATCGAAGCAGTCAACATTGTTTTGAGCCCATAATAACTACGTTCCTCAAGCGTGGTGGATACGCTAACATTTCATAACACCCTTTTATGATAATGTCATCCTTTCCCTGCCTTTATCCCAATTTATTTGGGTTAACCGCAACATGTCATCCTTGTGCACACTTCTCTATTAGTTGCCAGCTTAAAAGTATCTTTCTTTCTAACCGATTGTCTTCAATTCTTTTTGATTGTAGTCAAATCCTTCCACATGATATTTTCTACATTCCGTCTCCAGTCCCTACACATACAACCGATTTCCACATACCGTTTTTAACATAATTATCAGTTTAATTTAAAGTTTCCACTTTCAAACCTCCACTTTGCCCATTAACCAACCTGTATTGGAATACAAATTAATTCACAGATAATTATGAACTTAACCATAAACTAGATAATGGCGTCAAAAACTCTTCCTCAATCAACGGTGTCAATTGATAACATCAGCAAGAGACTGGCATAATTCCGCGTTGTGAAGTGTTGTTGAAATTTTCTATAGGGCTGTGAGCATTTATTACTATGTTATGTTCCGTTATGTTATATAAAATTGCTACTAGTGTTACATGAAAAAGACTTGCCATCCATTTTATTGCTATCGTTGAAATTGTCCCGATAAGGCGGGTGTCTGTAATACTGCCACAAAAAACCATAAAATTGAGGCAATTATTTTTTTAAATTTCTGTTTACAAGGTATTAACTAAATTGAAGTCATTCATGTCTTCATCTCTTCCCTGGCGCCTCAACAGCATAGGTTCTTCATGTGTTGAGGGCTTAGGTCATCGAGGCTACCGGTGGAGCCGCTCCGGAAGGAGCAAACGGCTGTGACCAGCTCTCGATCTGTATTGTTGAGGGAGTGAATGTCTGAATCAGGAGGGTTGGTAAGGCCATTGGCGGGCGCAGGGTGTTTCTGGAATGTCTTCACCGCTGCAAGTGTTCTGGCTGCTCCACTAATGTAATTAACAATTGACAGCGTTGAGGTGGAGTTATTGACCCCATTTTTCAGTCTATCGTTAATATTATATAAAATCCTTAGATTATTTCATTTTATAAATGTGTATAATATTGTATTATTGAAAGTAAATTCGTGATAAATTCAGGTAGTAAAAGCAATCAATCTTTACGTTTAAATTCCTTTTTCTTTTATTCTTAATACCATAATTGCTTTCAATACTTAATGAGAGTTTTTAATTACTCCATGGTACCGGCCTGATGGCTGCCAAGAGGGCGCTTTAGAAACGAATGCTTTGTTCTTACTAGTATTACTATGGTAATTGTAGTTCTCTTAAACGTATTTATGAATTGTTTTGTAGTATAATTTACATGGAAGGTAAGTGCAACGATTTTTCCTCTCTACATATGAATGAATGAGCGATACAATCATTTGCAAGGAAATTGATAACTAACATGAGTTCTTGAGATGGTGTGAAGGAAGATGGTATGATGGAGGATTTCACTATATTCGGCATCTTAGCTGTACAAAAAGTTATTTAGATTTTAGATCTTGGTTATACTTGTAGCATGCAGTGCACATTTTGTAATTAGAAATATCATAACTTATTCTGATAAAAATGTCATAATGCAATTACTTAATCAAATTAAAAATAATTATTTTCATTTAAAATAATAATTAGTAATATTAAAAAAACGATCAATAACAACGATGTTATGTCAATTTAAAAAATTGCAAAATAATGAAAATTAGGCACATATTCATTATTTTTGCAATTTTTATTTTAGTTTAACCGGTTCAGTGACCTGATTATGGTTTAAACAAATGTGTAAAAAAACCTACGCTGAAAAAGTACAAAACAAGATTTTCTGGAAACTGGAAAAACAAGAACAAAACAAGAAGAAAAGCCGCAGTCACACGTTGTTAAAGTGTTTAGGTTGGTACCTATAACGTGTTATTTGTGTGTGTTTGAGATTTGTGACACGTCACGTAGCCTATGTTCAGTGGACAATTAAGAAGGTTCTATCGATACCTTATATGTCGAGTTTTGATAAGTAGATTAGGAGCTAAAAGTCAACAGATGAAGATACTCACATACATACATACATACATAGCCTGTCAAAATCATAACCCTCCTTTGGCTTTGTCATAGTCGGGTAAAAAATGAATATATAAGACAAAATATAATAATATCTACACCTTTTGGATTTTAGGAACGGAATTTAAAAATTACGGGACTTGTTGTTCGAAGGAGCAATTAATCATTTAATGACATTCATAGCATCATGCATGTAATCCCCAAAGGCTTATGTAGTGGCGTACCCAATTATAGTACACCCACATTTCTCTAGTTATCTTTAAGTCCTATGTTATAGGGGGCTAACCTATTAACCATCAACCGGGCACAGATCCAGACTTATTTTTTCTCTCTATAAAGCCTTTAATCAACGTTATTCGTAGACAGATTTTGTAAAAAAAACATTCAGTTAATGTAACAGGCGACTCGCCCCTGTTTCCCGGTTTTTACGATTCGACGAAGCAGAGTCGTACTAGGGCAAATTTTAGGAATGTTTCCAAACGAACACTTATCTTATCGCGTTCTGCCAATGTCAGCCTCAACATTGTTATTGAATTTTGCCGCTAAAGTCCATTTCACGAAAGAAGTCCCGCGGACAATTGTGGAACTAAATTTAACAGATCGGGCATGTTGTCGTTTGTCGATGTTATCAAGGTGCGTTCGTTGTGGTACATATTTTGTGAGTTTATTATTGGATTAGTGGGTTATAAGGTTTATTTACGATGCCAAAAGTTGTAAAACAACATTATGTCGCGCGACATACAGCGCTGCGTCTGCGGGACTTCTTTCGTGAAATGGACTTTACCAGCTCCTGCAGGGCTATTACGTATCTTTTTAAATGTCAGTGGATATCATAGTGTCCATCGATTAACTGTCAAATGGTTTTGGTTTGGTACAAAATGGTACCATTTGACAGTTAATTGATGAACACTATGATATCCACTGACATTTAAAAAGATACGCAATAGCCCTGCTGAATCCCGATTATTACGAGCTTATCGCGTTCAGTGTCATTGGTGAAGTTCGCTTATACCATATCTTTATTATTAAAAAAAAACCCTAACTCAATTGTTTGCGTTCCCTTCTAGTTTAGAATACCAAAGCGGCAGACCCAAAAAGCGACTGTAATATAATATAATTCAGTTTATTTCTAATTAAGCAGTATTTTGGTACGTTCGTCCAAACCTTTCCGTCGTAAATTACTCCGTACCTAAAATACACAAGGGTCTTAAAAAAATTAAAGTGAAAAGGGTCTCAGCTGTACTAGATCATTCCGTAATCCAGCGAGAGACACCAATTTCGTACAAAAAGATAATCTCGAGGAGCATTTTAATTACTTTTAAAGCTCCCTTGTTAGACCTGTATTATGTATTCTGTACAAGACCGGGATTACCCGGTACCCGTCATAATATATGCTCGGACCTTTTTACTCACGTGATGGTGTATATTTTTGTCTCTTTCGCTCTGACCTGTTTTTGACATGTTGAGGTAAGCTGCGACCTGTGGAGTGTTTTGATGTTGTTTCCTCTAAATCGTGTTAGTTATTCAGGGATGGTGATTAGTGACCGACATTCTTGGCCTTGGGGATTTAGGTGCGAAGGACGCCGCTGTAATGTTGTCATGTACGTGTGTGAGATTTATTGCTACTACAGCCGCAGCTGGCTAAATTGGATGCCGGCAAAACGCTCTCCGAAATAGGATTACCTTAGATGCAGTAGAGTACTTGTTATGTTACATTTCGTTGATATTCGTGGTATGTGGTTCCTGGGATTAGTGTGTGGTATTCTAATAGCGGTCTAAGATTTCGGGAATAACATCTGAATTAATTTGTTACATATACATATAGAATGCGTATGCATATAGAGGAGCTCGTGGCTTAATAAGAACTGCCACTCGGGTCGATCTTTAGGTTAAGCTGTGCTTGCCTAGGTCGGTCTGTGGATGGGTGACCGCCCGACATACCGAGTTTCCTCCGTGCCGGCTGCCATATATAGATCTTTGGCAGTCGTTACAGGTAGTCAGTGACCTGAAATTCTGACATCCAGTCTTACCAAAGAGTATCGTATTACCTAGTATTAACTGGGTTGTGGAGGTCAGATAGGCCGTCGCTCCATGTAAAATACTGGTATTCAGCTGCATCCGGTTAGACTGGAAGCCGACCCCAACATAGTTGGGAAAAGGCTAGGCACATGATGATACATATAGAATGCGTCTGTATTTCTCAGAAAGCATGTGATGAATCTTCATGAATACCGAAATCCCTTATAGAGTAGAGTTACATAATACAACACGCACAATAAGCATTATTCTCTAAATCTTGTGGATTTTGCTAGAACTTCTTGATGTCCCGTTGCTATCCAGCAACACGTAAAAAAGACTTTTAATTAAAATCAACTTACTTCGGTACGTATCATCTTTAGCCTATAATGTTCCCACTGCAGGGACTCAGGCCTCCTCTCTAGGCGAGGGATGGGCTATAATCCACCACGTGGGCTCAGTGCCAGTTGGTAGATGTCACATGTCTTCGAATTTTTTGGTTCTAAGACATGCCGCATGTTTTCTCACGATGTTTTCCTTCACCGTTTTGAGAGCAGTGGTGAAGAAATAAATTACACAAAGTAATGCGCCTGCTTCGGTTCGAACCCATGACTCACTGTTCGTAACTCGGGGCCGCTACCATCACAATATCATATTATATTTTATTGGTACGTATGCACCTCAACAAAACAAACAATTAACCTTTACATAATACATTTGTCTATAAAGTTCTTGCCTTCTGGGACACGATCCCCCTTTCTGTGTGAGGGATTAAGTTAATCCAGGGTTTGGAGGATGACGGTCTTGTCATCAAATTTTTGATTCTCGGACATGTCGGATTACACACGACGATCCTTTCTACCGAAGTTCAATGTTCTTTTCTATCTTTGAGATCATCGTCATCTGAACAGCCTTTTACCAACTATGTTGTGGTCGACTGCCAGTCTCACCGGACCAGTTGAATACAAGTATTTGACATGGAGTGCCTATGTGACCTCCATAGCCCAGTTAATACCGGGTAATACGAAACTTCTTGGTAAAACTGGTTCTCAGACTTTCGAGGTGCTAACTACCTGTAAACACTGTCAAAGACCTACTTAGACAGCCGGGACTTAACACGCTTCGTAAGGTCACGCAGCAGTGGTGATGAAATAACTTGGTCAAGGTGACTTATGTCATGGAAGTCAGGACGCCACATGCCACACCATTGCTCTGGATCGATACTCAATCCCAACTACGATCTTACGATCCTGCAAGGGCTGGTTTATATCGTCACAGCATTCGTAATTTGTTTTTTTCTTTTTTAAAAAACGTTACCCCACAGTTAGGAATTTCTCCTGAATCGTGGGAGCGTTTACAAACATTTAAACTCACATACACAAATACACCCAGACCCGAAATAAAACCCGACCCGATATGTGAAACTGTTTTATATTAAGATCTTTGTACGTACCATATACTCAGAAATAAAAAAATATTCTATATTATATTCTAACAACTATCAGAAGGCTACATAAATATTTGTTCCGTGTGGGGATCGAACCCGCGAACACGCAGCGCAGCAGTCCAATCTCTCAGCCACTGCGCCAATCGTGCCGTCAAATATCATCTTATCAAAAAATAATACAGAATTTTAAAACAGTATTTAATACAGGTCTAGTTTAAGTTAAACTAGACCTGTATTATATTTAACCTCGGGTCCCACTGAAACCTGAACCAGGGAAAATGCGCTTGTTACTGTAGCAAGCAATCTCCATCCTATCCACTTTTATAACTCGCTAGGTAATATTGAACTAACACAATGTACTGTTCCCCTACATTGTAAAATCTTCGCTCAGAATACAAAATTGCTTCTTCGTAAATGTGTACCTATATGGCCTTATTATAAGGTTTTTCTTTTGATATAGTTTAAACTTTCATACTGTACTCGGAGTGCAGAATCATGATGAACGTACAAAGTTTAGTTAAAATATGATATTGATATGATAGTATGAAAAGATGATGTATGTTATATTAGTATGAAAATTAGTCCGTCATGACGTGTGAACGTGAAATCGTGACTTATTATAAATCATAACGGTACTGCTTACGTCCTATCCATATATGATCCCGACCGATCTCGGCCACAGCGACTTGGATCTGCCTATTAAGAGCATCGCTGGTGTGCCCTCTGGTGACTGACATAGCCAATTTTTGCCGTGAAAGTGCGTCCGCATTCACTGCAAGTCAGCACCCCTCCGACGTAATTGTATTGGATGGCCGCGGGTGGTCGGGCCTTAAGCACATCTCGTTTAGCATCGAGCTCTTCCTTACGCCGCCTTTCAAACTCAAACACCTTAGTGCTTACGGTATGCCTCCACAGTGACCGGTCCGCTGCCATTGCCTCCCATTGCGACGTGTCTAGGTCACATCGTTTCATGTGGCGCTTAAGCACATCTTTGTACCGCAGGAGTTGGCCGCCTTGTTTCCGCTTGCCATCCTGCAGCTCTGAGTAGAAGATGCGCTTCGCCACTCTGTCGTCAGACATTCGGGAGACATGGCCAGCCCATCGCAACTGGCGCCGCATTATATAGGCCTCTATACCGCCGACATTAGCTCGCCGTAGTACTTCCGTGTTACGAACACGGTCCGACCAGTGGATGTTCATAATGTCACGTAGGCATTTTAGATGGAATCTATCCAAGGTGCGAATGTGCTTACGGTATAGACACCATGTTTCGGAGGCATACAGGAGATTTGGCAGAACTATTGCCATGTACACAGCAATTTTCGTAGAGAGCTTTATGTCGTGCGAGCGGAACACCTTGGCACGAAGTCTGCCAAAAGCCGCAGCAGCTGCTCCAATTCTGCTGTTGACTTCGTTATCAAGGAGGCACCTGGATGTTATAGTGCTGCCCAGATATTTGAATTTGTCTACTTGCTTAAGCGAGACGTCACCGAGTTTAATGTCGACTGGGCAAGTGTTCAGTGTATCAAGAGCCATGACTTCGGTCTTCTTCACACTGATCTTAAGGCCAAATCTGCGACATGACTCATCAAGACTCGACATAAGCCTTTGTAGACCTTCTGGGGATTCCGCCGCAAAGCATAAGTCATCTGCATACATCATCTCAGTAATAAGCCTATTTCTTCTTTTGTGTATCTTTCGACCACGTGTGGTTGATGCAGAGACAGCCGTGGTTACTACCTCCGAATTTGATGGGTTAAGCCTTTTTTAGGACACCTTTTCTAGTCCCCTCCCCGGACCGGGGGAAGCAGGGCCTCTCTAAATAGAGCTGCTTCGTCACCCACGGAGCTGCCGAATTGCACTGTTAACCCAATGCAGTGCAAAAACGACCATCTTCCCTGAGCCGCATGCATGTAGACATCAGACAAAGCCTGGTTGGCATCACAACCAGACCTCTCTACCTCTGTCCATCGCTGCACGACCTTCGTTCGAATCGGAGTCCGTTGCCAGAGCCAAGTCAATTGCGCAGGAGATATTAAAGTGCACGAAACGTAAAAACAGCAGTGTGCGCGCGTACACAGGTGCACTCTTATCCCTACCTCCTTGTATCCAATGGAGCGGGGGACCGCCACAATCGGCAGGAGGCAGGAACGTCCCTAAACGTCAGCGAAACCCCTGACGCAGGCCTGGTGGTTGTAAGATGACAATTATCAACCACCCACATGATCCCTTAGCCGCCTTTTACGACACCCATGGGGCGAGATGGGGTAGTGCTATTCTTTGTGCCCGGACACCACACGGGGTGTGACGGTTAGGAAAAAAATCCTCGCCGTCGCCCTGTTTTCTAAACTAATATCGTACCTTTCCCAGAAAATAGATTATATGTCATACTGCAAGCAATCTGCAGATGTACTCTATTTCTGGAATTGCTTGCGGCGTTCTGTGAGTACTCACGATCTGAGTAGCTGTGTATATCTACATTTAGCTGAGCTTCGTACAGTATTTCAGGATGGTACTTGCATTGTTATTGCTATGTGTGTTATACGCAACAGCGTATAACACACGCAGCATACAAAATCATGAAACAAATCTATAGTTATAAGTTCTATAGATTAGTAACTTTGATAAATGTTTAGGGCAGACTGGGCTATCTGCCCACTTCCATCTTCTTCTTATTGTGTGGGCAGTAAGGTCTAACGACCCTACGCACTCTAGTGTCAGAGTTTTTAAACCGCAACAAGAGCCTCTGACATGGTTTGACGACCGCCATTTGACGGCCGGGACCACTGGCTTATACGTGCCTTCCGAAGCACGGAATCATCTTTTTATCAGACAATCAGGTAATTCCAGCATGTAATGTCTTCAACTTCCATTAGACATATTATATAATTATGGTATGTATAAACAAATAAAATCATTGTTTTAATAAAGATTTACGTGAACCATGAACCTAATTACCACTCAATAAACCTAATTGAGGCCAGGAACGCATGGTTCAAACGTTATATTCTCAAAATTAGGAGGAACACGGCAGCCAATTATGATGGTTAAAGTTCCACGAACCCGAACAAATCAATGCTTCCACATTTATTGTGCAAATAGCCAGTCTATTTCACTGGCGGCTTTTCACCCGATTCATGTACCTACAATGTATTTGTTCAATATTATCAAAGTGATCACATTACAGTCTTTTTAAACACAATACATTTCACTTCAAGAGATACTTGTATAAATATAGGCCGTTGCGACCACGAGTATCAGTAGAGTATCAATAGTTTGGTCTCTAGTTCCAAATTTACATCGTCGATCAGCAACTGAGTCGTTGGGCGATGTTTCAATTCAATGCACATATGATGCAGAGCCAGGACACACTATAACAATGTGCACATGATGTACTGCCAGACCAGACTATAACTTGTGACCTAAATATTATGCAGAACTGCTGCGAGTGCCTAGTTTGGCGAATGGTATCTGTCGTAATATCTAGATGCTTGTATTAGTTTAATGATTGGATGCGATGCAGAATCTTCTGCCAAACAACATAAAGGTTATTCATTAATGATTTTAAATCCTCATCAAGAACTGCGAGATACATAGTCTATAATTTGTATTTGTTTCTTACTTTAAACGTTATTCTGGCACTTTTAATACGTTATGCATTTTATGAATAGGAACATTAATTTATTAAAGTCATCGTCCTCGACTTGTCTTAACCTTTAACTATGGACGTGCAGTCTCACAGACCGCTTGCAGTTTGTGATTCTCGTGCCCCCCTGCTTCCGCGTACCCCAAGCGTATCAGTAGCTCGTACCCCAAGCGTATCAGTAGCTCAGTAGCTTCGGTTTTAGTGGCGAAACGACCGTTGAGAGTGAAGTTTACGTCGCCGCCGCCGGCCGAATGTTGCGTGAGTAATTTCGCTTTATACTTTGAGTGCGGTCTGTGAGACCGCGCGTCCACGTTTATGTTATAAATTGACGCTGACACAAAAAATAGTCATCAAGATACAAACCAGCCCGTAAAGATAGCGGTCTAAACAGCGGTCGGTAACAAAAATGGAACGTCCTTAGTTAAAGGTTAATGATGAAACGTTTGCAAGAATGTTAATGTTCAGAGCACACATATACCGGTCGTCATGATTCGGTGCATCTGGGCGTTATAACGGCCTCTTGGTTTAGCTGATATACTCGTATTATCTAACTGCACATTCAGTAAAAATAAATGACAAACAAAGTTGACGAAATGGTAAAGTGTCCAGTGTGAACTCATTGTTATAGCATAACATAACATCACGCCTGTAATCCCCGAAGAGTAAGGCAGAAGTGTACCCTAATAGGACACCCACATTTTGCCAGTTCTGTTTAAGTCCCATGTAATAGGGAGCAAGCCTATACTCATCAAATAACCGGGCATAAATTCAGACTCTGTGGCTGTTACTGAGAAATTTCTGATGAATAAACCCAATAACACTTCATCCATTTGCCCAGGACCCCTAGCTTAGCAGGCCGCGTTTCCGACCTCTAAATCAACGGTTCATCCGACTCTATGTTATGTTACATAGTAATTTATTTAATTAAGGTTCACCAACTGTTGTTACAGATATTTTACAGATAGGAATTCATAAGTAATTGTGTCTTAAATTTTAATCTAACTGCACAACCAATTACAGGTAAACACAACATGCACAATGCTCTTTGTAATATAAATTTAATCTGTACACTCAATATTGTTAATAACACTCGTAAGGGATATATAATATGATAAAAGAAAAGCAAAACTAAAAAAGAGACAAAAGTCTCACTGCCGCACTCAGAGAGCTTTAATGATTACTTAGGCCATTACTTAGTAAAGATTTTGACAGTTTTGTCACACAAAAGTATGTCAAATCTTTACTAAGTGACGGCTTACGTAATCATTAAATATCTCTGAGTACCGCAGTTAATGTACTTAAATTCTAGATAGGTAATTAATTATATTAATTATACTTAATACTAGTTACGTCTGACAAACGTCGATACTGAGTCAACGTGGACGTCAACCAGGTCGCTGCGCTCGTTTACGAGTTTGCACATGTGGGGTATAGGTGAGTTAGCACCAAACACTATACGGCTAAGGGTGTTATACATCCTGTCGAGGCTGCGGGTTGTTCGCAAGGGATACCGCGGCCTCGACATGATGGGCTATGAAGGAACATGGGTGGTTTTTAGTCAGTCGGGTTGTTCGCGGGCTGCGGGTTGTTGGCAGATACCGCGGCCTCGACATGAAGTGAACATGGGTGGTTTTTAGTCAGTAGAAGTCTGACACTCCCTTTTGCTTCTGCCCAAGAGCGGGAGGGGTTAATTGATGATTTCCCACCCCCCCCAAAAAAAAGGGTGTTATACATTTGCAAGGTGGTCAACGGGGTAATCTAAAAGTAATCAGCACTATAACATCACTTTTTTTCGTTACAGCAAGGATGATAAACCCGTGCGAGCGTCGGTCAGTGGCGTGCATGCTGCTGGCCATCATAGCCGTGGTGGCAGCCGCCTCGTACGACCGGGAGCGACTGGAGATCGCCAAGCAGATCCTGGAGGAGGTGCCTCTCACTGACGGGTGAGTTCTTATCTACATGACCCACCAACACGCCGGTAATCCTCGATGGGTTGGGCAGAAGTGTACCCATTAGAACTTGATTTTTCACCTGTTCTATTTAAGTGCCATGTTATAGGGAGCTAGCCTTTTGTCATCAAATGGGCACAAATCCTAACTACGTGGCTGCTACTGAGAAATTACTGACGGAATAACCCAAGATCGTCTTGTCTAACCTGGGAAACGTAGTCAGGACCTTATGCACAGCAGTCGCGCTTGTGACCATTATACCAACGAGTTAGTTCTTATCTACTATATGTATGATGAAAATCCATGCTGTTTCTAAAAAAACTCGTATATTTTACTATTTGCAATACACATTTCACGTTCTATCGCTATAATATAATGGTTGCTACAAACGTATAGTTAACTGTTCCCCCCTCCCCCCCCCCCCCGTCCGAGATTATTCAAATTGCAAACGTCAAGTCCGTCTATCCAGTCTGCGTCTGTCCATCCATCAAATGTCACACATCCATTTTACTCGGAGACTATTTGCAGCATGTCGATCAGTCATGCATTAAAGACAGTTACACCATGAGGCGATTATCATGTGCAAAATATTAAAAGCTTTTATATGTATTTGTTTTCGATCGTATGGCACTCGTGGGCAGCAGCTGAAAATCTGCGTCAGATGGTACACACCGTGTTGCCATTTGGGATTATGCTGAGCTGAGGCCCTTTTGGCATCCCGTCGGGACTGCGGGTTGTTCGAGAGATACCGCGGCCTCAACACAAAAGGTTGAGAAGGAACTTGGGGGATTTTAGTAGAGGTCTGACACTCCCTACCGCTCTGGGGAGGAGTTATTTGATGATTTCACACCAAAAAAAAGGCCCCTTTGGCAATATCATTTTGTTTGTTTTGTTTAAATTTTAAGGTGTTCTTGTTCATATTACTTAATAAATACAATTATTTCTTTCTATCGATCAAAAACTGCTTATGCCAGACTGGTCACCAACCGCAATGACCCCTTTCAATGAGTAAATTACCGAAACTGTCAAATTCAACTGCAGAGTCAATTATAAGCCAATGGCAGACTTGTGGTTCTGTGTATGTCTGAGACAGTTCGAAACACGATATCGTTTCGTGTGTGACTGTACTTGTGTTGTCTGCAGACGTTCTCTTATTAGTGCGCCTTTGATGTTACTGGCTTTGAGCACTATGCTACCACTAATTGCGGTACCCAGAGATATTTAATGATTACTTAAGCCGTCACTTAGTAATGATTTGACATACTTTGTATGACAAAACTGTCAAAACCTTAACTAAGTGGTGGCCTAAATTACTTATTGCAGCTTGAATGATTACATTCAAGCTCTCTGAGGCAGTAAGTGTAGATTATATTGTTCGGTATCAAATTGACAACTACTTACAGACCTCGACATATTTTATATGTTGTAACTAAGTTATTGTAACAATATCTTGATTTCATAGAATTTCTTGCCCGATCTTCTCCGTCGAAATCTACGCTTTGGAATCGGCGACAATGTACGTAGCTATGAAGAAGAATGGGTAAGAAACTACATGGACACTTTTAAAATCAAAATACTGTCACAAAATCTTGCTTACGTCATTCATGTTGATCAGATAGAAAAACCTTTACCTACTCGTTGGATCCAACCAACAGCAAATACGTCTTATGGCAGTGACTTGCTGTGGGAACAAATGTAAGAAGTTTTAAGAGCATACATATAGGAACACGGGCGGTGCCATTTGTGCAGCGAATATACTTAGAGTGTTAGCGAACCAGACACGCTCGCGGATCACGTTTCGTGACGTCGCGTCGGGGCTTAACGAGATGACATTTCTTGAGACTTGTCTGGGTGCACTGCAATAATGTAGAATGTTTCAAAACTATTTTATGACAATATGGTAGTTAACAAAAACAATATAATTAGTCCGACAAACGATGAAGACGATACAGTGCTTTGAAAACTCGTGTGACGTTATATTCTTAGACATCAGTACGACATTTTTTACCGGTGAGTGACGTCACAACCTCATCCCAAATCTTTGTTTTTTTGTCTTCGTCAATTTTTATTGATTTGATAAAACAAAAAATACGTATCCAATATTTTTGGATAATCTAACAGGCGGACTAATTAGATTCATGTGTGGTGTGTGGTGATTGTGTGTTATGTGTTGTGTGATGTATGTTGTGCGATGTATGTGTTTAAAATACTATAAAAACGTTATATTAAATTTACATCTTTACATATATTTCCAGGAGTTCCTTAGTCCCTTTTAGTCGAAACCCAACAGCCATGAAGTTACTTTTTCCTTACATTGCTTTGAGTTAATACTAAATATATTTTTAAGTTTATTAATTTGTTATGAATAGTATGTTTTTAATAATTGGCTGCACAGTTAGAACGCTCAGCGTTACAGGTGTAAGATTGAACTCCCTAAAAAATGGACCGAAGCCATTCAGTGTCATGAAAATCTACACAAGATGCATTCAAGAGCTGGACTGCATTTCTGAAACCATTTTACAAAGAAACTTCTCGTTTTCACAAGCTTACGATTACATAATTTAATAATTAGATTATAAACTTAACATCCAATTATATTAAAACAAAAAGCCAAGGACATACTTCATTATTGCCTCCTAATCGTTATGAATTATTTATTTGCCAACGACAAATTAAGATTCTTGCTAAACATCACATAATATATCATTATGCTTAAATCAAATGCAAACAGTAAACATTTGACTACAAATATTGTTGCACGACATTTCCTCTGTCGCGTATGAATCAATATTTTCCTCCACAACAAACTACTGCGACAAGTTGTCTCTAGGATCACAATAGACACGTGCTCGATTTTTATCTACACTGCGCGAGTGTGCGATGTTCACATATACGTACGATATCGAGCTTGTCAATACAATACAATTTATAACTCCCTGTAAAGTATCAACTGTGGGTACAATATACGAGAGACATAATGTCTCACCGTTTTACAGTGAAGTAGGCAGAAAGTACAAAACGCTGCCTGCCATGTTCCTAACTGGCTTAACTTGGTAAATCAGTAAGTAATTAATATTCATCAGTAATATTCGATGCTTACTTCAAACCTTATCTTATTCAAAAGATAAGATTATTTCCTTTTAAGATTTGACCAATTAAAAAGTTCGATAGAGCCTACAGCAAACACACAAAATATTTGTAACTTTCTTTAGACATCAAAAAACTTTATATCCGTTCAAGATCCTTTCATACAAAAACAATAACTATTCATGAATGAATGTTGACTGAAAAATTCATAACCCGCAATTTTAAGTAGAACAGTTTTTGTTTTAGTCAACTTTTAAAAGCGATATCTGGTATTTGGCAAGCGGACAAACAGACGTTGCGAGTGAAACCTAGCTCGTGGTCACACAGAACGCGGAAGCGGAGTATCCACTTGACTTATCACCATGTACTGTACAATCTGAAATGACGAGGTGCGCAAGAGAATCAACACACCCTGTCTGAAGATATAACATACCAAAAAAAATAAAACCGAATTAAAAAACACAAAAAAATTTAATAATGGTGGCCAAGTAAACGAAATTAAACAAACAGAAGTTACCAACTTCAGAAGCTGATTTTTCTTCTGAAGTTTATTTTCCACTTTTTTGTGTTTTTGTAGTCTGTTTTTTTCACGCGACACGATTGACATACAAAAAAATAACCCCACTGGGGGTCGGCAGGAAGGAGCGTTTTATCTTTTATCATCTTCCTGCCCTTGTCCCTAGCTATTTGGGCCTTTCTGACCCATATGGAACACCAACTTCCTGTTCTTCCATTCTACCCTTTAATCGTTACGCTATCATTTACTCCTTTTTCTCTTCAAATCATTCTTCACACAATTCATCAATCTTTTCTTGGGATTGGCATTCATACGTAGCTAACGGTAACAAGGTACATATTCTAATGTTTACAGTTATACCCTAAACCATCAAAGGGGATATTTTGACCCGACTGCGGCAAAGGCCAAAAGAGGGGTCATGTGTTTGACCTGTATGTATGTTTGTATGTATGTATGTCTGTTTCTTTGTTGCCTCATAACTTCGGAACGGATGAACGTATTTGGTTAAAATATCGGTAGTTCGATTTGTCATGGTGGCGCGAGTGTCATTGGCTACATTAAAATTAAAAAACAAGAAAAAAATGCAACTTTTGGGGACCTAATTGTGGAGTTTGAACATTTTTTCGTTACCATCGAGTGGGGTGTCAAAATAAAGGGTTTGAAAAAGAGATTACAAAATGATGTACACCACTTATATGTTTTAAAAAATTGAAAGTGACAACTCGTATAAAAAAGGTAAATCGCCTGCGAAGTGTGCTATGTCTCAAAACTAATAAGCTGAAAATAAAAAAAGTAGTTAAAAACTAAAAAACCCGACTGAAAAGCAAAAACCATCACATCATCATCTGCCTAGCCTAAGGCACGAGCGACCACGTGCACTAATAATGGGTGGTCACCCATCCACAGACCAACCTAGGCAAGCGCGGCTTAACCTAAAGATCGTTATTATTAAGCCACGAGCTCCTCCAAGTAAAAAACAAGCACATTTTACATTAAATAAAATTTGGAAGCAGGCGGGGTCCATACTATTTTCGTTTGCCTGCTTCCAAATTTTGTTTAATGTAAAATGTACTGGTTTTTTTGCTTTTCAATTGGGTTTTTTAGTTTTTAACTACTATATAATATACTACTGTAGGTACTATACTACTTTTTTTTATCTACCTACTTAATTACTGCCGCGCACCACTACCGTTTCCGCTATCCGCCTCTCTTCCCGCTCTCTATGCAGCGCGGGCTTAAATAGTTATTTATCTGGCTGTTGCTTTAGTCCTTTGTTTTTCACAAAGAGAATAGTGGTTCACTTAGCGCGGAGTCTTATGACAGGCTTCCCCTCGGCCATGTTTGTCTTGCTATGAAGGTTTTCCTACTTAGGGATTACATATTTCACAGGAAACAGCTTCCTCTTTTTGGACAATTAGAAAGCGACGGCCAATTTTTATACATTTAGCTATAAGATCGATACCCACGGTATTCTGCCCTTCACAGAGTAATTATCTGGCTAATTGATTAATTAAACTAACTACAAGTTGTAACTATTTTGTTCACCCTGAAATGCATAACAGACAGGGGTTTTATTAGGTGCACCCTTACCTAACCCCTCGGGAGAAACGGGCGTGAAGATATGAAGGTACTGATTTATAATAAATGCTTGTAAACCTGTTCTCTGTCCTCAGACACAACGACCTTCCGTGGAACATCAGGAAGTTCCTCCGCAACCAGATCAACGAGTTCGAGCTGAACACGGACCTGACCATGGTGGAGCCCTGGTCCATCTCCAAGTACTCGCACACCGACCTGCCTAGACTGAAGACTGGGATGGTTGGAGCACAGGTAAGATTACTTATTCTACAATCTCGAAACTTTTTTATTTATAGAGCAGAGCATTTTACAGGAAAAAAACCTGTCCTTGTTCTATGTTCATTACCATAATCTGCAAGCTACGCTCCCATAGCTGGGACACCATCCCTTTGTGAAAAGAAATGGCCATAATCCATCACGAGGCCCAAGTACAGGTTGATTCTACATTCACAGTCATAGCCTAAACCCACCTTTTTATAGGCACACATAAAAAATATTCAACTCCAATAAATTCAGCATTGTAGTTTTTAATTTGGTTTCGTGATGTACGTCGCAATTTGTTCCGTATGTTGGTTGGTCGTTGATCATACACAGAGCAATGTATTTGACGGGAGGCGATTGCTACTCAAATATTTGAATAGACGACCGGGATGAAACATTTATGAGTTAACCGGAGAGCAATGGAGCAAATGCCTAGTGGAAAGTAACAGCCCGTTATATTGTTTAACAGGGCGTGGGTAGACGCTTTGCTTCGTACATTTATTTATAACACGCGTGCCCCAGGAACGCATTGCCAAGTTGGCATCCCTCATGTTCCGAAGATTAGGTTCTTCCTGAAGGTTTCCCACCTTCAGGTTTTCAACCTTCATTCTTAAAATGTTTCTTGCCTTCCACAAAACTTCTTAAGACACTAAACCACTCAATCCGAACTGTGTCCGCGTGGTAGATAACGGCTCACTCGCTCTCACACAGAGGGTCCCCGAAACCTAGCGGTACCGTACCGCAATAGTCTGATTATGTTATAAATCAAACATGAATCCCTTCAACGACCCCTTTAATAGGCAATCGTATAATATTAATATTACAGCTATAATCACGACTCGCAACCGGCTTGGTATTCACAGTTTGTTGTTATTAGCGGCCCAGTAGTTACGCGTCCTCTATAATCGCCTTTTACGATACCCGCAATAGTGATGGCGGAATAGTAATGGGTTATTTAATAGGAAACCTAAGTATATATGAACTTGGTGGGGTACGAAGTAATAATTATACGGGGGGGGGGCTATTTAGATACCAGTAATAGTCATGGGGATTCTGTTTGTCATACCCGATTTGTGACGAAAACAATCACATTCTTAATCACCTCCTTGAAGGCAGACGCACCGTATGGATGGATCGAGAAGGCATGTCACATATTTTAACAAGGATATAACATTATACACTACAAATATTTAGTAGGAAAATGTATGAATTTATAGTAAAATCCCTTTAAAAGTTACAGGAGTTTTAAGGTAACTTTTCAATCCCAACGTTTGAACTGCACTTGAAAACTAGCAGGCGGGTATTTTTGCCGTTAACATTTTATCGCCTCCCTGTATTTTCCGAAAGATAAAATTGCACTGGCTGATATTCGAAACTGTTTAATCTTTCAAAAAGTGCTTGAATCTTTAGAGCTTGGGAACGTAATATAAAAACATTATTTTCTGAGTAAGTATATACTTTTTTTTTTGGATGGTGGGAAATCCTCCCGCTCTGAGCGGAGCGGTAGGGAGTGTCAGACTTCTACTGACTAAAAACCACCCATGTTCCTTCTTAGCCCTTTGTGTCCGAGGCCACGGTATCTCTTTCGAACAACCGGCAGCCCCGGCAGGCAGCAAGTAAATAGTTCGGCCAAAAATAGCGTGCCATCTAAGCAATATTATAATCGAAGAATCCCATTTGCGAGACAAGAAACTTTACTTTCAACAACTTTGTTTCACACGACATTCTATTAACATGCTTACAAAGCACAAATATTAAAATTCTTAGATGAGTTCTTACCATCTTTAGGTCCATCGAAATATTATATTTACAGTGTGTTAAGGGAAAATGTTGTGAGGAAGGTTTTAAATATGAATGTGGAAGGATATACGAGTAGAGGAAGACCAAAGAAACGATGGATGGACTGTGTTAAAAATGATATGGTAAAAAAGGAGGTGTCACATGAGATGACGAGAAACAGAGAGGTATGGAAGAGGAAGACATGCTGCGCCGACCCCAAATGAATTGGGATAAGGGCAAGAGAATGATGATGACAGTGTGTTAAGGGAAGTGAGAGAGAGATGTAGGTAATAATGCTCTAAATTCGAATCTTGGATTGATGCAAATCAGGCAAATGGTCTGGTGAACTAGCGACATAACGAAATATTATATTCAGTATGATCGAGTAAGACATAAAACGTTTATTGTAAATACCTATATTCTAAGCAAATAAACGAATATTCTATTCTAAAAAAATCAAAATCTGTATTTCTTTGACAAGAAGTTTTACATTAGTTGGCGATTGATTGGAGCCTTGTAGATTGGAGGATTCTATGTGTGAATGTGCGTTTCAATTTGTGTCTTTCAATCTACCCAGTGTGTGCGTAATTTAGTGTTTTCGTCCAATTTGTGATTCAAAACACAATACTATTAATAGAAACAGATTTGACGTAGGCTGACGGTTTAAATCCTCAGCCACAACTTGAACATTCTCGTATAGAACGCTACCACAGATCTAAATAATTACAACTAACATCGGTCGCTACCCAAAATCTTCCAAACAAGCTCTTTGTATTCGCGCTACTCTAATCTTGGGTGTAGAATATTTGAGATCGTTCGAGAACTAACTAGATAATAACTTTACAATACATAGTTTGATCTGGAAACTTATTGCGATCTAGATAGTTTCGTGTCGAGTGCTCAAGATATTTTTAGCGTAAGTCTATTTCGGTTAATAGAATTTTGTATTTAGTTTGTTTACTGCCTCGTTGGTCTAGTGGTAGTAGTATTTTTTAGTACTAAAGGGGATGAAAAATCATATCACTTGATAAATGATGTTTATTTTGCAAATTGGTTTTTACATAAGTAAATAAGTAAAAAAAGTGACTTGTAAAAGTGTAGGTACCTATACCTACACTTTTAAAGTCACTTTTTTTTAAAACTACACGGGGCCGGTGTTTCGTACCTGACTACTCCGAAAAGAAACATCCGAAACAAACTCAGAGGTCATAATCTCTTTTAAGGTCCAGACATAAACTTGTTATACACACATGAAGACTATGCAGATTAGTGTCTGAGATGGTCTTTTGAAGAAAGCACCACATAGATTTGAGTGGAACCGTCCAGTCAGTGCAAGCATTTGTCAGTTATCGTGGAGGTCGACTTGTAACTTAAGGAGCTCAACGTCACGACAAACAATACCAAAGAAAGGACATTTGGGTGGTTCGCTTATAGTACTCAAACTACCAGACAAACGTTAAAACTAAAGAAAGACCCACATTGTCCCACATGGTCCTCACATTTACAATATAAAAGTAATAAAATATTTATCATATTAAATATTCATGCCAAGTTATTAAATGTCAAAATACGCCAAAACGAAATGAAAACATGCTCATCTATAGAATGATGATGACTGATTCGAGCGTGTTAATCGATCAGACCGATTCAGAATTTCAGATACAGTCCGTCTTCATAAGTTTTTCCCACTGATTGGCTTATTGGCTATCTACTAGTCTAATCGTCCATATCATAATTTTCTCTGACTAACTAGTACATCAATAAAATCAACATCAGATAAGCAAACAAATGTGCCAACATCAGTCTATTTCTAAAAAAAATAAGCCTTTAAAATTCTACGGCCATAATAAATTGTACCCAATAACTCTTTGGTAGGCAGCAAAAATATTTATTGCTGGCATAAATTCAAATTAGACCCCAGTTTGCGACTGTGGGTGCAAAAACACCGATCGGGGTAAACGTGGGGTTTTTACCCTCGATGTAAACCTACATAATTAATAACATGTAGGTGAAGGGCATGGGATTGTCTTTCAATTTTATTTTTACCTTTTTCTAAATCACCGTTTGAAAAACTATTGGAATACGAATGATTGATTGACAATAGTAATAGTTTAGTTTGTCGCCAGTTCTCAATTTACTTAGTCATCAAATCAGAATTTTATTTTTTATTCAAATCTTGACTTAAATCATCGTTACAGTTTGCGCGTCAATGCCTCTAGTAATATTTTTTTTTTTTTTTTTTTGTTAGCCTACGTTGTGTGACACAACGAAAACAAAAAGGGGAGGCCTTTGCTCAGCAGTGGGACACAACTTGTGTCCCACTGCTGAGCAAAGGCCTCCCCTTTCTCCTTCCATACCTTTCTGTCATGTGCGATCTCTGGCCATGTTAGCCCCGCAAACATGATCAGATCGTCACGCCACCTTCGCCGCGGTCGACCTCGACGACCTTTGCCCATCTCTCCGGGTGCATCCGTGCTACGTGGCCTGCCCACTCCCACTTCAGCCTGGCTGTTTTTTCTCCAACATCAGCTATTTGAGTTATGGAGCGCAGGGTGGTGTTTCTAACGCGATCTGTTCGCCTAACACCTATTATGCTGCGCTCCATTGCTCGCTGGCAAATCTTGAGTTTGGACTTCTGTTGTTCAGTAAGTGACCAACTTTGTGCACCGTAGGTTAGGACGGGCAGGATGCACATGTCAACGAGTTTTCTTTTCAGTGATACTGGAAGGTTTCCCTTCATATGTTCTTTCAGGGCCCAGAAGGTCTTCCAGGCATTTTGTACTCGTCTTTCGAGTTCTTTGTCTTGCCTGTTTTGGAACGACACTATCTGGCCCAGATAGGTATACTCGTCGACATAATGCAAACAATGCCCGTCTACCGCGACCCTACGTTTCGTGCTGTTAGTCATGATCTGGGTCTTGGATCTATTCATTGAAAGTCCAACCTCAAGACTTGCTATGTTCAGATCTTGGAGCATTGCTTGGAGTTCTGGAGCTGATGTGGAGAATAACACAATGTCATCGGCAAAGCGGAGGTTTGTTACTTGTTGACCGCTAACATTTATGCCTCGTGACTGCCACGAATCGGGCATATATATTACTATAAAATATTAGAGATCCTTAACTTACGCGGGTGAAACTTAGCTAGTCTTGTATAATTCAGTATCTAGCGGCGAGCTCTAACTTAGAGCCCATTTCATGAATCGAACAACGAACGTTATTTAAACTTTCCTAATTTTGCTTGTTTAATAAATTATCATCTTACTACCCCATTACGCGATGTTTTTCTTAGATTTTATATCACTGTGTCGGGGAAAATACTCAAATTAAACCTAAATGTCCGGGGCTTCAAAATTTTGACTGGCATCGTCAGTAACTTTAGTTTCACTTGTTCCACTAAGAAGAACGATGGAACCACTGAGAAAAAAAAGTCTCACTAGTTCCATGGGACAACTACGGTGGAACTAGTGAGACGAGTTCGATTTAGTTTTATTTCATTTGTTCCACTATCAAAGTGCAGTGAACTACTGAGAAAAAAAAGTCTCACAAGTTCCATGGAACTAGTTGCTGGTGGAACTAGTGAGAAATATCCTGTTTTAATGAGTGTTACCCTAGTTGAGCTGATACTACCGGACAACGAGACCAAAATCCCTAAGATGACGAACGTAGTTTGTACCTAACTGTATCCTTCCCAAATCCTATTCAATGCTGCGCTTAAGTGTCGGCGGCACAGTGCGATCGCTAAACGATCTTATTTCACGCTATATTTCACCACAACAGGTGGTCACGTCTTACCGATTGGACAAACGTAAGATAGACAGATAGTGGCTAGCTAAGCGGTACCTACAACCTTTTAGATGTTCTCTTCTACTGCAGCTGTATAGAAATAAACTAGGAGATATTGTTGAGGAGCCGAGAACGAGATATTTATCTAGCATAGACTAAAAATAACACGAGATACTTACACGGAAAAATTAAAGGAAACCCAGAAACGTATACTTCAGAGCTGCGCCATTTCGTCAGTACACCAAAGACATTTAAATATTTACGAACAATACATCTTGTTACTACTTAGGCCCGGTTTCCACCAAAGCGGAGAGGAGTGGAGACGAGAGGAGATGTGCGGAAATTGGCCAATCCCTTTTGTTAAAATTTACATCTGGTCTTTCGCCCTTCCTGTGATTGGTCGAATTTGGCACATCTCCTCTCCGCTCTGCTCGTCTCCGCTTTGGTGGATACCAGGCCTTAGTCGTAACACTAAAAGCTAGACTTCTTGATTTAAAACAGTTACTTTCAAAATCGATCGACTTACTCACATAAACAACGGACTGGCCAAATTGCGAGTGCAGCTCTAAACACCGGACGCGACCTGATAGCATGGTACAGAATAATCAGCAGTGCACAGTCTACCTCTGTATCTCACAGATACTGGGCTTTGTAACATTTGTGCCCAGTTCTCTACTAACCAGGCACAGTTGCATTCACTATAATAACAAGGATAGGCGCTGATATCTATAAATTAAAATATAATATAATTTATTGTAGAAGATTCATAATATTGGGTTCATAAGATGTTCTGGAGGTCTAAAATGGCCACTTTAGCGGATCTTAATATGAATTGCGTTAAAAAAACATAACATAGACCTTTCATAATAGTAACTGCGTCTGTGACCATTTAGGAAAATAGATCATAATAGGAAAATAATATGAATTGCATTAAAATTCGTAAAATGGTCACAGACGCAAGTAAAGTGGCCATTTTAGACGCTCTGGTACAGGTAAGTCTGCTATGCTATATAATAAGTTCGGTACTTTTTGAAATACTAAATTAGTTTATTATTTATTTCAAATTACAAATAAGTCATGTTACAAATAGTATGTTTCCATGTATTGTCATTTATAAATTCAGTAAACAGTAGAATTCATTCAATATAACTGTCAGTCGTACCGGGTCGACTGAACAATATAAAAACAAAAATATTAAATTTAAAAAAAACTGGTTTATCAATTTCGTCCGTTTACCCCCAATACCCCACATTAATATTGTCGGATTACCTTCAGAAAAGTACGGAGGTAAACGACATAACAGTAATATACCGGTGAAAAAATTGTAGGTCATTGAACCCTCAGGGCCTGGGCGGGCGATAAAACGCAACTATTTGTAAAACTCGTAAAGTTCTCGTTGCGAGTTGTTATCGGGAAGGGACGGGAGGTTCACACTTACGAATGTAGCAATGCTTTGAAAAGAACCAGTTTGTTCGGATTTGGTATTTGTTGAATGAGATGCAATTTTATCGCCTTAAAGCTTCGTCGAAAGGTTTTATACTTAGAGATACGAGTACATGTTGCAATCGGGTATAACTCTCTGACGTCTGCGCCGATTTACATAAAGTAAACGTCACATATTGAAATAGTTCAATAAAGGACAAATACATTTGGAGGAGAGTGGAAGACTAATGATTTTGAAGTAATTTCCGGCTTAAGCTGTTTTTAACCGACTTCTTAAAAAAGGAGCTGGTTGTGTATTCCACCAGCATCTTCCTTTTTCTTGTATATTCACCGAATTCTCTGTGATTACTGGTTCGGAGTGGTCCGACTAAAGTTTATTTGAGTTATTCGGTAAAGGAAACTCGCGCCGTAGTCCTATAATATTTAAGTGATTAACTTCGCCACGTTCATACATAAATATTCCGCTCCAAAGTTCAATTGAGCCGTCAGTCTAGGTTTCGCTCCCAAGTCACACATATCTTATTTACTGACTTAATCAACTGAACTGAAACATTGAAAATAAAGTATTGAATTGCTAACGATGTCAAATTAAATGTATGCATATTATGCCATTTTTATTTACTTATTGTTTTTTTTAATGCTTAAGAAGCTAACTTCTTAAAAAACAATAAAACAAAATTAAAAAAAAAAATTGTGGACATGCCTCTTCTAATTTTTGGTTCTAAGGCATGACGATTTCCACCTTCGCTGTTTTTTAGAGCAAGTGTAAGAGCAAGCAGGTGATGAAATAAATTAGGTACACAAAGTAATGCGACTGCCTGGGTTCAAACCCACGACTTACTGCTCGTTAGCCGGGGCCACCACAACTGGGCCACCGCAGCGTTCAAACATACCGAATCAATTGAGTTTTTTTTTAAATTTGACTTTGCTACGATTTTATTATAGGTATGTACAATTTCTTTAGTTCATATCGAAAATAAATAAATTAAGTAAATTGTACGTCTATAAATAAACCAAGGGCAATATTTTGGTACGGGTTCAGCGCATGGGGTTATTTAATTTTGAGCATTGTTATGATAGAAGCAAAACTAATATAATATTCGCAAAGGTAAATCTCTTTTTAATACCGCGAAAAAGTAACAATAGTAGTAGTAACAGGTATCATAAAAGCTTTACTTTCCGTAATTAAGTCTTCTCTTCTTCTTATCGTGTGGGCAGTAAGGTCTAACGACCCCACACACCCTCGTGTCAGAGTTTCTAAACCGCCTCAATGGCCTCTGAGATCCCGTCGGTGCTGCGGGTTGTTCGCAAGAGATACCGCGACCTCGACATAAAGGGCTAAGAAGGAACATGGGTGGTTTTTAGTCAGTAGAAGTCTGACACTCCCTTTTGCTCTGCCCAAGAGCGGAAGGGGTTATTTGATGATTTTTCACCTGCGAAAAAAAGAAAAGGGACTCAGGTCTCCTCTCTAAGAGAAGGATGGGCTATGATCCACCACGCGGGCCTAGTGGGGATTGGTAGATGTCACATGTCTTCGAATTTTTTGGTTCTAAGACATGCCGTTTTCCTCACGATGTTTTCCTTCACCGTTTTGAGAGCAGTGGTGATGAAATAAATTACACAAAGTAATGCGCCTGACTGTGTTCAAACCCACTACTCACTGTTCGTAAGTCGGGGCCGCTACCACTGAGCCACCGCACTGCTCTCAATAGTATTTGGATTTGATTAAGTACAATTTCTTCAGCATTCAATTCATAATAACAATACCAGAACTTACCATCATCAGTTTGCGCCAATAGGAAGGTCCTATACATTTACATATCCACGACATTTTCTTATAGGAACGTCGTAACGTCAGAAGCGCCTCCCAAAACTGTGTCATACAATATGATCAAGCTTCTTGGCTTCATCCCAGTCCTTTATTAAAATGGCCGGGATTCACGCACTCCCATAAAACGCACGATACGCGCAACTCACTGCTACACCCAGAACCGTTTACGAATTTATAAAAGAATCCTTTGCAACTCAGATTCAATTACGCACAATCTACATCTTCTGTTTCTCTATTTAAAACCTTAGCAACTACGGTTTAAAGCTGATTTTGCTGTCGAAGTTTAGACTGGGGTAGGAAATGATTTGTTTTGTATCCATTGTTGGATATTTCCTTTGCGAAAGTAGTTCTGATCTGTATGAAAGTAATCGTGGAGCGGGTTAGGAATACATGCGCTTTCTTTTGAGTATATCTCGAAAGATAGTAAACCCAAACAGAAACTATGGTTTGTTAATATATTGGGAGAACAGACACTGGGGTAGCAATATAAGTTTTTAAACTGACATGGTCACTAGCACTATTATTTATACTGAAAACGGGATATTTACCATGTTAAAGTAAACATGGTAAATATCCCGTTTTCAGTATAAATAATACTGGGGTAGCATATAGCATATATTGCGCTGCAAGCAGATGATTTCTGTAAAGCATGAGTAACTAGTCGGCACCCCTTGCATAAGATTAATCAGTGCCCCACTGCTGGGTTGCAGAGGTTCTCTCTATGAGAGAGAATGGGTTATAATCCACCACGAGGGCCCAATGCGGGTTGGTAGATGTCAATTATGTCTTCGACGTGTTGTTTCCACGATATACCGTTTTCTTCAAAAAAGTTTTCTTTCACAAGTTTGAAAGCAGTCGTGATGAAATAAATTACACAAAGTAGGTAATAACCTAGCTTGAATTCAAACGTACGACCCTCCAAAATGGGAGTCGCTTAACCTAAGCCAGCCACCACTGGTCTTTAAAATATATTTTTTTTTTACGTTGCCCCGCTCTAGAAATTTCTCATGTATCGCGTGCGTTTATAGACATTTAAACTCACATACACAAACCAAACACCCAGACCCGAAACAACCATTCTGTAGCCCATACAAATATATGTTCTGTGCGGGGATCGAACCCGCGACACGCATCGCAGCAGTCCAATTGCTCAGCCACTGCGCCAACCGTGCCGTCAAATTATATTGATAATAGCATGAACAAAGTGGTTACTATATCATCATTTGCCTTTTCCCAACTGTGTTAGGGTCGGCTTCCAGTCTAACCGGATGCAGCTGTATACCAGTATTTTACATGGAGCGAATGCCTATCTGACCTCCACAACCCAGTTAATACTAGGTAATACGATACTCTTTAGTAAGACTGGAAGTCAGAATTTCAGGTCACTGACTGAATATGGCAGACGGGACCAACAGCTTAACGTGCTTTCCGTGGCACGGTGGAAACTTGGTATGTCGGGCGGTCACCCATCCACAGACCGACCTAGGCAAGCACAGTTTTACCTAAAGATCGACCCGAGTGGCAGTTCTTATTAAGCCACGAGCTCCTCAACGTGGAGCTCAATTAAAAAATGTAGTATTGTCCATGTGTGTCGTCCCTTAACCTTTATTTTTTCTGTATAAAAATCGTTAAGTGGTTCACAGAATACATCTACCTACCAAGTTTTAACCGTGTAGCCTTAATAGTTTCCGAATAAAATTGCTGTGACATATACGGACGGACAGATGGACAGACAGATAGACATGACGAATCTATAAGGGTTCCGTTTTGTGCCATGTGTAACGGAACCCTAAACAGAATAATCATGATCGTAAGAAACAATAAAATAAATAACATAATAATTATTCCTTTTACACATAAAACTTAACACGAACCTTATATAAACCTGTTCCGCACAATCCTCTCTCCATACTCCTCAAACTGCTTCTTAAGCACAAAAAGCCGCGAAGACCCACCCATTCCTGCGAAAACAGAGCCCCCCATCCACGACACTGAGTAGTTTTCCGTCTGTTCTGATATACGCACAGGTCGGTTTAATAATGCCTGTAACTCTTGAGCTAACCGCTTCCTGAACCCCGGCATCGTTAGCCGGCCTCCATGAGCCACAATACCGTCGATCATTTCGTTATGTAGCTCCGGGTCCACTTTCATGACCGAAGTCACGATAGCTTCCTGTATAGACAGTTTATCCGAAACCTCACCCAGTACCACGTGTGGTTGGAAGTACATCTCACCAGCCAGGTAGATCTCATCGCTCACGTCTATCAGCTCACCGTTCGGCATCGTGTACACCTTCGTATAGTGCTGCTTCGTAACTGCGCCGTCCGGAGTGACGTATATAAATTGCCAAAGATCATTCAGGATGATTTCGGTTTGTCTCTTTCCAAATTGATCAATGTCGAAGCCTCGCTTTTGCAGGGAATCTTTTATAAATTTCTTTACTTCACATCCAGCGAAATTGGTTTCCATGTTAGCATACGTGATGGAACCTCCTTCGTAGACTGGGTTAACCCCTGTGATATCATCACCCAAATCTACGGAGAGTCCAGTGGTTAGCCCAGCTGAGAACAGTGCAAAGAAACTTTGAGGTTTCACACATAAAGCTGGGATGTTCAGAGTTTCGAAGAAGATCTCGCAGCATTTTACTCTGGAATGTAATGAAAGAATCATGTTAATATACCTGCATTACTTACTGCCGCACTCAGACACGTTTAATGATTACTTAAGCCGTTACTTAGTAAAGGTTTTGTATGTCAAATCTTTACTAAGTGACGGCTTAACCATCCATTGAACATCTCTGAGTGCGGCAGTTAAAGTTTTACATTAACTTCTAATTATAATAAATCAACGCAAGAAACATCGTAATAGGCTTTCTGTATTCCGCTTTTGATGTTTATATCTAAACTTATGTCTGCGTGTAATGTGCATCTAGATTGAGGGCCCATTTTTTTAAACCTTGCCAAACGAAATAAGACTCATAGGGAAATTACTTAAAAATAGTTAAAACTTAAAGCATAGGGCCACGAATTTCTTAAACGTGAATTAAAAATGTTATGATTAAATAACTTGGGCCCTCAATCCAGACGCGTGCATAAAGTGGCATAGCCTAAATCTCAGTAAGTCCTATCTTTGGGTTCATAATTTTTATTCAGGAATTTAGTTAAGAATTTCTTAAAGATTTTAAGAAATTCCCAAATCTGTAGAATGTGACATTACAGATTTATGGCGGTATTTCTAGGGCCCTCAGTTCAAATGTGTCTGTACAGAGGAATCTGCAAAACATGGATTTATCTGAAGAAATACATAAATGCGACTTTAACATGTTTTACTTAGATACTTAGGTGAATTAGTTAAAAAGAAATAATGACAGAAAAGTTAATTGTTACGTAGTAAATGAAAGTCAAATTTTACTAAAACGTCTGAACTGAGAGCCCAACATTTTCGGCTTTATTGACTAGGCTCAACCTCATAGATTAACGCAAATTAGAATAAGATTTTTAACTATTTTTTAATTAAATTTTAACATATCGTCCGTTCTTCTAAATATCATACTTTAAGAGAAAATAGATTTTCTTCTTTTATGTAAGAGAAAAATTTGTAGGGTGACCATAATGAACATAGTTAGTACCGGTACATTTTCAAGATTGATCTAGAAAAGATCTGACAGTTTAAAATAAAACAATTAAATTTACCTAAGCATTATTTAATGATTTTTGTGATTTCGGAAATTGTATCTTAGTTATTAAAAAACTTTTTTGCAAAAAAAAAACCGACTTCAAAAACATAAAAAAATGAGAAACACAAAATCGAAAAATACAAATAAGTGAAAAATTAACTTCTTTAAGAAAAATCATATTTTGTTTGTTTGATTAAATTTTTTTGCCACCGACTTCAGACGCTGATTTTTCTTCTGAAGTTTATTTTTTACTTTTTTGTTTTTCACTTTTTGTGTTATTCAATTTTGTGTTTTTTACTTTTTTATGTTTTTGAAGTCGGTTTTTTTGTCCTTTTTTAGTTGTAATATCCTATACATACATTTACTATTCATTTAACATTTAAACTAGAAACCTAACCCTTAACCTTCAAGATTTCCTTATTATTGCTTTCAACTCCTAATCGTTGAGGAGAGTACCTTCCATAATCAGCTCACCTAGATAACCTAAAAGAATACAACCATTTATACGTTCCCATTATATTTTGTTAAAGAATTATCCTCCAACTCCTAACCGTTGAGGACTTATACCTTCATCAACATGAAGTAATGACTATTATGTGCGAATACTTGAAAAACTTTAGAAAAAGCACTAAACACGTAATAAGTGCCTATACAATGTGAGGGTTGCCCTCGATTTCTCTGGGGTGCAATCATCAGATCCTGATTTTCTTATCATGGTTAAATTCTTTTTTTGTTGAAAAGGAGATATCCCAAGAGTGGTCCTTGGGATATCTCCTTTTCAACCAAAAAATAATTTTCTATATCGGTTCAGGGGTGTTCGAGTAATCGGTGAATATACATATAAAAGATTTTTTTTTCTTCTTTCATTTTATGCAAACACTGGTAAAGCTGAATAAATGTTATTTTTTTATTTGCTTTAGGCAACTAGGCCCATAATAGTACCTTAAGGACAATAAGGACTAACATCACATTATAAAAAATAGTAATACAAATAAAGAAAACAAAATTGTAAACTGTAGGTACATATATAATACGTTTAGCTGCAAATATTACGACTTTTCGACTGCGCTTTACAAAATGTACTGGTACTAACTATGATCATTATGGTCACCCTGCAAATTTTTCCCTTATAAAAAGTAGACAATCAATTATCTCATAAAGTATGATATTTAGAAGAACGGACGATTTGTTAAAATTTAATTAAAAAATAGTTAAAAATCTTATTCCAATTTGCGTTAATCTATGAGGTTGAGCCTAGTCAATAAAGCCGAAAATGTTGGGCTCTCAGTTCAGACGTTTTAGTAAAATTTGACTTTCATTTACTACGTAACAATTAACTTTTCTGTCATTATTTCTTTTTAACTAATTCACCTAAGTATCTAAGTAAAACATGTTAAAGTCGCATTTATGTATTTCTTCAGATAAATCCATGTTTTGCAGATTCCTCAGTACAGACACATTTGAACTGAGGGCCCTAGAAATACCGCCATAAATCTGTAATGTCACATTCTACAGATTTGGGAATTTCTTAAAATCTTTAAGAAATTCTTAACTAAATTCCTGAATAAAAATTATGAACCCAAAGATAGGACTTACTGAGATTTAGGCTATGCCACTTTATGCACGCGTCTGGATTGAGGGCCCAAGTTATTTAATCATAACATTTTTAATTCACGTTTAAGAAATTCGTGGCCCTATGCTTTAAGTTTTAACTATTTTTAAGTAATTTCCCTATGAGTCTTATTTCGTTTGGCAAGGTTTAAAAAAATGGGCCCTCAATCCAGATGCACATCTGCGTGTAACGTCGCGCCTACGAATAATTTACACCAAATCACGCAATTTGACTTGACTTTATTGCTGAATCGCGTTAAAATAGTCTGTCGTTTTTATTATACTTGAAAATATTATATCATCATTATTTTAGAGCTGTACGGCAACAGTTGAATCATTTTTTTCGGGTAAGTAAGCCACTAAAAAAATTGATAGTCAATCAACACGACATGGAAAAGTTTGATGGACATTTAATTGATTTCTAATTGAGCGTTTCAATGAAAAACA
This sequence comes from Diarsia brunnea, assembly GCA_949774965.1. Taxonomy (NCBI): domain Eukaryota; kingdom Metazoa; phylum Arthropoda; class Insecta; order Lepidoptera; family Noctuidae; genus Diarsia; species Diarsia brunnea. The sequence goes on from OX458996.1 coordinate 35,194,463, forward strand.
AACTAAAAATACGGTTGCACTGGGATGTGAACTTTGTCGTGTAGGTATAACGTTGAATTTGTGCTCCCAATGATAATTATTTGACGATCTGAATTGGAATACTATGAGACGAACCTAAAATTATCGTAAATAAAAATGGTCGTTAGTCTATTGCTGGCAATCGCGACTGCTAGGTCCTAAGTTCGGTTCCCAGGCTGGGAAAATTGTTATTGGGTTTTCCCATCAGGAATTTGTCAGTAGCAGCCACGGAGTCCAAATTTGTGCCCGATTGATGGAAATAGGCCCACCCATTATTGGATACCCAAATCATCCACCCTACTACCTACACTTTCACAAGTGACAATTAGCATGAAGCGTAATAGTAGCTCGTCTTACACGATGCGAGTTCCTAAGCGAGATAACGACCCGTTTGCCGCCACAATGCACTCACTCTGTATATTCACAAAAACTAATTAAATTAAAATTATAGTACACACTGCAGTAGGAGAAAATGACTTGTGAAAATTATGCAACTTTCAAACTTAATTTTCTCGTACTATGTTAATGTTATGAACACAGTAAACTTATTGTAACGCAAATTATTAGGAAATAAAGTATGTTGTCTAAAATTTTAATATGAAGTTTTTCCAGAAAAACACATTGAATTTTGCTAAGTGTTCACAATATTAGTACTCGGATAGCCAATCATTATACCTGGAATCTCGTAACTAGGATGTATAATAGATAGGTACTTAAAGCACTTTAGGTTGGTCTGCTGAACTTCCTAAACACTAATTTAATGTTTAACAGCTGATATTTGATATGTGTAGGCAACTGCAGAACTTTTTCAGTAAGTAATTCATCTGTCTCTACATTTTGAAAATAATGCAAAATATAAGGTAAAACAATTTTGAAAGAACTGTAATACGTTGTTTGGGTACTTATAACAAAATAGCTACAAAAAATAATTAACGGATTCATAGCATTTATTCATTTCTAAATAAGAAATATTGCACATGCAACTAGTTTGTAATTCACCACTGAAACGTCTTAGGTCATTAAATAAAAAACATAAACAACAACAAAAATAAAACGGCGAGTAAAACAAATATTAAAACTAGAAAATATCGTTTAAAAAAATACAGAACCTCTATAAATTAAACTTTGTTTGTCTTCAAAGTGTATCGTGGTTTTAAGCTGCATCTAGTTAGACGGAAAGCCACAGTACTTGAGAAAACGTAACACAAATGATGATGACTTTTCAAAATAAAATACTAGGGCCCTTAACAAAAAGCAAAATCTTTATACCTGGACGAACATATTTAGAACCTGTTCCTTACGATCTCCTCTCCATATTCTTCGAACTCCTTCTTGCTCACCCATACTATTTTAGCATCCTCTAAACTTGCGAAGACGGCACCCCCTAACCATGCCAAAGCATCTGACTCCGAACGGTCTTTAATCTTCACAGGTCTATGAATGATTGCCTCTAGTTCTCGAGACAAGCGCTTGTTCAGTCCTGGCATGCTTGCCATTCCTCCATGAGTCACTATTGTGTCGTACATTTCAGGCTGTAGATCCGAATCACATTTGAGGACCGCAGTCATAATTGCTTCTTGTAAAGACATTGCATCTGTCTTCTCCCCCAACACCAAGTGTGGTTGGAAGTATATCTCACCAGCCATGTACATTTCCTCACTCACGTCTATTTTTTCACCGCCTGACAGCTTGTATGTCTTCAGAAAATCTTCTCTTGACCCAGCACCATGTTTGGTAACGTAAAGGTAGTTGGTCTTTAAGTCTTCATAGATTTCATCGGCATTGCTACCAAGGTGTATCCCTCTGTTTTTGAAGCTATCTTTTATGAAATTAGCGAGGGTATCCCCAGCTATGTTAGTGTTCATGTTAGCACAGGGGATGGACGCTCCTTCGTAGATCGGATGGATCGCCGTGGTGTGGTCGCCTAGGTCTACAGAGAGCCCTGTGGCAAACCCTGATCCGAACACGGCTAGTACACTTTGTGGTTTCACGTATAATGCAGGAACGTTTAAACTTTCGAAGAAAATTTCACAGCATTTTGTTCTGGAATAAAAGAGGTGTTTGTTTTTAGAATTACATTTATACATAATACCTTCGTAAGAGTATCTGATCTGGATATTCATAATCTCGTAACGGCATAGAATGTTATTTTATATCGTATAGATATAGCAATTTCTAGCTATAAAATAATGACAACACTGTTAGGAGCAGTGCTGAGTTCTAGGCGAACATTTATAAAACTGTAGCAGGAAAAATTAAAAAAACAAAAATATAATAATCGTCATTACGTTAAGAGTCCAAACTGAGTTATTTCAGTCAAACTTAGAGGTGTGACCTCAAGGTCAATTCCGGAACCGTGCAAAGTCGAGCCGAGTCATCAAATTATGGAAACATGAAACAAAACATTATTATAAATAACGTGTAGTACCCATAAAAGTTTTTTTCTGAAATACTCTCGCTAAAACTAATTTAAACCCTTAAACAATAGGCCACAACACTTGATGCTTGAGTGTTATACGTGTTTCTAGTAACAGCATTAGTATTCCGGGACGACGCTAGTTAATTCCGAGTGATACGACTGGGAGTCGAACCCGAGACTAAGGGTCGGGTTTAGTATCGGTCTATGATTGATTACTGGGAGGCAGTGTCTTCTTATGACAAAAGGGGAGTATTGATCAAACGTCTAGGGGGTACATCTCTAGAAGAATATTGTAATATAACTATACATTCAGTTAAAGTAAAATTGCCAAGAAAATTAACTGTATTTAAAACACAACCATTCATAAAAAACAATATCAAGATGATTCTCTTGACGGTAGTTAACTGTTTTATATTTTGCCACACTATGAATCACCAAAATACACTAGAATGATTAAATGAACAAACCCATTCTTCTTAAAATAAAACTTATTTTAGCGATGGTCCTTTTTGGGATCTGTGTCCCGAGCTGCCCTAGAAATATTTATAAAGAAGTATTTATTCACACATAACTATTACACCATTTGAGTGCATTTTTATTTATGACTAGCTGTGCCCGCGACTTCGTTCGCGTGCTTGTCGGAAACCAAAATGCGTCGCTTAGATAAAAGTACATTAAATCATTGCCCTGCGTTAACTTACTGCCGCTGTAGAAGTGTTTGTTAATCAACCACGTCAGAACGGCCGAACGGATCTTGAAGAAATTTGAAACAGGTACATTATAGTCGACAGGTACTGTCGTTGGCGCGTTTGTGTTCCACGCGCGCCACAAAGATATGTCAGCAACAATTAAGGGGTCCTTTGGGGCCCCTTAATGGTTGCTGCCGTCGTCTGCCGGGGCTGACGGTTGTCCGCAAGAGATACGACGGCAGTAGACAGTATTTTTATACTGTGTAATTGGTAAATCTTTATTTGTTGACTATTCACGAAACATATGTTTGTTTAATAACACCGCGGTTCAGAAAATTACATCAAATGAATAACGCCATCTGTCGAAAGCGAAGATAAACTGCTAAAAAAGAGCGATCAAACACACTATAGGCTTTAGGCTATGTAAATTTTGAAAGCAGCGTCATTTAGACTAATATCTACGTACCTTTTGCTATCATAACTTATTTAAAGTTATCTTGTGAAGGCATTTATTAATAAGTACCATATTCGTTCAATAGATGTCGTTGCTTGTCTCATTCTTGACCATAATGATAAGTTCTTCTTGAAAACTATAAATGCATAATTATATCTTTTGATAGAGAGCACCGATTACGATGAAACAAAGACTAAGTAATAGCCCAAGTTACGCACAATATTTATGCATAAAAGTTACCTACATTCGTTTCGTAAATTTGACGTGATGCTTAGTCATCGAAACAGACAAACAGATAAACAGACAAACAGACAAAAATTCCAAAAATTGTGGAAATGTGTTCTGTTGGTTATACTTTAATACCCTGACAATTTTTTTTTTAAATATTTTCGATGTACAAAAAAGATTTTTCTACAGATTTATTATATGTATAGATTTTAATTTTGATGTTAATTGTGATTTTAATTTTGATTGTTATTTTAAATTTTAATTCGTGCTGTTTTGTTTTGTTTTATTGTTGTAACTCTAAGTTAATCTATTTTAAAATCTCAAAATGTGTTAAATGTCAAATTGTGTTATTTTTTGTTATTAAGGAATAAACAAGGGTTTATTATTATTATTATTCCCTTTATTAACTTTTTAACAAATTTTGTACATTTTTAAACATTCCTAAATAAAATAATATAAAAAAACATTTAAAAATATAAAAAATTGTAGCCCACCACCGGTATCGGGAACAGGATCCAAGCTACCGGCAGTCAAGGCTCCAGAGAAAGGAACCTCCTAACAATACGAGCCGTGTCCAGGAGTACAATTATTATTATAATTATTACACAGAGTGTACAATAGTCTCCTCATGAGATTAGTTCGACTCCCGACTCACGTCTGCTTAACGTATTGAAGCCAAGTTATAATATTCCCATTGTCAGATGCTTTTCAGTACAAAATCCTGACTTAATACCTTGAAAGCTTTACACCAAAATATATTGGAGCCCACAAAAGAATAACGAACAGAATTATAAAGAGATCGATCGTCGAACAATGAAGGTTCTCAATTTTGTCGATCGAGTGCTGATCCGATCCACGTGTATTGGTTTGAAGTATCGTTCGTTGTGTATTGTGATTTGATGGTATGCTGCATCGATACAAAATAGAACCCCCTTGGATTGATGACAAGTAAGATAGAGCTCGATATAGCTTTGCTTGCAGACTCAAGAAACGACCAATAGTACACAGAAAATTGGTGGCGTCTAAATTGAGGTGAGTCCATTACATGTGTCACGGGCCGCCATTCAAAGTTGTCTGGTTCTAAACGTTTTTGCATCGCATTAAAAAAACGATAATACTCATAAAAATGCGAGCTACAGTTCGAGTAAATATAAACATTATAATAATATATAATTTATTTTAGAATATATTATTAATTATACCATAATCAGTAGACTATGACATCGCAGCCCAGCGATTCTGTGATTAACTCTTCCACAGAAATCGGTCGCAAAAATCAATCAACAAGAAAATCGACTATCTTAATTCAAGATTAGACGCAACCTACATAGCCACAAGATAGATTATCACCTCGCTCGTACATGACAGGAAGTCAGCAGGGCTTGAACAATGACATCCGATTTCCCGCCACGTCAGTGCTACAGAGAACGCCTGTTCTCTGTAGCACTGATTAGTGTTTCATATTATCCGGTCTAGGTAGGCACCTAATGATATGCTCCACATATAATTGACAGTCGGGAAATAGAAGCTTTGCAGAGGCGTTTGTTCCAATAATGAATGCTGACATATATTGTTCACTGTTGGAACTTATCGTCTTCCGAACAATTTCCTTTGCTTCTTATTTATTAAGAGAGAATGAATTTCTATTATGACCAAGGTTTGACTAGAATTGAGATTATGACAAAATATGGCTGGGACTTTGGCCGTTGCGTTGAACCGAATGATCTGACTGTTGGGATGTTCTCGAGTGGGGACCGCATATCGGTAAACGTAAGGGAGAAGCTCCTGGCTAGCTGGAGTGACAATCTTCGTAGAGTGACTAACAGCTGGATGGTGGTTGCTGAGACTCGATTTGAATAGTGTGCGATTGGTGAGTCCTGCCAAGCAGTAGACTACCGTAGCCTGATGTCTACAAGGCCAATATTTATTGTCGTTGCGGCTTTAAGACCTCTTATGATTCGCTTTTGGCAACTTCACTTTTTCACGCCAGCCTTTTTCACATTTTGCAGCTCTATCGAATGCAAAAAGTCTCATGTGTATACGACGATTTAATCGTTATTTATTTACCAATTTTAAAATGTACCATGTGCTTCCGACTTTAAGATTGGTAGACGGTTTTTATCGATTTTCTCATTTAGTTGCATTTTACACAGATGAAATCGCAACGATATTAGAGATACGCCGAAAAACTGTTCTAGAACATAAATTTTAACGCGAGAAGTATGCAATTAGGTCACATTACTAGCTGAATCATAACTTTTATACGAAATTATTCTTACAAAGATAAAATGTCAACTATAGAAACCGCCGTTATAATTGCGAAATTGCACAAATGACTATTATAGCTCAGTAAAGCTGCTAAACGGTGTTAAAGCGTTTACTTTGATAGCGTTATTTGTCCTAGATTCTAGGGGGATAGAGGAGGGTTGGTTAACATTCTAGGTTACAACAATTCCGATGCTAATTCGGCTTAAACATCTGTTCTAATTACGCTCAGATCTAACACAGTGTAAACACGTTCAATGGTGGCACACTAACATGTCTATCGGGACAAATGTTTCTGGAATTTCAATCGTTTGGTTTAGTAACTATTGGTTTAAAATTATCATGAAACACTGGCTTATTATAAGTTTAGCTATATACGCGCTTAGGTTCGTGTGAATTTATGAATAAACATACATAGGTACCTGTAAATAGATTGAGAAGTTTCCTTTTAAAATAAATGCGATTTATTAATAAACATTCTAGAAAACTTACGCTTGGGTGTTTGCATTTGTGAAAATGAACAACAGGATACAAAATGCAGAGAAACAAAACAAAAAAAAAACGCTTAAAAAAATTAAATATACTTAATGAGTAAAAAATAAAACAAACTTACTTTTGTGCACAAAGCTTGCAACCGCAAACTTACAACAGGGACGTTATTCAAAAGAAACCAAAAATAAAACATCTCGGTTGGAAGCTGAACTACTAATCGTATGTAAATATATACAGGTCAGACCGACGCATACACTTCGCGTTATTTACCGTTGTCTGACGCTCCGGTTCGTAATCATCATGAAAAATCCTGCTCCCTCTTACATTCAGTCGGTTCAACACAGCTGTAGCTTTGACTATACCATTTTGTGTAACCACATCAAAACAGTTCGACGGGTCGATATTTTAGGTAAAGCAAAGCATGTCGAGGTTGGTCAGTGGATGAATGACCCCGCCCCTCCTCCCCAGACCCCTACACTAAAGGGGCTCGGTATGAAATTAATTTCTGAGGCACTCGGTCAGCACGATAAGCCGTTAGTCCGGACAGACATTTGTAGATCGTTGACAGCTCAAAACGTTTCGCAGGTTTAGGACCGCCTACCATCAACTTTGAGGCTTTCGTCTTTTAATAAGTACCATAATGTCCTTCATAAACTACACATTTAACGGATAAAGTTCCAAGTAGTGACGTAATCCTAAGCCCCTGAAACCCCGCCCCCCTCTGCTCAGCCCGGGCCGCACTTGCACAGATTTGGGAGTCGGCATGGCGACGAGATATTATTATAATACTATTGTCAGAATATTATAGTTGAAAAAATATTAGAGGTCCTACATTTTAATCCGTATTATATGACATACTCGATTCGGCTTTGTCTGGGCGGCAAATATGTCAATGTTTTCGAGAAAACAACCCCCAGTTTAGTTTCAAATGTGCTGAGTCAGCCATAACATAATTTAGAGAATTGTAATTTATAATTAAAGTCGTAACGGGTATCCAAAAGCCCAAGTCTTAGAATTTATATATTGCTACCACGAGGTAGCTATGAGTTTACGTTGGATAAAGATAAAATGCTATGCCGTACCGTTTTAGCCTTCATTGGGTTGTGAGGACAACTTTGCAGTTTAAAACACTATTTTCTGATCGTGGAAAAGGCAAGGCAGATGATGAATGGCGATGAACCATGGTGTACTGACTAAAGTCCTTTACTGGTTCGTGATATATGTGAATATTCATCTATTGAAAGTCCCCCACATAAGTCTCGGTGCGCAAAAGAATAAATATCCGACTCCCTCATACATCGTCGCGTTAAAACATTCTAATAATAAAGTAGTTCGATAAGTCGAAATTGTGAGAAAAGACTTACTACTGCGATTATCCGACAAAGACCAATAAATCTTTCTTAACTTGATTTCTTACCCACAAGAGAGAAAATTCCTGAGAATATCAAATGCTAGAATAGAATTATCTAGCTCGCAGGTAATAAATTAGAAGGCTCATATATCCCACCTACTGTAGGTAATTGGTTAAAACAGGGTGTCCCTTATCACCTCTTATCTAATAAAATCTTTCAATCCTTATCTTATATAATCGAGGTCTAAAATCGAAGAGCTAATTCAGCTTATAATGTTATTAAACTGACATAGTCAGTAAAATTATCATCAACAACCTAATCATTAATAACAATCTGGCTTAGTAGTGGTATTTATAGGAAATTGACTACATGCCCCAAAAGTATACAAAAATTATTATACTAAAAAAAAGCTAATAATTCTGAAAAAGTATTATCGTCTGAAGCAGACGTTGAAAATAACTCATTGTTACAAGAAGTTTTCTTTGCGGCGAGTACTCGTACAATTTCCGGCCATGTCTTTTTAATTTTTCCGAACGCATTATAAAGATCACGTTTCTGTGAAAATAAGTAATGACTGAATACAGGTATTTAACCTCAGCGTTTATTCCCCGAATGAAAATCCACAAATATTTACATTTACACATTTACATTTGTGAGGCTACTCTGGTGATTTCCAATTACTACATAATATTAAAGAAATCATTCGGTGTCCAGTAGGTTATTACCGCCATACATACATGAACGAACTGCTCGTTAATATTCCAGTCGAATGTAATTACCAAGAATATTATATTTGTATCGACTATCATATATGTTACGTTCTGTCATAATTTATGTATGGCCAAAATTCTTCATAGGTAGAAAACATTTTTGTGACGCGTTGTAGTTTCGAGCGATACGTAGGTATAGTTTTTTGTACAGATTTTCGCCATATTTCCGTTAAGGCCCGGGGCTTCAGGGGCGTGGAGGTCGGTAATTATTGTCCAATTTTGGTACCTGTTTGCCAAATTTTATCCAGAATCCTTTCAACTGTATTTGTAGTTACTAACAGCCATCAACACAAACATTCGCATTTACTTATATATTAGTTGTAGGATAGGCTTTTACATAATATGCCTGTGTGTGTTTAGTATCATATTCAAAATGATTGTATTTTCATTTCATTCGATAATGTTTTCAATACGGAGCTCACCTCAGGTCATAAATCATTGTTTTCTCTTCATTCCACGTTATTGATTATTCCCCAAGGAACTTATCTATCTATTAACTGGCAACACTCCTTCGTCATAACATGAATATTTACTTATTTTTGTAAGTCAATGCGTGAACCTGCTGGAAAACCTGTAAATATTAGTTCTACCGTTTAAAATATTATGTTATTGGTTTTTACCCAACCCTAGGATGAGGTTTTGTACCCCGTTGATGGCACTGGGCTCACCCGTAATGGGACATAAAACCTAAATAATTAAATATGGGTGCACTATTAGGTACTTCTGATTAACCCTTGGGGGATAACAGGCGTGCTATTATGTTATTTAGTTCCATTATTATGCCTAGAGCATTATGCCATGTCTGTCCTCATGCCCACAAAATGTATGTCAAGAATTTCGTCACCCACATTAACTTACTAGTTTATGTGCCGAAGTTCCTTCCAGACAAACATTGTAGACCAGACCGTGCACTCAGAGTATTTGCTACTGACCCCCCCCCTTCCTTCCAGTAACAAGAGACGTGACGGTACATGCGCGTACAAAATTACCCCCAAAACTAGGCAATATAAGATGTTTCCCCGTCGAGGCTGCGGGTTGTTCGAAAGAGATACCGCGGCCTCGGCACAAGGGCTAAGAAGGAACATGTGTAGTTTTTAGTCAGTAGGAGTCTGACACTCCCTACCGCTCTGCCCAGAGCGGGAGGAGTCATTTAGAAGATTACACACAACAACAAAAAAAGATGTTCTATGTCTTCGACTCTTGGGACGACGCGCGACGTTTCGTCTCTCAGCTTTAATTTGTTTAGTCTTGTATGTCAATAGATAATGTATGTTTGTGTCTAGATAAACGTTTAGGTATCTTCAACGACCTTGGCAGAACCCACTATTAGATTCTCGACCACGACGGTTCGTAAGTCTTGGGTTAAATAATTTACCGACTCGTGTTTGTCAATAATGTATTTTCGGCGTGAGAGTAAAATGTGTTTGGTTATCTATCGAATACATTCATGGGATCTAACACCAGCCTATTACTGGCCCCCTGCTAGGCACAGGGTTTTTTTCATAGAGAGGAGGCACGAGGATTGATCACCATGCTTGCTCAAGATGAGTAGGGGGTTCAAACTTATATCTATACTAATATTATAAAGAGGTATAATTTGTTTGTATAAAGGGTGTAAAAGTACCCTTAACGCAAATGATTTCTAGACCATACCTGGGAACCTAAAGTTACGGAGATATTGGGGGTCAAAGTTTTAAATTTTTCACAGCTGTTTTTTGTAAATACTAGCTTTACAGGTTATAACTTTATTTAATTTACCTCCATGACCCGTTTACTATTCAAAGCATCCACTATCACAATGTTTTAACAGTGCTACATTGAGTTTTACCGAAAAATGAAATTTTTGACCCAAAAAAAAATTGTTTCCCAACAAAACTTTTTGCGTAGGGGTACGTAGTTTGATGTACAGAATGCTTGGTTGACGGCTGTGTGATGGGTTGGTTTACACCCTGTATACCTAGGGGGTAATCTCCGGATCGAATGATCCAATTCTAAGAAATATTTTACTACCAGGAAGCTACATTATTCGTCGATGTTTTAGACTATTATATTTATATCGACATCCACATTGCGCGGCCAATGTGGATGTCGATATAAATATAATAGTATCACATTTTTGGTCGAACGAAGTGCTAGTTAATTATAAGTCCAGGTTTCTTCACGTTTTCCTTAACCGATGACGTCTGTGATGTTCAAGATAAACTTAGAAAGATAATAATAATATAGCTTTACTTTATCCCTTCCATTTATCTTACATTTAGTTTAATAATATAATATAATGTGTTGAGTACTTATTTATTGATTGGTTAGTAATGTTAGTGTTTGTTAAAATAAGATTAGTATTGTTAGGTGTAACAGTAAGGGCCTCTTTTTGCGGTTAAAGCTTCCTCCAAACTGTTCCAGCTGACTCTGTCTTTCGCCTGTCTGGGCCATAAGTTTTAACTTAGAGAGATACTTATTACATTGAAAATGAAATAAAAAATACATAGCATTTACAGTACACAATATCTAAAGTAGTCTTGGACAAAACGTTGTGCTTATAGACCAAGACAGCTGACTTTAGCTGTGCGTTGTCTGTCAGAGAATTTCTAATGGGGTAGTTAATTATAAAAATCTAATTAGTCCGTCAGATAGATTTCAAAAAATATTAAACACGTATTTTTTCTTTTGTCACGTAAACAAACAATGAAGACGATACAATGCTTTGAAAACTCGTGTGACGTCATACTCTAAGACATTAGTATGACATTTTTTACCGGTGAGTGACGTCACGACCCCCCACTCAAATCTTTGACGCGTTTTATCTTGGTAATTTTTTATTGATTTGATAAAACAAAAAATACGTATCCAATATTTTTCCATAATCTAACAGACGCACTAATTAGAATCATAATTTTTTTAGTCAGTAAACATCCCTATTGTATGTTCTAAGAGTCTTGACCAAGTGCTACAATAAAAACCAATGAAACCTGTGACAAACAATAAATAAATCAATTATGCACACCTACTTGTCTGGTATAGTAGTAGCCGGAGAACAAGCCAGTAGCACCGCTCGGTCTTCAGGCGCCGACTTAAGCTCCCTATAGAATATATGATGCCACACCCGCTCCATATTGTCCCAATGGCAGATCTTCCCCCTCACCACCGGATAGCTCAAGTCCAGTTCGTCACTGCGCTCCAAGGCATCGTCCCCAACATACACATCGTATGGAGTCTTCCCATACGATCCTTGGAGGTACTTTGGCCGTCCGACCGCAGTCCTAAAGATGGACACTGGGTGGTTGTCGCAAGCAAACCCAGCTTTAATATTGTAGCTACCGTTGTCAATCACCACTACTGGCTTTTCAAAAGGGTTACTCATTATGTTTAATACAAATATTATGGCTTAATACAAAACAGATTTTTTGACAAAATAAACGAATTTGACTTTGTCATGCGCACATAAAACAATATATTTGTCTTTGTTCTAGACTGCCAAATACATTTGAGACGTCACAAATTATAAAGACAAAGACACACTGACTCGATCGCGATAACTTAATCAGACATTTTTACGTCGCTAACCATAATCTCAAAATACGAATAATCTGAAGGGTAAAGTCTCTCGGAATCATAAAATTTATAATCTTAGCTTAACCTTAACCCAAGTTTAAACAAAGTTTGGAAGTTAAGTTAATACCTTACTTGAAAGTTTGACAAGCAAGATAAAAACAGGGGTGGCTTTCACATCACGTGCTTTAACTTACATTGAGACAGTAAAGTGGTATTATAAAGTTGTCAGAGATTGTGGGGACATACAGGCTTCATAAGATTATTAAATTTATATTATTTCAGTTTAAGAAAAAGACAAAATCGGGGACAAACTTCCAGGTTGGCACGTTACATTATTACCTACCTAAAGCAACTATTTGTATAATGCAAGTAGGTACATTACGACATAAAAATGCACGTTTTAATACTTACTACTTTTATTTACAGTGACGTTGCAGGGAGCAACACCTAAACATGCACAAGATAAATCGTAACAAATATATCAAGCTGCTTGTATCAGTATGCAACAACCTTGAAGCGGGATGATTAATCACGCCCATATATTATCGCTCCAAATACCAATATATCGTGTTCCGAGCACGGAATGGCCATATTTTTTCCCTATTTTTGTATGGATTTATGACATTACTGTTAACATTATGACTGTGTCAATGCTTGTTATGACGTGGGGATGGGATTGTGTTTTATTTTAGTTAAAAAAATCCCGGTTGATGCATGGTTGATGGCATAAATCCACGCTAGTCGTCTAAAACATGGAATTGAATCATATCTGGCGAAATATGAGTATTCCAATAGGTACACCCCTGCCCAACCGATTATTTTAACGGAAGCCCATAGTTTAGTTAAAATGCCACCACCAGTGTAAGGTCATATTCACTGAATTTCAAGAAATTCCTCACTACCCCATGTGACGTCGTAAAAACGTTAATTTAAACGTTGAACGTTGCTTCACGTATCCGTCCGTGTCATTGCTGTGTTCTCATTCACAATGGTTTTGAGGAGCTTTGGCTAAACAATACACCCATACGGATCATCATCATCAGCGTATAAAGTTCCCACTGCAGGGACTCATCCCTCCTCTCTAGGAGAGGAATGGGCTATAATACACCACGCGGGCTCAGTGCGGGTTGGTAGATGTCACATGTCTTTGAATTTTTTGGTACTTAGACATGCCAGTTTCCTCACGATGTTTTCCTTCACCGTTTTGCGGTGCAGCGGTGATGAAATAAATGTAACAAAGTAATGCGCCTGCATTGGTTAGAAACTACGACTTACGTTCGTAAGTCGGGGCCGCCACCACGGGCTAACGTTGCGGGCACCATACGGATCGACCGTATAATAATAACCTTGGCAAATACGGCTTAACCTTCGAAGTTAACTGCCAACTAGACTTACTAGGGGTATCACACAATACTAAGTGGGTTTTGAACTATGGTGGACTCCTTGTTAAATACTGGTATTCAGCTGCATTTGGTTAGACCGGAAGCTTGTATGTGCATTACATTTCATTTTTAGGGTTCCGTAGTCAACTAGGAACCCTTATAGTTTCGCCATGTCTGTCTGTCTGTCTGTCTGTCTGTCCGTCCTCGCTTAATCTCTGTGACCGTTAGCACTAGAAAGCTGAAATTTGGGACCAATATGTGTATCAATCACGCCGACAAAGTGCTAAAATAAAAATTGGAAAAAAATGTTTTATTAGGGTAGCCCCCCTATATGTAAAGTGGGAAGTGTTTTTTTTTTTAATTTTAACCCTAATGTGTGATATATTGTTGGAAAGGTATTTAAAAATGAATAGGGGTTTACTAAAATCATTTTTTGATAATGTCAATAATTTCGGAAATAATCGCTCCAAAAGTAAAAAACAAAGCGTCCCCCCCCTCTAACTTTTGAACCATAAGTTTAGAAAATACGAAAAAAATCTGAAAAGTAGAACTTTATAAGGACTTTCTAGGAAAATTATTTTGAACTTGGATGGAAACAACAGATGGAAACTGCAGTTAACCAATATAATTTGGTCCCTGAATCGTATGAGCGCCTATACAATCCAGAGGTCAAGTTTCATTTGCCCGTATTTTTTTTTTAACTTCGTTTACATAATATTTTATTATCTACGGAACCCTACACTGAGCGTGGCCCGACACGCTCTTGGCCGGTTTTGTGCGATTGAAATAGACTCTTGAATTTCTAAATATCAATGACTCGACGATTGAATTCTCGACTCGATTCGTATTTCATGTCGGGTCTTCATGGAAATCCTAATTAGTATTAAAAACAGCTTTTCTAATTTGAGTACATGTATTCAGCTTAGCTTAGCTTATTACAATCAAGCTAAATGGAAACATTATTAGGTATAACCATAGACAAAAATATAAATTGGAAGTCACACGTACAAAAAATAAAATCAAAACTCTCTAAATTTTTATATGCTTTTCGTGAAGTTAAAAAATACACAAATTTACAGACTGCCCTGGTTACATACTACGCCTATGCTTTTGCATGGCTTAGCTACGGCATTATAATGTGGGGATACAGTACAGATGCCCTTACATTGTTCACCGTCCAAAAGAAATTTATCCGTATCTTAGTAAATATACAACAGATAGATAGCTGCAAACCCCATTTTATAAAACTAAATATACTTTCTCTTCCTTGCATATATGTTAAGGCGGGAAAACCACTTAAGGAACGCTGCTCCTAAACATCAATGGCCTCCTCCATATTGTCTTCGCCTTAGATTCCTCTTCGTGGTAGATGGGTATATGGGTAGTTGAAATCACACACAATACTTGACTCAAACACCAAACGTTTATTTACAATAGTCCATTTACAGGCACTTATAAACTTTTCAGGGGTTGAGACCCATTCACATGAATCATTGTTACTATGGAGAAGAATGGGTTGAAGAAACTCCATTTAAATCATGTTACAATTCTCGTTTGCACTAATTAATGTTAATCACATCAAAAACCACTTTCATTTTCATTATTTGCTAAACGCGAGATAATGTGCGTTCATCTTTCGTCTCACGCGTGTCTACTTGTCTAGTCCGTCTAGCGGAAGTACCACGTACTCAGTATTGTTATTAATTACTTTTAATCAGTTAAAACTAATAAACAATACTAAAATAGTTCACAATTGATTGTAATAATTATTTAACAATAAAACAATACCAATATTAATGCGAAGGTGTTATTAAGTTAATGTCTAATTAATAGGTTCATAACTTTTTACAACAGAATGTTACTTACGCCATTTCCGGCTAATTAAAGGATTTAATACAAAGAACAGGTTTTCTACTAATAAATTGCTCTACAAAATAATCTTATGACTTTTTAGTTTATAATTACATAAAGAAACTGATTTAGTCGTGGTTTCAGATTATAAATTGAGTTATTGATCATTAAAATCGTATTCGCCGCCATCTTCACAACAATGTGCAATGACGTCTCTTATACAACCTAATTTCAAGTGAGCAATCATTAAAATCCCAATATTCATAATCAATTAGCTTATCTTAATTTTAACTATAGTTCTAGTTAAAGACCTCTGTTTAATAAATCATTATTCGAGCCATCGACCATTCAATTACATACCATCTCTGTAGTAGTTAACACAAAAGCTAACAGATGGCACTGTCGCTCATGTCTTTCAATATCGATCCCGTAATAATTACTGTACAAATATCTCAGAGATGGCAGGTTCATTAATGATTATAAAAAAACTAAGCTAAGCTATTATTATAAGCTGGTTATTAATTAGATTGCCTAATGATCCCAGCAGATAGACACTCTCGCGGCGACACGGCCATTCTGATCGGCGGTGCGCGCTCTGCACTTGCCGTTGCCGTTCGCTCGTCCGTCCGTTGTCCTAAGTGTAGTCTCGTGGTTGTTATCTGAAATAGTGGAGATAATTTTTGTCGGCAGATTATTGTTGCTTTTATTATCCTACAATGTTTATTCAATTGTAGGATTTAGTAACATTCATTCATTGGTTTATTCAACATAGAAACCTTGTAATAGATCTGACATTCAATGCATTTTTGTATCACCTTGCTAGACACACATGCACAGTTACAGACATTTATAGCTGTTTGGAATTTTTATTCAAGTTATTAGATGCTAAGCTGTTAGCTTAATAAAACAATTGTTGCCTAAATGATTCAATTACATTAATTGAATTGAGTTTATTGATATTGTTTGATCAACTTCTAGCTCACAAGAATTTTGTTGGCAAAATTATTCAACAGCATTAATTGAATTCATTGATAGTTTGATCAGCTACTAGCTGAATAGAATATTGTTTGATTAGCTACTAGCTAAATAGAATATTGTTGGAAAAATTATTCAACAACATTAATTGAATTATTTTATATTGTTTGATCAGCTACTAGCTGAATAGAATATTGTTTGATTAGCTACTAGCTTAATAGAATATTGTTGGCAAAATTATTCAACAACATTAATTGAATTTATTGATGTTGTTTGATCAGCTACTAGCTGAATAGAATATTGTTTGATTGCTACTAGCTAAATAGAATATTGTTGGCAAAATTATCAACAACATTAATTTAATTTATTGATATTGTTTGATCAGCTACTAGTTGAATAAAATATTGTTTGATTAGCTACTAGCTAAATAGAATATTGTTTGATTAGCTACTAGCTAAATAGAATATTGTTGGCAACATTATTCAACAACATTAATTGAATTTATTGATGTTGTTTGATCAGCTACTAGCTGAATAGAATATTGTTTGATAAGCTACTAGCTAAATAGAACATTGTTGGCAAAATTATCAACGACATTAGTTGAATTTATTGATATTGTTTGATCAGCTACTAGTTGAATAAAATATTGTTTGATTAGCTACTAGCTAAATAGAATATTTTTGACAAAATTATCGAACATCATTGATTTTATTGATTTCATTGATATTGTTTGATAAGCTGTTTGCTTTTTCAGCAAACAGATAATATTGTTGCTTACTATGACTTGACTTTGCAACCTTGTATAATAGGTCTACTGTCTACTAGATTTGTTTTAAATAAAATTATTGATAGCTTTAGACATTGTGATTTGTATTTGGTAAATGTAGTGTGAGTAGTATGTTTTTATTTGTTCATTCTCACGGGAAGGTAATGCTCTGTGATAGACACAAAGTCTTGGATTTGACAGGATAAAAGGATAGGATCAGGAACACCGCTCTGTGATAGACACAAAGTCTTTGATTTGACAGGATTAAAGGATAAGGAGTTTAGGACCATTGCTCCGTGACAGGCACGAAGTCTTTGATTTGACAGGATATAAGGAACCAGGCTCTGGGCGTTTAATACGCCGTGGACCCAGCAGGATAACATGAGAGTATTATTTTATCAGTTCCCTCCACGGCTGCTGATAGATCATTTGTTGTGTTGGTTCATTACCAGTCACCTCCACGGCTTCTGATAGATCATTTGTTGTGTGGGTTCATTATCAAGTGCCTACACGGCTGTTGATAGATAATTTGTTGTGTTGGTTCTTTACCAGTTGCCTCCACGGCTGCTGATAGATTATTTGTGTGATTAATTGTGAGTATTACTTATTGCGCTAGTTGTTTCCTCCACGGATACCATTAGCTTTTTGTGAGTATTATTATTTTATACTTCATTAGTTACTGTTAGTACTAATACTTTGTTTTTGTTAATAGTTGTTGCTTACAACTGGCAGGATTGCAAAAACATTAAAATAATGAAAATGGAATACCTGATACTCATCACACATGAGCATCATGTAGGTAGGTAGGTTGATTGGCGATTGTATTGAGCCTGTTTGATATCAGTGGTGAAGTGTTTGAAGTAGTTTGAAAACTTCTCACCTTTTATGTTAACTTATGGTGTGTAAACACTGAAACAGCCATTCTGGGTTGGCTGTCCTCATGCTGTTTCTCATTTGTTAGCTTCATAGCCGGCGACACGGTCATTTGTTCACCAGGCTGTAGTACTTGATGTTGTTTATATTTGTAGTGAATTTGCTCTACTATCATTTCCTCTTTTATAAGATAATTGCCTCGAATCTGGAATGTAAAAGTCATGCAGGTAAATAATAGAACAAGAAAAGATGTTATGTAAACATCACACCTGCTATCCCAGAAGGGTTAGGCAGAAGTGTACATCATCACTTTGCCAGTAATGCTTAAGGCTCTTGTTAAAGGGCAAGACTGTTTGCCATTAATATTATTGTCTGGACTGCTACTGAGAAATTCCTGATGGAGAAACTCAACAACATTGTTAGACTCGGGAATTGAATCCAGGCCCACACGCTTTAATTGTATGGTGCATTACTACTAGGCCCTCAAAGTAGTCTGACTAAATGTTTAAATTAGTAATGAAAATTTGGTAATCAATTGTTTTTAAATAGTTATCATACTTAGATGGTAATTAAACTAAGATGGGAAAGTTAATCTGATTAAAACTACTTTAAAAACACTATTGGTTGTGTTACTGTACTAGTGAAACATTCACAATTTAACTTCTTTAAAGCTTTGCTTTCTGTTGAATTATCGCACTGAATTTCATTGTCACAATTTGTTGAACAACGTTGATGTTTCGTTAATTGTTTTGTTATAAAACACACATAAGTACCAGTTACATAACAAAGCATTACTAATGTAAAACATGTGCATTGAATCCAACTCATATGCTATAATGGGAAATAGTATGATGTTATCATTGCGTTTTCCCATTAAAATAATGTTTATTGTGGATCAATTATTGTTTATCTATTTTTTTAAAACTTTAAGCTAATCAATTAGAGATGTAGTAAGGTCAGATGTAGATTCGATTGATAGATATTGAATAAATAAATAATTATTGTAATATTTATCATGACATATTGTGTCATTACAATACAAAGATTCACATCTGCCGGGTGTCCAGTGACGGACAACTTTGTTTGTTTTTAATGAATCTTGAAACATGTTATCCAATACAAATGTTTACAAGTTTGTATAAAGTATTTAATTGTAATTCCTCACTTGAATGTCAATTAGGAGGGATTTCTAATAAGAATTATTTCTATTAAATGTTTTATTCTGAATGACATTTCAAAACACAACAAGATTTAATACTAGTTAATACTTGGTTAATTAATTAATATGTGAATGCAAGTAACTAACTATCATTTGATTCATGAGTTCAGTTTGTGACACATTAAGTACTGATTTATAATTTAATCATAACTTTGAACGGGTAATGACCTTATCACTCCTCAAGTGATTAAAGATGTCTTAATATTTTAATCCCACGGGTGTCAATTTAAGGTGGCATTAACCTAGCCAGTGTGTAATGTGATAAGTTAAAATATTGTTAACTGCACTACAGTTACTAAAATGAATAAAATAAAATACTTCCCGGGTTTGATGTTTCATCCCGTAGGTTCATTTTTATTGATATGCTTTCCAAGTGTTCATGTTTCTTTTATTTTGCTGCTTCGGTCATTCTGTGCTGTACTGTATGTTTGTCATTTTGATTGGACTATGAAGTTTTCTGTCACATAAAACTTCATTGTTTGTTTTCCCATGTGTCAACTTATTGTCTGACTGGGTCATGTGTGTTCAAGTTGAAATAAGCCTTATTTATCATGTTGGTATCTGTCAACCACTAGGATGAAAATACAGCCAAATCTTAGACGTCATAGTCTTCAGTTCAATATTTTCCTGTATGTCATTATTTGGATGTTCCGGCGCATATTCATGAGCAAAGCGCAGATAAAATCCCTTTCTTCTGATGTTAAGGCGGGAAAACCACTTAAGGAACGCTGCTCCTAAACATCAATGGCCTCCTCCATATTGTCTTCGCCTTAGATTCCTCTTCGTGGTAGATGGGTATATGGGTAGTTGAAATCACACACAATACTTGACTCAAACACCAAACGTTTATTTACAATAGTCCATTTACAGGCACTTATAAACTTTTCAGGGGTTGAGACCCATTCACATGAATCATTGTTACTATGGAGAAGAATGGGTTGAAGAAACTCCATTTAAATCATGTTACAATTCTCGTTTGCACTAATTAATGTTAATCACATCAAAAACCACTTTCATTTTCATTATTTGCTAAACGCGAGATAATGTGCGTTCATCTTTCGTCTCACGCGTGTCTACTTGTCTAGTCCGTCTAGCGGAAGTACCACGTACTCAGTATTGTTATTAATTACTTTTAATCAGTTAAAACTAATAAACAATACTAAAATAGTTCACAATTGATTGTAATAATTATTTAACAATAAAACAATACCAATATTAATGCGAAGGTGTTATTAAGTTAATGTCTAATTAATAGGTTCATAACTTTTTACAACAGAATGTTACTTACGCCATTTCCGGCTAATTAAAGGATTTAATACAAAGAACAGGTTTTCTACTAATAAATTGCTCTACAAAATAATCTTATGACTTTTTAGTTTATAATTACATAAAGAAACTGATTTAGTCGTGGTTTCAGATTATAAATTGAGTTATTGATCATTAAAATCGTATTCGCCGCCATCTTCACAACAATGTGCAATGACGTCTCTTATACAACCTAATTTCAAGTGAGCAATCATTAAAATCCCAATATTCATAATCAATTAGCTTATCTTAATTTTAACTATAGTTCTAGTTAAAGACCTCTGTTTAATAAATCATTATTCGAGCCATCGACCATTCAATTACATACCATCTCTGTAGTAGTTAACACAAAAGCTAACAGATGGCACTGTCGCTCATGTCTTTCAATATCGATCCCGTAATAATTACTGTACAAATATCTCAGAGATGGCAGGTTCATTAATGATTATAAAAAAACTAAGCTAAGCTATTATTATAAGCTGGTTATTAATTAGATTGCCTAATGATCCCAGCAGATAGACACTCTCGCGGCGACATATATATACTTGAAATATGCAAATTCGCTCACAAACACCAAGACTTTTACACTAAACGAGAAGACATACAAACAAGATACACACTACGAAACAAAACACAACTCAACCTACCAACATCGTGCTTAAAAATACACTCAACCAGTCCTCTGGTTATGTCAACCAAAATATATAATAAGTTACCTAAATCAATAAGAGAAGAAAAAAAACTCCATCTATTCACGAAAAAATTAAAAATCCTATTATTAAGCAAATGTTACTACAGTGTCAACGAATACTTAAATGATAAATCTTTGAAACTTATAAAATAATCAAAAATGTGTTGTATCTAATTACCTATTGTTATTTATTTAATATTTTCATTTTCTCCATAAATTTTGATTTTGTATTGTATTGTATTATTATTTTCAATTTGTACTTAAGTCTGTTAGCTCAAATGTCTATTTTAAAAATAATTACTTATTCATATTATTTTTTATCTTTAAATTTTGATTTTCATCCTTATATTTAATTTAATTTTTTGAATTTTATGATTACTTTTAATTGTTTAGCGCTCTTAGATTTAAACACATTATTGTGCATACTGTGTCACATAATATTATATTTCTTTTGCTGTGCCCGACAGGGTCCATGATTGTTCCTTTTGAAAAATGTTTACCACCTAAGCCTACATTGTGGAATGCAATAAAGAATTGAGTATTGAGTAAACTACGATCTTAGTCCACGATACACACCATACTGTCTAGTTTATGGCTCATACACACATACACAAACTCACACCGTTTTCCCATGGGGGTAGGCACAAATCTCTCGACTCGACCTTTTGCCTCGTCTACATTCATACATCTGGTCAAGGTAGTGGTACCGAGCGCAAAAAACGAACAAGAAAGAGAGTAGACCGATTTCTCTGGTCATAAACATCCACCCGCAATGACTTCAGTTTATCCGTGATCATGGTGCTTGTAACACCGCCGAAATATCGGGAACTCGAAACAGTAAGTAAACATGGTAAATATCTCGTTTTCAGTATAAATAATAGTGTTAGTGACCATGTCAGTTTAAAATCATAAATAATACGTTACCTGTCCCTGGCTAGTTTTGATTTTCACCCCAATACACCCCAAACAATAGCCATTAAGTTAATTTTGTAATCAGGGTAACTTCCACATTCTAACCTATACAACCCTAGCAAAATACAACAATTATCTACCATTCTGAACATAATAATCGCACTGTTGCCATTAGTGCTGCAAAATTAATAACGCCAGTAACAGTATTCATGAAATGAATATGCTTTAGAACATTGTTCTACATTTTCCTATTTTAATAAGGTAAAATGATTATCTGCACTAGCACTATACAGCAACCGACTACTTTGTGCCACAATTTTAATTGCAATCTTACTTTCGAATACGAGTTTCTGAACCGGTTGACCAAATCTGTAGCTTCAACCGAACGATTCAGTAATTCCAATCAGCGAAGTCTTCTATTGAACTACGCAACACAATGAAACCAAATACGTCTCCGTTAAAGTAAAGTATTTATTTGAATTAAAATGACAAAGAAACCACTTTATGTACGTATACATAAACAAGTTGAAGCTTACTAAAGCTACAAACAGTCGTAAGAACATAATTATCTTTACACGTGTTTCAAATTTCATCAGTCTTAACCTTATGCTTCGTTCACGACCTCAACTTCCGACAGAACGGTTGTTCCCATCGCGCGTCTTGGTTACGTAGTCGGTCCCCGAGTCCCAAGGTAGGCTCTAGGTAATAACTCGCATTGTGTTCTTCACAGTCGCTGTCGCAACACACTTGAGCGGGTCCAAGCCGTAAGAATATAATTATGTTACACGTGTTTTACTTTAATCAGGCTTTACACACTTGGGCGAGACCTTTACCATTTTTATGTTATTCTTGCCACTTACACAAGAAGAGACATTTAGTAACAAAAATTATTTTTGATATTTATTCCCGTCTTCGGCATAGTAGATCGTCAATATTATTTATTTTATGAAGTTTCATCACCCGTGAAGCAACTGGTGTGTCACCACCTGCGGCTGTGTATTGCCATGTCAGTTTCCTCATTTCAGTATATTATTATTTTTTATCTTTTTTGCTAGCCTATATTGTGTCCCACTGCTGAGCAAGGGCCTTCCCTTTCTCCTTCCATACCATTCTATCCTGTGCGATCTCTGGCCATGTTAGCCCAGCAAACACGAGATGGGCAAAGATCGTCACACACTGGAAATTAATTAAATTAATTTAATTTACATCGGTGTATTTTTTTACTGGTTATCCAAAAAGGATGAGGTACATAATTTTTTTTTTTTTTTTTTTTTTTATTATTATATAAAAATAGAGTCGAATCTCGATAACTAATACTACTGTCACGGATTGGAAGTTGGAACAGGGTTTTTTTAGCATACTGCACGCACTAGGAACTTTCACCGAACTCCGTTTATAATTATTTCTCTATTTGTTACAAATTTATAAATAAATTCACCCGGTCTCATGACCTGTTACCGCATATATATATTTTATTTCTTTAAACCAACAATGGATATCTTATTAAAGAAAAGTGGGCCCGTCATATCGCTCGCAAATCACGTGACTGCTCAAATAATTGAAATTTAAATATTAGTATTCATGTCACATACCAGACGAGCACGTGGGCTGACGGTCCAACACCATCGCAACAACACCACAGATTACCAACACCGTGATTAGTAGCACTGTTTGAAGTATGCAAATCCCGGAAAAACACGCCCCGTATGAGTTGCGTGATTTTAATACTAATCTTGGAAGCCTCTTTGTCGTTTTACATGACCAAAAAATGAGGGTTATGTTTTTAGGCTTCATGGTTTATTTGTTTCTTTATTCCTCCATAACTTCTAAACGCCTCAACCGATTCCGATAGATTTGAAAACGTTAAATATTTAGGGCTACTGTCACAATATCTTGTTGTGTTAGCTTGTATGAAATCCGTTGATACCTCCTACCCACTTCCACATTAGCTTCGCAGCCTTCACCTTACCGCGTTGACGAGCGGTGTTGTGAGAGAACCACCACACTTTTAGGACACCTCATCGTCTAATAGAATTTAGAATGGACTCGATCTGCGCCTGAGTCCTCATACTCCTCCTTAGTTAACCAAAATCCCTTCAAGCTAGGCAAAGAAGCCAGCATGGACCCCCCAGCCCACGCCGCGTGATGTCGGTTCGTCATCGCATCAATTTTGACCTTGACGTTTGGCAGGTTCTTCTTGAGGAGTTGGGTCAGCTCCTTGGTCAGCCGGTCTACGAGACCTGTGACCATGCTGGACCCCCCAGAGAACACTATGTTATTGTAGAATAACGGCCTGTAAAACACCAATTATGGAAGAAACAGACATGATTCATATATTGCTAAGCTAAATTATTTCTGTTCGAGGGAAGAGCTATTAATGGGTTCGTCGCTGTGACAAACGGTTGTATCATACATGATGGAGCAATAGGTCGTCCCCGTTGTCGAAACAAAGGCGTTTTTCTGTGAGAGGAAGCTAACCATAAAAACGCGAAATTTTGGAAGGTGTCACATGTCTTCAAAACTTTTGTTGACCACATTCCAGCTTCTTCATGATCTCTTCTTCACCAATTTAATATTTAGTCGCGAATATTTTGACGCAAAATATTGTGAAAACCGTAACCTACCTATAATCAAGATCACACAAATTAATGCTGTGGCAGATAACATCGATGATGTTTCTGCACTTGAGTCCCTCCAGTTCAGGTTGGAACAACACCTCTGGGCAGAGGAACCGCTCCTCACCCAGGAGTACGTGCTGTCCATCTGGCAGGTTGTACCTGGCCTTGGTCTCGTCAAACCCTGCTGTAGCCTTCAGTTCTTTGTTATAATCTTGAGAAACGTAGCATATATCTTTCTGAAATACCAAGAATACATTTTGAATAAGAACTGTGTCAGAATAAGAAGCATCGGTTAAACGAGATAAACTTTAAACGGGATTTTAAAGTTGAATACACCGTGAAATTTAAATAGTTGTTTTCCCGCGGCTGAACATCTTGCCTTATGGAGTACTTTCGAGGCATGGAGTAAAAATAAAAAATAAGGATGTTTTTGTTTTAAAATAATTAAAAAAAATATTCATCAACTCGAAAACGTGAGAATCAATAGTAACACTAAACGTAACTTGTAGGTAGTACTCGACTCGCACGTAAAAGTATGAAGGGAAAAATTTGAATAACTTGCAGGGTTAAAGCTTATTATTGTCAAGAATAAGTTATCAGCTGATTGAAAAGAACGCGGGTCAACGGCCGCACGGTCGGTAGGCACCCGGCTTGCGTCTAGCGTAGGTGTCGGGAGGTACCTACTATTGGTTCGTGGTAGCTTTCGAGTTTTGTTTTTCACAATGGTTAATTTGCCATTTTTGGTTTCTAATATTTTATTTGTTTATAAAACGATTGTATTACCAAGACAACACCATTTCGCTGCGGGAAAACAACGATTTCGATTTCACGGTGTATAAACAGTTTGTACGTAAAAAGGTACTGGAACAATTATTCTTTTAATTTAATAAAAGCAGCGGTGGATCAGTGGTGACGGCCCCGAAGTACGAATAGTAAGTCATGGGTTGAAACCCAGGCAGGCGCATTACTTTGTGTAATTTTTTTCATCACCACTGCTCTCAAAACGGTGAAGGAAAACATCGTGAGGAAACCGGCATGTCTTAGAACCAAAAAAATCGAAGACATGTGACATCTACCAACCCGCACTGGACCCGTACCCGTCCTGGTGGATTATAGCCCATCCCTCTACCCTGAGGAGGCCTGAGTCCCTGCAGTGGGAACATTATAGGCTGATGATGAAATTTGATTAACGTTAAAATACCTTTCAAATATTGTTCCCGATTCACCCAGGAGTACCTAACTACCTATTCATCCCGATTCACGTCACATAACACAACATTACGTCTGAATTCCACCGAAGTTCCCATAGCGTGATCATATTCTTCCAGTTAGGTTTTAATCCCATGCGGTAGAGGTGGGCGGTGAGCAAATTGCTATAGCACAAAAAATGCAAACTCGGGTTGTTAGTGAGAAATTTCTAAGAGAAAATTTTAATAGCACTTTAAACTTTAGCAGCCGGGGTATAAATGGAACCAAATCGAACCTAATCCTCGCCATTAGAGCTTGCATCACCCTGACAAAATTAATTAATAGTAGTAATTGGGAATATTACCTTAATTTGATCAATCAGATCTATCTCATACGGAGTAGTGAAGGAGTATCCAGCTTTAAGCATCAGATTCTGTAATCTATCCGTGAGCATCTTGCCGCTTATTGGGGAAGTGACGGTAGCATACTTCATAGGAAATCCTTCGAAGACCGGGGTCGCATAGCAACAGGAGTACCCTTGCTCCCAAACTACCCCAGAAGTCCTGCCGTACGCGTTGAGAACTAAAGAAGGTGACTTAGCGATGTAGAGCGCATTCACGGCGAACGATTCAAAGAAGATTTCAGCCATCCGCGCCCTGATTGAACAAAATGTAGTTTTATTGACCTTAAACTGTTTTCATCTTCATTATAGCTCAATCTCTATTTGTATTAAGATTGTCACTAACATTATCATTAACACTTTAAACGGGATATTTACGACGTAAAAAAGACCAGTAAGAAAGAGGATAAAATCGAAATCAAAATATTTTATTCCACATGTTATTATGCAGGCACTTATAAAATGTCGAAAAAAGGTACACGGTTCTGGTTGGTCGTTTCCTATGGATAAGAACCGGCAAGAAACTCCATGGTTACTCTTTTAAAATAATTTGGTTTCACTACGATTTTATGTTCAACAGCTTTGTATGCTCTTAAACACCCACCCGCAATAACTTCAGTTTATCCCTGATCTAATGCTTGTAACAGCGCCGAAATATTGGGAACTCAATACGAATAGTAAACATGGTAAATATCCCGTATTCAGTGTTAATAATAGAACTTTTAGAGAGCAGTGGTGGCTCCGACTTACGAACAGTAAGTCGTGGGTTCACTTCCAGACAGGCGCATTACTTCTTGTATCTTTTTTCATCACCACTGCTCTCAAAACGGTTAAGGAAAACATCGTGATGAAACCGGCAAGTCTTCGTACCAAAAAAATTCGAAGACATGTGACATCTACCAACCCGCACTGGGCCTCCGTGGTGGATTATAATAGCCCATCCCTCTCCTAAAGAAGAAGTCTGAGTCCCTGCAGTGGGAACATTATATTCTGATGATGATGGTGAGTAGAACTTGAAGGTAAACGGATGATAGTTCAGAACATGTTCGGCTTTTATGGGAATTTTAATCGGCCACATATGGTTTTCTATTTCTAATACACACTTATCAGAATCCGGTGCGAGTGGGTGTATTGCATGCATAATCTTTGTAGTCTCGGGGGGCACATTGAGTTCTCTGTAGAACACGTGGTGCCACAGCTTCTCCATCTCGGACCAGTCCTGAATCAGGCCTTCCTGGACCGGCCACGTCATCAATGAGATGCCTCGCTTCTTGATCGCTTCCGTACCGCAGTACACGAGGGGTATGCCATCGACGAGACCGGTGCACCGGAACCTGGAATAGTTTCGGGTGATCATCATGCTTGTTATCTGTGATGGGTTACGCAGACCTTACAGTACACCCATGTTTCAAAGGTATGTAACAATCCTGTAAGACTTTTCCCGAAGAAGCGCTTGTGACCCTAGGACATGCGATGCAGCGAAGTAATGTGCATATTAACTCTGGAACCAGCGTATTTTCACATAACGTGTAGAAAAACCTTACAAGTGTGCTGAAAAATCAATACAGTTTTCGGTAATTGGGGATTTTATTACGTCGTCCTTGATACAAATTATTCAAAAAAGTATACTATATCTGCAGACGTCTTTAATTTACCTTTTTAATATCCAATTATAAGGAAAACGCGAATAATATACAAAGCAGCACTTCTCGTTGGTTCAGTGGAGCAGAAACGTAATTATATAGCTACGATATGATTCGTAAGTCACCGCAGTTAGGACCTCATTAAAATCGTTATATTATTCCGCGTGGCAGATCAATGCGTAGCTACGTTTGCTACCCTTGCGTAGGGCTTTCATTAGAAAATTATTTTCGTTGTTACATACAAATGTAATAAAAGAAAC
Source organism: Diarsia brunnea (assembly GCA_949774965.1). Classification (NCBI taxonomy): domain Eukaryota; kingdom Metazoa; phylum Arthropoda; class Insecta; order Lepidoptera; family Noctuidae; genus Diarsia; species Diarsia brunnea. Next base: position 35,222,785 of record OX458996.1, read on the forward strand.
TACAAGTTATTTTTCTGAATGACCTTATACATACATCCCGACAATTTAAGGTGTAGACACTGATGGACTTCAGTTAGTCAGAGACTAGTGAATGGAGTCTTTTTTTATATATAAAATGGCGGACAGCAATGAGATTGATGCCAGAATTACCTAACCCAAAAGAAAACTATTAACTCGCGACTGAAATAGAGACAAACATGACGTAGATTGGCTCCAACTAACATGCTAAAATCGAAACACAAATGCTAAACCCATTCAAATATTCTTGCACATCAAGAACCACAGAATCTAAAAGTTGGAGCTTACATCCAACCCATTTAGTATTCCAACAGAAGTGTGAACTAGTTGAACTCAGCAGTTCCAAATAAGCTGACAGTTCTACTGTGTCGACAGTTAGTGTAGTGCTAGTTAAATAGACTGTGGGGAAGTGTGATCCTATGCAGGTTACTTTGGAGAGTTTCGAGCTACAATCGAGCAACGTTTTGTTGAACTTTGAAAGAACAGCGTGACGTCTTTGGGAGGAAATTTACGTTGAGTTAATAATTCAATTATTTTGGTTTCCATTTGCCGTGCTGTAAAATAGTATGGCCATATAATTATACAGTATGTTAGTTTAAACGAGGAACATTTTGTAATTCGCAACGTTCACATGATACAATAAAAATATGAACAAAAAAAACACTGTTAAATAACAGATAGCACCATAAAATATTTCGGAAAAGTCTCTTGCGCTTATGACAGACAATGTGCGCGGGTCAATGACTTTTAGGTATTATCGCCGCTGGTACGCCAGTTTTAAAATATGAAGGGAAAATGTTCCCTTCATATTATTTTAAAACTGGCGCAGGACAAGGACAAAAAGTGAGATCTGTAGAGCGCGCGTCCATGGCACAATAACGTCACAAATAAGATTATAAATTATTTACATATTTGGGACAAGAATCGAATATTGAATACCTTCCTTCAATAAGCCCCTCGTTTAACCTAACATACTGTATAAATCAGCGTCGACCCTGTGGCATTAAGTCTACCTGTAATGATGAAAATATTTCGAAATACTAAACCAATAGTATATTATTTAATTTTTTGTTCATTTATCAATCATCAGCAAAAAAATAGAGTAACGACAAAAAAAAAGTAGTTCATTTTTGCTTCGATAAAATTCAACGCAAAAATGTTGACGTGTCGAATATGAAACAGCAACACTGTCAGCTGCCAACGTCACTGGACTACAAAAGAGTACAAACAAGTTATTGTGGACGTCAGCAACACTTCAGGAATGGCTGAAATACAGAGCTTGTCACAACACGTCAATTGTTATTTCACTTCCTTTGAAATTAATGAAAGGGCTCTGAATTTTACAAACAGATTTTACTCTGACTCGATTGATTAAATAGTCATGATTATAATATCCTACATTGTTTAAAAATATAAACAACGTAAATATTATGTTGTTATTTATTTGGACAAAAATTTCAATTAAAATAATAACATAATGAAAAAAAAGCCAAAAGAGAAAAGAATTATAGGGCGTCGAAAATAGGAAAAGTGTGTCCAGAAGGCTGGCAGCATAATATGCATAAGAAACCACTCTCTGTAACTAAGCTCTTTTAAATTGTCGTCACTACAAGTTATATAATAACTTTATATTCTATTCTATGAATATTAAAAGTCAAGAAACTTGCATGCAGAAACCGAGCGGATATATGCAGACCTGCAAGTTGCAGGGAAAGTTGTACACAAAGAAAAACTTAATACAATGCACACTACGGTGTTCATTCTTATTTATCTGAACCGTTGCCGGGACGGTAACCGTAAGTGTTCCTTTTGAGATGCTATCGTTAACAAAGGGCTAAGAAGGAATATGGGTGGTTTTTAGTCAGTAGAAGTCTGACACTCCGCCCAGAGCTTGAGGAGTCATTCGATGATCCAACGATCAAAAAAAAGCTGAGATCGTTAAGCATCTTTGAGTAGTACTGAATTGATGGAAAACAGCTTGGCGACTTTGTTCCAAAATTTAATCACCATTCTCTTGCCCTTATCCCTACTAATTTGGGGTCGGCGCAACATGTCGTCTTCTCCCATACTTTTCTATTACTTGTCACCTCATTAGACACCATCTTTCTTGCCACGTCATCCTTTACACGGTCCATTCTTCGTTTCTTTGGTCTTCCTCTCTTATACATAGGCGGTGTGAATATTCTAGCTCTTGAACGCAGTTGAAAATTGCTAATTTTCAAATTCACTCTGAAACGATAAAGTCTCCAGCGAAATTTTAGCTAATAACAAAATAATTAACGAACTTGGTATTCCGTCACTTAATTAAGTCTTTCAGACACGAACTGACAATATTCTAGGTGCACGGTTTCAAACAAAGTAGCAGCGTCCTCTAATTAATATCTTAACAAGATTGCTATTCAAAAGCAATTAGTTTAATGATTGCAAGTCTCGTCGCAGAAGTTCGACGAAAGTGTTGGATATAACTGAACTAACTAGACTATACAAATGGAGAACTTGTTAGAGCTTTCGTCTGAAATCCAGGTACAGTTAGGGGAATTAGACTAAAATGAAAACAAATTAACTTGTGACAGAAATAGTCTGTAAAAGTGGTACAAATATCAAACAAAAAAAATAGTCGTTATTTTCAAATTATTTCGAATTAGGTAAATACAAAGTAGAATGAAATGTTTTCGTTACTATTTTTTTTTTTGACTAGAAATTCTCTAAATTCATCAATAACTTTAACAATTTGTTTTGAGTACAAATAGGCATGTAGGTCAAGGAAGAATAGAAAATAATCTCCTTCTTAAGTAGGTAGTAGTAGGTACATACAGTACATAAAAGTGGATATAACGTAGGATAACAGCCGCCGCCGCCGTCATCCAATCTGTATGAACTAGTTCCGAGTTCTATTCAACTTGACCGTTGGTCGGACAACTCCAATATTTCCTGGATTTCCATCCGTTGCGGCAAAACTTATCGCATTATTAACTAGCCTCAAACTTTTCATATCATATGATGTTGGTTTTGTCCAGAGAATGTCGAACATTCCTCAGGCAATGACATTTTGAAGAATACGTCGTGATACTAGTAAGGAGTTTTTAGAAGTTTTGTCTTTGTGCAATACTAAATGTAATAACAGAGACATAATCATGTTGTAAGGGAGTTTGTTGAACACTAGAAAGTAATAAAAGGTGAGTGTGTTGGGAAATGTCCTATCAACCTCTACATGCGCTGATTTTCGATCTTAATTGAAGAAACGACTTATTACACCAATTTTATTTTGAGTATTGACTATAGATGTAGCCATCAGTCTAGATACTATAGAGGAGCTCGTGGCTTTATTATACCTGCCACTCAGGTCGATCTTTAGGTTAAGCCGCTCTTCCCTAGGTTGGTCTGTGGATGGGTGACCGCCCATTACATACCGAGTTTCCTCCATGCCTCGGAAGCACGTTACGCTGTTGATCCCGGCTGCCATATAAAGGATGGTGCCGACAATACGACAATAAATGAAACCACTGGTAGTTCTAGTTCATAGGAACATTATTAAACTATCAAATAAATCTTAACACCGAAATAAAAAAAAATGAAAAGTCAATAAAACTGAGTAGCGTAAAACTGTAAACGAAATATATTACAATTTACAAACAAATATTGGTTTACTAACCTTAGGAATAATTTACACCGGTTAACGTGTGGATATAAAATGTAACAAACAAAGGCAACGACATTTAGGTAGGTTATTGTCGTATCGTCGGCACTATGACGGTGATAGGATTTATTTGATAGTTTAAAAAAGTTCCTATGAACTAGAACTACCAGTGGTTTCATTTATTGTCGTATTGTCGGCACCACCCTGTATAGACCTTTGGCAGTCGCTACAGGTAGTCCTAAAAGTCGGACAACCAGTCATATCAAAAGGTATCGTATTACCTAGTATTAACTGGGTTGTGGAGGTCAGATAGGCAGTCGCTCCATGTAAAATACAGGTATTCAGCTGCATCCGGTTAGACTAGTTAGACTAGAAGCCGACCCCAACATAGTTGGGAAAAGGCTGAGCAGATGATGACTATGTACATAGCCATCAGTCATCATTCATCACCCATTTGTGAAACGGATAGAATTATTATTATTTCATCGTGTACAACTTGTCCTACAAACCAGTAAAGTTAGTAATAAGAGAAAGCCCAGGCAAGCTATAAGTAATAAATCAGCTTGATTTGCATTATATTGGGGCGAACAAACTCAGGTCCGGTGATATTGATATTCTTGGAAAAGATAGCTGTTTTATTTCAAGTTGGCGGCGGCGTTCTTTATCCGCGTCCCATTTATTTCTAAACATACTCTTTTTACATCGTTAGGTTGAAGATAGACTACAAATGTAATATAAAGTTTCTCTGGCAACAGAGTGCTTGACAAAGGGACTTTATAAAACCTATAATGATGCTGGGAAAGACAAACATGGAGGTAAGAAGATTTAGCTACCGAAACTGGCTCGAGATGGTCACAAAAGCGTCTCCTGAGCATGAGATCCTAAGTTCGATTCCCAGGTCAGACAAAATGTTATTGGGTTTTTCCATCAGGAATTTCTTGGTAACAGTCGAGTCTGGATTTGTGCCCGGTTGATGGCAATAGGGTCACCCTTATTACTTATATATTTGACGAAAAATAGCTTCGCAGCGCACAGTACATTAACTTAAAATGATTACTATTACACGGGACTTAAAAATAACTGGTATGAGTTAGCTATCGAAATGCGTATCAATCCTGTTGTGAGTTGTTACGGCCATACTACTTGACGGTAAAAAATCGGGCTGCGGGTTGTTCGCAAGAGATACCGCGGCCTCGACATGAAGGGCTAAGAAGGAACATGGGTGGTTTTTAGTCAGTAGAAGTCTGACACTCCCTTTCGCTCTGCCCAAGAGCGGGAGGGTTTATTTGATGATTTTCCACCCACCATAAAAAAAAACGGTAAAAAATCATTGGCATTATTGTTTGAAACATGTTAAGGAGAGTTTTCGGTCAGCTGGACCCGCGGCCGGTCGACCAAGTTAAAATGTGATTCGGTTGAAAGAGCTTGTGGGTCCAGCTAACCAGACTATGGATGACCACTGAGTAGGTACTCGTACTTTGGAAGAATCCGTAGGGATAAAAACAGAAATATGATGATGAAAGCAAACCGTATTCACCTGGCTACTGTAGTGGGTATCATAACTCTTGGAGATGCTTCGCCTGCAAACCCAGCCTTCAAGTTTTGAGATCCTGAATCCAGAACTATTCCTACCGTTCCCCACATATTATCTGTAGCCATTTTAATACTTTTTCTTAGTTTCTAGGAATATTATTGTAACTTTGCAAGTCGAGACCGTCGAGATTTCTAATGCGACTAGAAAATATTTTACTTATTTTGGACATTTCAAAGTAAGAAGGTTTTTATACTTGTATCGTAAAGGTATAATTCTATATCCGGGCCTCAACTCTGTAGGAGAAAGTGGGCCACGATCCACCAATGGAACCCACTGCAGACATCACATGCCTTCGAATTGGTAAAAAAATAAAGTATATATATTAAGCATATCATAAAATTCAGGACTCGTACTACTGATTCCAAGCATGCAATAAAATCAACCAATGTTAACTACATTATTTTTCTGTCTTCACTTTACGAATCGAACCCAGTAACTTACATTCAATAGTAGCATTAGCGACCACTATACCGACGACTTGGAGCAACGATGGCCCAGTGGTGGCGGCCCCGCCTTACGAACAGTAAGTCGTGGATTCAAACCCAGGCAGGCGCATTACCTTGTGTAATTAATTTCATCACCGCTGCTCTAAAAACGGTAAAGGAAAACATCGTGAGGAAACCGGCATGTCTTAAAACCAAAAAAATCGAAGACATGTGACATCTACTAACCGCGTGCTGTATTATAGCTCATCCCTCTACTAGAGAGGAGGCCTGAATCCCTGCAGTGGGAATATTATAGGCTGATGATGGTGATGATTAAGATAGCAAAGACGTCGATCCATGTCTTCATATACTAATAAGTATTTCTTCTTCCTCAGTTCTGGTCAGCCTTCGTCCCGTGCGCTACTCAGAACAGAGATGCTGTACAGCTTACCTTGGAACAGATCGACGTCATCAAGCGCCTCGTGGAGAAGTACCCTCAGCATCTGCAGTTCGCCAAATCAGTTACTGGTATGTACCACTAAGATTTGTTTTAAACTTTTATTATTCACTAGCGGACGTCAAGAACTACTTCACTAGCGTTTCAAGTTTCAACTGTGTAGTCTTAATATTTTCCGAATAAAATGGCTTTGACGTGCGGACGGACAGACAGACGTTTTTTACTATTCGGCTACGGAACCCTAAAAAGGCACCATTTCGCCACCCCCTTCACTTTTTGTGAAAGCGTTCAATAACAGGTCTTGCGCGGTTTAAAAAAGTTCTAATGAAATCTTTTGCGTTCCCCTATCTGTGTTCAATCCGTATTCATGTGGATTTTAAACATTTTCTACTTAATCGAATAGAAAATGTAGCTGGGTTGTATTTATCAGTAGTTTACACGATAAAAGTAAGACATACGAGTACTTCAGTGTCATTGATATCGAAATAAGTAATTCTAGATAGTTACACTAATTTCACGTTGTATTGTAGTCTAGGTTTTATTTCATACATGTTTTTTTATATTAACCTACAATGAATTTCAAACCATGTAAGTTATGCGTAACTTTAATGGGCGGCGTCGGGGCTGCGGGTTGTTCGAAAGAGATATCGTGGTCTCGGCGCAAGGGCTAAGAAGGAACATGGGTGGTTTTTAGTCAGTAGAAGTCTGACACTCCCTTTCGCTCTGCCCAAGAGTGGGAGGGGTTATTTGATGATTTTCCACCCGCGAGAATAAAAAAGGCCGAACCGTCCTTATTTTCTTTCTCACAAAGCGTGGTTTTTTATCTCCCTGCCTTTGTGTAATTGTGTGCGGGTCTCAGTGCAACACGTTTTCTTCTCCCATTCTCACGGCATCATTTACTTCTTTCTCTTTCATATCATTCCTTACACAATCCATCCATCTTTTCATTTGCCTTTCTCTCCCTATCCATCCATCAAGTTTAATATCCATCACTTTCTAGTCACATGCGTTTCATCCCTTCTCATTACTTGCCCATTCCAAAATAGACGACTTCTTTTATTTTTTTCTGTAACAGGCGACACTATCATACTTCCTCTAATATACTCATTCCTTACTTTATTCATTCTTGTCATTCATGTTGTTTTTTTTAGCCCGTATTGCCCCATTCCTTCCATTTTTTACGATGGTGTCCTTCTTCTCACCAGTTGTTGAGGAAGCCATCCAAGGCGTCCCGCCATCTTCTCCTCGGTCTACCGCGACTCCGTCTAGCTGTGTCAGGGCTCCAGTCTTGCGATATTCGGGCCCACACATTCATGTTTAAAAAATTCAAATCATTTACCATATTCCACACAAAACACACATTTTTACAATAGTTGCGAAATATAAAACGAGTAACAACGATTTAATAATATTTAGAATAATAATTAGACAAAAATCAATAAAATATGCGCACGTTGACATCAACATAAAAAAAACGTTGTTTACCTGAAGCATTTACAAAAAAATAAAATTTACGTGAAACTATATAGTTTCACAACTAAATTAAATACAACGTACAAACAACAAAACAACGTTTTTTTTAAATGTCTTAGCTTTTTTCAGCCAATCATTACTTTTTTTTTTTTGGAGGTGTGGGAAGTCATCAAATAACCCCTCCCGCTCTTGGACAAAGCGAATAGGAGTGTCAGACTTCTACTGACTAAAAACCACCTATGTTCCTTCTTAGCCCTTTATGTCGAGGCCGCGGTATCTCTTGCGAACAACCCGCATCCCCGACGGGAGCGAATCAATACTACTATTTCAGGAAATGTGTCTATTTTAGTTCGGAAATCGTCTGTTACATCATCCGTGCGATGGGCAACTACAGTACTTTCACAAGATTTTTCCGCTTCTCACACACTATAGTCTACATTTCTTTTTTCATTTCTCCTTTTGCAGGTCTGCTGGCAGAAATTTCTTGAGAAATAAGCAATACCTTTGTACTCATATGTTATATTATGATATTTTCCTGTGTTGTCTACTGTGTGTACATAAATAGTAAAATAAATAAATAAGATTTATACCTTTTTTTTCTCTCTAAGTCTGACACTCCCTTCCTCTCTGCCCAAGAGCGGGAGGGGTTATTTGATGATTTCCCACACCACAAAAAAAAAATCTTTCCAAAAAAAAATGAAAATGTAAACTTTCACAATTGATCAAAAAAAAAAGTTCAGAAATATAAACTGTATAAAAGAAAACCGTTTTTGTTTTAATCGATGGCTCGAGTCGTTCGTATTACTAAGCCGTCTCGCATCGACTAAACTAATTTGTAAGTTTAAAACCGACTCGAGGCGGATATAGCCGGATTTGTCGTGTTCCATTCTTGTAATTTATACCGTGTTGTGTTTTTCTTTGTTTTCATACTTTGTTTTACTTTTTTATTATTTATTTGCATCGTGTAATTGTGCGGGTATCGTTCGTAATTGAGTTTGCTGAAGTAAGCAATTCTTTCTGAAATACTCATAACTTAGTTGTCACAAGAAAATTTTACTTCGTTTTAGATATTCATACTATATTTTTTTATGAACACCGAGTCTACTTTACATAATTGTTGTTTAAATTCCCGGACTGTTAGTGAAAACGATACATTTAAATTTCCCGGAATCTTTTAATGATCATTTAAGGTTAATGTTCGCACATAATACAGTCAACACCGGCGTCTATATTGTGTAGGTATATTAAATAGAATATTTAGCATAACATCACGCCTGTAATTCCCGAAAGGTTAGGCAGAGATGTACCACAAACACACACTTTGCCTAGTTGTGTTTAAGTCACATATGATGAGAAATTCCTGATGAATAAACCCAATAACACTTTGTCCGAGCCGGGAATCGCCACGACCCAGCTCAGCAGTCGCGCTTGCGACCCTTAGACCAACGAGGACTATATAGAATATTTAGTTTTTTGTGAAAACATTCCTCAAAATCTTTATGTACACTATGTGCAAAGGTGATTTAACGTGTAAATTCCAACAGAAAGTTGTGTATAAAAACATCTACCTATATATATAAACACCTGTGTAGTGTTTACCTTCTTTAGTATATTGCTAAGTAAGAAACACAAAAATAGTTAACTGATAAAAAATGCATGACAACCCCGGTAATTCAAGTAGTCGAGTCCAACCCAACCTTTGCCAGCGAAAAGCCACCAGTCTAACTTCACTACAGTAATGAAATCCCACGCCCGACATCCAGAAATAGATATCATCCACACAGCGGAAGTTAAATTAGGTTCGTTCTATTGCCACAGATGGCAAACTTAACTCGGAGCAGAAATAGAAGATTAAGCAAACCTTTGCCACAAAGTAGAATTTGATTCTTCTCAAATGGCAGTTCTGTATTAAGCTCTGAAGCTGAAAGCCCATCAAGTCCTCAGCATTATATATATGCCTTCAACGAAATACGTAACATCACAGAATAAATTTCTGAGCTCTAAAAGAAGATGTGAAGAATACGGTGAAGAAGGGATCCAGTGGTTTCGTTCGACCAAACAGTTTAAGTTCCATAGCTGATTATCCCAACGATAAATTAAAGTGGAGTGATGTGACAAAACCTTGTGCAAAACATCATACGCCCCTCACGACATGAATCTTCATGGCGTACGGAAAAAAATGGGGGTTTTACTATCAGCATCGAGACCAAACAGGATGATGATAAACACAAGCACGTACCTAGTTCAGATGTCTACATCAGGTCATCATCAAATATTTACAGAATCTGTATAATAGGTCTTATGTAAGCATAAGACCTATATTGTTAGAACAGCGTGAGATACAGGATTTTCCAAGTATTTTTACTTAGGTTCTAATATACATATCTACATCGTTAGTTTCAGATTTATATTGTAATTTACCTTTTGGGATTCTGAATAAAGAATTGTTTATTATTTATTTCTCAAAGTTCGCCCTTAGTTTCCCTTTAACATGTAAAGACAATAGAAAACTCTCCAAGTATTTGCCAGACAATAGACGCTACCCTCACCTAACAGAGCAGCTATGAAATATTCATAGCTACTCAAAAGTGTTGGCATTAATTCATTTAGGGACCTCTTGCGTCATGTGAATGCCATATTCATTCAAAAATAAAACGCGCTAATTGTTTGCGTACACAAAATGTTTCCCAAAGGTTTGTGTACTGCGTTTTGATTGGCCCAGCAAAGAAACAAACGTGGCGTAACTAACAAAACAAGGCTTAAAACATTCACAATTTGTAAGGCACAAGTAGTAGGCAACCGTGAACAAAATTATGAATACCTTTATGTTTTCAGATATCCTCGAAGCCCACAGCGCACGTCCTCGCAGGATCGCCTCACTCATCGGCATCGAGGGAGGTCACTCCATCGCCAACTCGCTGGGAGTCCTCCGGTCCTACTACCAGCTGGGTGTCCGCTACATGACGCTCACACACACCTGCAACACTCCCTGGTAAGTGTCACGAAGCGATCAGCCAAATCTTGGAACATTCAAACTGTACAAGGCAAAAACATTAAAACAGTCATATCGACATAAAGTTATCTCTAAGCTTTACTCTCCCCCGCTTTGTTTAAGCAGTACAAAAGATTTGTGATCATAAATATCTTTTCGTGTTTCCACAAAAAGCGTCTGATAAATTATTCATGTACAGTCGCTGACTCCAGTTTGTATGTACCAAGCCGCAGATTGCAAAGTTCGCAACTAAAACTGCAATTAATTGTGCTCGAAATGGCGTATCGGAAAACACCGTTTCGGTTTGTACTGTAAACATTTCAATGCATTTTCTTTTTGCTCGCCACTAACTAAAGTTTGTCTTAAATAAAGAACTATTCATGAAAGTAATTAGTGGCTACGATGTTTCGGGGCATGTTTCGAAATGATTTCATTAAGTACGCTATAAAATAATGGCGTAACTTTAGTTTTGACAGCAAACTTAATTAATTCGAAGCCTCGTTTTCCGTACTTTCGCAAATAATTCATTTTATTTATTGATGTTTTACTGTTGTTGGCCCTGTGTGTACAAATATTAAGTCGAAGTGTAATAAATATTCCTTTTCGAAAGAAAGATCCAAGCGAATACGTCTCAATCAATACGCGGATTTCAAAGTTTGTTATTTCATCACTTTGGTTCGTGTCGTATTTCAAGCTAAAACATTCTACTATGTAAAAGAGAGAGAGGCAAAACTAAGTTTCAGAACTTTTACTTCTGAAGTAGACATGAACATGGACATAACTTTTCGTAACATTATCCTTTGTAAGTAGATAAGTAAATACTGCAGTTGGCAGATTTCGTACTAGAATATACACTTTATCCTTTGCTAGTTATTTTATTAACATTTTGCAGTACATTCACCATAATTCTCGTCTTTATCAGGTTTATGCCAGAGGTAAATTAACCATGAAAATACCGATTGAACTGGTTATTAAATTAGGCTTAACTGAACTTAGAACCAACGTAAAGACATAAGGCTAAAACACAGTCTTCATTTGAGTTGATAAAAAATTGATTTAGAACTTAAAAGAGACTATGGTGGCTGTTTCTTCTCAGATTAAATTCGAAACACCGGTCCTATTTACCAAACAAAAATATAGGTACGTTTAAAAGTGATTGTAAAAACCTATTAGCAAAATTCATTAATTCATCATTTACCATTGTTTCCTAAAATTAATTTCCCATGATGCACAATAGCTTACACTTCAGTGCTTTCAAAAGTGAATGAAACACAAAGTGAAAATATTAAACCACAAATTTAATCTATGAATTATTTCGCACCTAACGAGTAATATGGGCGATGGGCCGTGACTATAACACCATTTAATTAGTAACGCGTTAGTTCGCGTCATATTCCAATTAGATAACTCGTTAATGTTAATTCTGCTAATACAGTGCGTGTTTGTAATTATTAAATGGAGACGTAATTGATTTAGCGCTATGTTTATGTTATTCAGAACAATCCGCCTTATATTCCCACTGCTGGGAGACAGGTTTCTCTGCAAGAGGGAGTGCCATTATCAACCACGGCCCAGAGAGGGTCTGTGTCACATGAAGACATACCGGTCCCCGTCGGGGCTGCGGGTTGTTCGCAAGAGATACCGCGGCCTCGACATGAAGGGCTAAGAAGGAACATGGTTGGTTTTTAGTCAGTAGAAGTCTGACACTCCCTTTCGCTCTGCCTAAGAGCGGGAGGTTTTATTTGATGATTTCCCACTCTCCAAAAAAAAAAAAGACATACCGGTTTCGTCACGATGTCTTCATACACCGTTTTGAGAGAGTACATAACATAACATCACGCCTGTAATTAAGGATTAGGCATAGATGTCCTCATTAGTACACATTTCAGCAGTTCAAGTCCCATGTAACAGGGGGCGAGCCTATAAACTAGTCACAAATTCAGACTATGTATCAGATTCCTAATGGAACCCAGGTCCTCATGCACTACAGGCACATATCCAGACTATGTGACAGCTAGTTAGAAATTCCTAATGGAAAAACCCAACAACACTTTTCCCGAACTGGGAATCAAACCCAGGTCCTCATGCATAGCAGCCGCGCTTGTTTTCACTAGCTACCAACGAGGCAGTCATGAGCGTAATGCTAAATTAATTTAAAGTAAAGTGGCTGCGACTAAGGGGTATACCAGAGAATGGGTAGCAACGTTCTCTGTGCCTTTGTAACAGCCATACTGCGATCGCCAACCCGCCTGCCAAGCGTGGCGACTATGGCAAATCCCCCCCTTCTGGGGGAGACGTATGTCCAGCAGTGGACGTCTTTTGGCTGAAATGATGATGATGATGATGGCTGCCTCAGCCGAGCTACGACACATAACTCAGTACCAATATTGCTACTAATTAATCCTGTTATGCAGCCGTAGTGCTGGCCGTTTTGCACGCAAGCGAACTTAAACGACATCATCCGACGAGCGCTTGTCACCGTCGGCGTTCCAGCTGTTTTAGAAACCAATGGTATACCACGCAACGATGGCAAAAGATCGGACTTGGAAGATGGGTAGGCCTTTAGTGTGGGACGCAACATGTGTTAGCAGTTTTTTGATGCCTGTTCTATAGTTTCTTGTAGTATATTTTATACTTTTTTAATAAATGTACAGTTTTTTACTCTAACAAAATTTGTCGTTTCTTCGAAAAGACAATCCTCAATATTCTTAGTTGTTCTCATTACTCCTAGCTAGTGCACATGTTTCATCTTGTATAAAACACACAAACTTATTATTCCATCTTGCTTCCAGCGGAGTAGGTACAGCACTATTGAAGGCTGGCAGAGTGGCAGTTTGTTTTGCATATTATTTGCTCGATTCTCGGCAACTGAGCACTCGAGTGTTCATCCAATCATCGATTTTACTACATGAAAAATTGGCCAAGTGCGAGTCCGACTCACACACCAACCAATAATTTGACTATTAAAAGAAATTAACTCATTCACGATTCAAGACTCGTTCGTTGTCATTAGAATGCGGCCTCTAACTAATAATTACTTTAATTAAAACTGGCAGAAATACTCGACTGGTCGACTCGTTTGTATTAACACTTAAAAAAAATAAAAACAGTTTAAAAACGTTAACAAAAGTTCGAGAAAGGAGTATGTACCAACTCATACATACATAATAAATTAATAATATATCTACCTCACACATAATGTATTTTTTATAGAACTAAAATATGTATGTCAAAATTACACTCTGTACTTTTATGGCATCGATCAATAGGGCCCTGAATACAGACCAAATCTCTATAACAAACATGATGAACGGAAAACCATACAATCTTAAAGTTTCAGATACTTTTAAAAAGTTTCATAATTAATATTATAAATGGGAAAGTAACTCTGTCTGTGTGTCGCGCTTTCACGCCGAAACTAGAGAGCCGATTTTAATGAAATTTGGTACACAGATAGTCTAAAGCCCGAGAAATTACATACAGTGGAGTAAACTAATTTGGGGACATGGGAGTTCGGAAAGCCGTTTTTTTTTCGGATAATCGAACTACCTATTATGTATTTGTCTTTCGTGGAAAGGACAACACGTTTACATTTAGGTATTTTAAATCGAGAGTTTACTTTCACACCCCAAAATTAGTTTACCAACCATGTGGCTACTTGGAAGTGTCATACAAAATACAAATACAAAAATACAACATGTTTTATTTACGAAATTTGTTACAAAAATGGGTGGTTGTGTTTGGGGAATCCAGTTTAGCAATTTTTGCATACGAGTACAATTAACAAATCGCGACAAGTGCGCTGGCACTGTAGCACGGGAAGCGGGAGAGAGGCACACGCGGATCTTGCGGGCGTAGTAGTTCCAATAAGCGGTCGTTCCGTTGATCGACGTTCGGATAATCGACGCTCCACTGTACTTTTTAATGCGAAAAATGGGTTGAAATTGGGGAATAAAAAGATTTGTTTTCGTCGCAATAACCGACATCCACGCGGATGAAGCCGCGGGTATTAGCTACTTTTCAACAAAATTACAAAGAAGATACTCATTTAATGAACCGTATAAATCGCACAAAAGTCAATAAACAATAGGGAGTTGTTATAATCACTAACAAGCGTGTAACTCGGCGACTGATAGCAGCGAACGTAAACTAGCGTTGTTTTACGAGTAATGAGCGTACTCAAAGTGTGACACTGTAAGCCCCCCATAGTTGAGGTAACACCCAGGGTTAGTGGTGGGATTACTGTCACACTGTACTTACTACATTCGTATTTATGTTCGTACATGTACCCAAGCGGGATGCTTAACTTGATGCGTCTTAAATAATGTACAGGAGTTGGAGGGTGGTCTGAAGTTTATCGGTCGCTGTAGGATCTGGACTTAAGATAGCTAAGTGATCTATAAGCATCTGGCTAGACGCGGTGATGGCCGATGGAGCAAGGCTTTGACCGAGTGGTGGCCAAGGTCAGGCCAAAGAAACCAGGGCCGTCCTAAAGCTCGTTGGGTTAACGATATCGTCAAAGTCAACGGAAACACGTGGGTAAGGTGGGCCACAGAACCGGGAAGTGTAGCAGAAAAATGGGGAGGCCTATACTCAGCAGTGGGTGATTCCGGGCTGATAATTATGGTGATGATGAAGTGATAATGGATATGGTATTCTACCAGTGAGACAATCAGTCCTTTTTGAGTTTTCTTCTGTTTTATATAAGAAGAAACAGAAATACAATTATGTTCTCTAATTGTCAACAATTTCACACTAAGAATTTCTCCTGTATCGCAGGTGCGTTTACAAACATTTAAATATATAAATAAAAAGAAATGTTCTGACTGTCTGGGTGATCAACGCCCAGTCCAAACTCTTCTATCCAGAAAGCTGAAATTTCGCACATGTTTTTTGAAATTCAAACCCTAAAGACGCGTGTTTGTCAGCTATAGGGGATGAAAGTTGGTAATAATCGTCATTTTTGTAGTTTAATTACCATGACATACACGTGGGCAACGACGTGGGCTAAATCTAGTTAGCAATAAGTTTGTTCATGTATTAAAAATTGCAAAAATCAGATGGATGAAGATCGCTCTCCGCAGCGATCTTGTGTTATAAGGACTATATGTGTATGTGACTGCTCAAGCACACTACTTGACCAGTAACATACCTACTTAGATACTGAATAAAGTCGATCATCATGTGTGATAACTCACTGATATGAATTTTTTCAGTAATTATTGACAGAATCATATTTAGAGATATTATGCGACGATCTACAGAAGACTATGTGGACGCGACGCATAATATCCAGCGAGACGAAACGTATGGCTGGGGGTCGTTAACTGGCGGAGAATCTTAACACCGCGATTCAGAAAGATGACATTACTGTATAACACCATCTAGTGAGTAGCTACATAACACCCAGATCTGGATCACTATAGACCTTTCACAGTTATCTTACCTCTTCGCTTGCATCGCTGTTAAAACACAGTGAACTCTATGCTCGAACCAGCAAGGTGGTTTTTAGCTCGCTATCACTGACCACCCTGTCAAGATGCTAGTGATCCATATCTCCGCGATACTAAGGTTACTGTTTGACTGCAGCTGTCCGAATGACAACTATGAAAGGATTGCAGAGTCCAGTTCGAGGGGTCGCGCTATTGTATTGAATATTGTAGGTATTTATTCGTATGAATGGCACGTGTTTTCAAACTAAATTAAGCCTTCTGTAACTGGTATTATGTTTGGTTTTAAAAGATGCCTAGTAGAACATAGTATCCTTTAAAAAATTAAGTAAGATATCTCTTTATTTATAGAATCGAAATGTTTAATATTTTACAGTTCGATCTTATAATAAAACCTCATTTCATTACGACGATTTGGTTTTGTTCAAGTTGATACATATTATGTAGAATATCACACCTGTACCGATTGAGGGTTATAAATGTTACCGTGTGAACCCGATTTCAGGTCAATCTCTGATTGACCTGAAATCGGGTTCAAAATAACGATCATAGAGCAAACTGTTAAAATTAAGTTAGGTTGCAACTGTGATCAACAACGCGCGAGCCGAGCGAGCGTAGCGAGCGTTGCTACGCCATCGACCGGCGAGAGCTACATCCGCGTTGGGTGCAGTTACTTTCTTTGTTTGGGTTCGTGTTTCCTGAAACAATAAAACGATTTGACCTAGGACAAACTAGTTTTACCTGAAATCGGGTTTGACCGGGTAACATATTTATATTACACCCTCATTTCGCCAGTTATGTGACATAGTCGTGTAAAATTTAAAGCTTATCAACATTCCAGTCAGTAACAAAACACTCTAATTCCAATAGTACGTAACTAACTGAATTCATAACGCCGTGTAAAGTTGGCACAAAGTTAGTCGGCCGTGATTGCCGACACACGTCACATCATTTAATTGAGTTACAAAGCTTTCAACGTTACCTTTAGTGATCTGACGGGATCATTTAACATCTGATAGCTCGTGAAATATTTGGGTATTGTTGTGTAGACTGGAAGGGCTCGTGGCAAATAAGCTCGTGTGTTTGCCGAGGCTTGTTCGTGGGTAACCATCGTTTCCATATCCAGGTCCTCCACACCAGTGGGTCGAAAAGTAAGTCGTTACGGGTGGTCTGAAGTCGAAAAGTCGGACTACTCGGCTTTTCAAGGAATATCGGATTTTCCCATATTAGGGTTTTGGAGGTTGGAATACGCACTGTATAATATGCACTGTTTAATTTTATTAGTAGATTTTCCTAGTCTTCGCTACTATACATTATATACTTTGTTATAGAACATGGGGAGGTCGACCTTACAAAATATTCAGATAAACACTGCGAAGAAAAAACGGAACAAACTCAGGGTTAGCTCGGTCTCTTTGAAAGTCCTTACATTTATATTATGAGTATTTATATCTTGGTAATGCCCACAAAAGTAAAGAAAACCATTTCCATAAATCATAAATTAAGACAATAATATAATTACGGTCGCGGCAATCATCTGATATGACCGTGGAAACCGCAGCTGCGTTGTTACTTTAGCTAGACAGATTGTACCTGCTAGCACCAGCTAGCTGCTCTTGAAGGTCAAGGGCAGCTCGTTGTGTCTCTCGCACAAAAGACGCAAGAGTCACCATGAAACCAGTTGCCATCATGTACTACTCGGAGGGTGCATATCATTATACTTGTCGGATGAATGAATCCCAAGCGACCCCGTGGTGACATCACGTGATCCACTTACAAATCTCTCAAGTGTGGGTACACCACAGCATGCTTCTTCAGAGTCAGGGTGCTTTGAGCCTGCAGGAAGGGGGACATTGGCTGATAGCAACGGAGTTTAGACGTTACGGAACTGTACCCGATTCATTGTTCCCGGAGAAATATAATGTCAAGTGATTTGTAAGTTTAATAGAAATGTGTATCGCAACCATTGTGTTTTCATTGTAGGAAACCAAGACGGATTTCGTTTGCTCACATGATGTATTGTTGTTTGGATTTATTCCGTTAGGCTTAACGGAATAAAGCCAGACAATCTGACATACTAAATATTATATATTTGTGATGCGCCTGCCTAGCTTTAATCCTACAATCTCTGTTTTCCAAAAGTGAGGGTAAAGATAAACTTAAACAATAGAATAAAACGAACGTGGATAAGTAATGGTCTTAAACAGAGTTCTAAAACTAAGCGTTTCTTACGATATCAATATTATAAGAATAAAAATGTAATAAATAAGAGTAGATATACCTCATATTCAAAACTATTGCAAAGGTGTATCCACAATGCTAAACGAAATGCCAATATAAAGTTTATGAATAATAGTGACAACAAATGTAAAGCCGCATGGACAGTCATAAGACACGAAATACACACGGACCCCAAAGACAACATTGACCACATTAAAATTGACGACACCATACTAACCAAACCTGCAGAAATAGCCTCTGCTTTTAACAGTCATTTTACAAATTATAACCCTACTCAAAATTGTACAAATAGTTGCCGCAGTGATACCCTAACAGCTAACTCGATGTTCCTCACACCTTTATCCGAAAATGAGGTGAGGAAACATATATTATCATTGAAAAATACCAACTCTGAGGGTTATGATGAACTTAACACTAGAATTATTAAGACATGTGTTAATGAAATAAGTGGTGTGTTGACCTATCTTATTAACCTATCCTTTTCACAAGGAGTGTTTCCTAACGTTTTAAAAATATCTGTTGTCAAACCGATATTTAAAAAGGGTGAAAAATGTGACATGAATAATTATCGCCCCATAGCATTGATACCCATCATGTCAAAAATCTATGAGAAATGCATGTATCAGAGAATAGTTAACTACTGTGACAAATTCAATATTATAAAAAAAGAGCAATTCGGTTTTCAGAAACATAAGTCTACATCCTTAGCCATTTTCTCACTCTTGAAAGAAGTATTGAACAATATTAACAACAAACATCTAACGACAGGGCTATTCTTTGATCTTTCAAAGGCATTTGATCTGGTTACACATGAAATTTTAATTAAAAAACTTGAGGCTATCGGTATAAGAGGACTGCCACTTCAGTGGATATCGTCGTACTTAACTAACAGACAACAGAGAGTCACTGTCACTAAACTTAATGAAAGTAGGGACATGACAGAATATTCGTCTGAATATATAAGTACGAAACGCGGCGTCCCCCAAGGTAGCATATTGGGCCCAATCTTATTTCTGCTCTACATAAATGACTTAGTTAATGTAATCAATCACAAATGCTTCCTTTTTGCCGATGACATCTCCATAATTGTAACTAGTGATAAAAAATATAAATCAATTGCGGATCATGAAGCGGACATAAATAAAACAATAGACATTCTAATTAACTGGTTAAATAATAATAATTTATCTATTAATCTTAATAAATCAGAATATATACAATTTAATCAATCTTATAATAATACTTTTAATTTTAAAATGGACATTCCGAAAATTATACAAGTGACACGAACTAAGTTTTTAGGAGTAGTAATTGACGAACATTTAGATTGGAAAGCACAGGTGGATGCTGTATGCAATAAAATAAATAAATTTGTCTATGCTTTGAGACAAATAAAAAAAGTCACTAACATAAAAACGGCTGTGATGTCATACCGCGCGTATGTTGAGTCCTCACTACGGTATGGACTAATGATGTGGGGAAATGGTACTGACCACAATAGAGCATTTGTCGCCCAAAAGAAATGTTTACGTGCTATATACGAGATTCCATCAGACGAATCATGTCAACCTATTTTTAAAGAGCTTGGTTTGCTACCGTTACCTTCGTTGTATATATATGAAGCATGCATGTTCGTTCAAAAACACAAAGAACTATTCAAAACGGCAGAGGAAGTAAGCTCTCGAAGTCGGCGTGACCAATACAGACTTGTGCTGGATGCGCTTCCTCGATCAGCGAAATATAATAAAAACTCTCTGGCTATGTGTGTACGTCTCTATAATAAATTACCAAAAATGCTTAAAACATTAAATTGTAAATTATTTAAAATTCAATTATATAAATGGCTCAATAATAATAATTTCTATAGCATTAATGACTTTTTTAATATGAATTCAATGTAATAAATTTCAATGACAAAATGTATTTTAGTAAGTAAGTTTGCACGCTTTAGTTTTAAGCAAAACATGTCTGATCTAATATCTTTTAATAACACCTTGTATACCATGTTTTATGCAAATAAAAAATATCTTATCTTATCTTATCTTATCTTACAACGTTGGAACCAGAAACTAGTGGTTCCAACGTTGTCTCAAAAGTTTACAAAACTGTTGAAAAACTAACTTTTTAGGTCACTGTAAACCCCTTTCAATATATTTTAAAAGGCTGCTCATGCCCACAGAATACTTTTAATTTTTTTTTTCCCGAAACTCAGCTTCATGAAAAATATCTGTTTAACGGACGAGGATGGTTCCGTATCACGTTAAGATCCTAAATTTCAAACCATATTTTTCTTTCTTTGTTTAAAACGTCTTAAATCTCAAGAATACTAAAAATATGAGGTTACCCTTGATCTCTCAGTATCGTGAGCATTTTAGTTCATGTAGTTATCTGTTTGTAACATATCTTCGCACACAAGTCTGCTCGTTTCGGCTACAGTTTTTAGCCAAAACGGCCCCCTGGGGCAGGCAACAGACACACAAATGAATGCCTTATGAATGTTTCACCTAGTGTTAGTGAAAACGGGTTTGAGCATAGCTACGGATCCCTGAACATGTCAGACACAATAGCAACAGTGGGTCACGCGGACTTGCTCGTGGAGTCGTGGCGAAATCCTACCAAGTTTTACGTCGATATGACGTCAAACATTATGTTTCTTATTTTTATATCGAACTCATTTCGAAATTTTAAGACGTCAGGGGATTATTTTAATGAAAGACTGATAGCCACCCCTTTCCACTTTTACCTTGTTTTATTGCAAAACTAGACGCAATAACTTTCGAAACTGTGGTATCAAAGTGAAACGTCAAAAATAATGTTTTCTAAAGAATGGGGAAATTGTTTAGCAACTTCAACTCAGACTTGTACGTTGACGTTGGATCCATAAATACTTGATATTGTATCAATTTATACTAATATTATAAAGCTGAATAGTTTGTTTGTTTGATTGATCGCGCTAATCTCAGGGACTACTGGTTGGAATTGAATATAATTTTTTGTGTTGGAAAGTCTATTTATCGATGAAAGCTTTAGACTATAGTCCACGCGGACGAAGTCGCGGGCAAAATGTAGTGTCTGATAAAATGGCACACAAGTTCTTGTTCGATGTGCAAACAATCTATACATATAATAAATCTGTAGAGAAATCGTTTTTGTACATCGAAAATATTTTTAAAAAAAATTGTCAGGGTATTAAAGTATAACCAACAGAACACATTTCCAGCATTTTTGGAATTTTTGTCTGTTTGTCTGTTTGTCTGTTTATCTGTTTGTCTGTTTGTCTGTTTGTCTGTTTCGATGACTAAGCATCACGTCCAATTTACGAAACGAATGTAGGTAACTTTTATACATAAATATTGTGCGTAACTTGGGCTATTACTTAGTCTTTGTTTCATCGTAATCGGTGCTCTCTATCAAAAGATATATGAATTTATAGTTTTCAAGAAGAACTTATCGTTATGGTCAAGAATGAGACAAGCAACGACATCTATTGAACGAATATGGTACCTACTTATTACTAAATAAATGCCTTCACAAGATAACTTTAAAAAAGTTATGATAGCAAAAGGTACGTAGATTAAGTCTAAATGACGCTGCTTTCAAAATCTACATAGCAGTTTATCTTCGTCTTCGACAGATGGCGTTATTCATTTGATGTCATTTTCTGAACCGCGGTGATGGTAAACATACACACATTATGTTTCGTGAATAGTCAACAAATATAAATTTACCAATTACACAGTATTAAAATACTATTTTTTTTTAAACTAAATTAAAATTAGATAAAACCCAAGACATATTTTTTTTTGTACCGTGTGGGAATCGAACCTGCGACACGCAGTGCTACTGTTAATCGTCCAGCCATTGCACCAACCATGTCATCATATAGATGTGGTGTGTTGTTAGCCCTATGTGTCGAGGCCGCGGTATCTCTTTCGAACAACCCGCAGCCCCAACGGGCGTCGGTCCTTGGGGGCCCCTTCAATGTTGCTGACATCTCTTTGAGACGCGCGTGGAACACGAACGCGCCTCCATCGTCATAGGACGGACGAACGATTAACTAGCCCGTTACTCACCGTTCATAGGCCCGCGCCTACGGTGGCCGGAAGCCATCATGTGTGCCCGGAGCGTCTCCCGCGGCGGCTGGGACGAGAGGTTGTCTCCCTCTCACGTTCCGCCACCTCTTTCGCTAGCATTACTGCTTCGCAGAAGGAGGTGGCGGCCATTTCAGATTCGATGTCCCAGATTCGGTACAGGTACCCTCTCGAAACACCCTCTAATCCCCCCTTTTTTTTGTGGTTCGTAAATTATCAAATGACTCATCCCGCTCTGGGCGGAGCGGAAGAAAGTGTCAGACTTCTACTGACTAAAAACCACCCACGTTCCTTCTTAGCCCTTTGTGTTTTGGGGCCATGGTATCTTTTGCGGACAACCCTCAGCCCCGGCAGACGTCCCTTTGGGGCCCCTTAATTGTTGCTGACATATCTTTGAGGCGCGCTTGGAACACGAACGCGCCAACGACAATCTGTCTGCCTGTCGACTATAATGTACCTGTTTCAAATTTCTAAACTTTAGTATGAGACATAGTCAGTACTTTGCATTACTCTCTTCTTATTTTCTACAGCGTCAGTAAGTTAACGCAGGGCAATGATAAATTGTACTTTTATCTAAGCGACGCATTTTAGTTTCCGACAAGCACGCGAACGAAGTCGCGGGCACAGCTAGTATAATATAAGACTAGAATTCTGGAACTCGGTACAGCGAAAAGTAGAAAGTATCCCTGAATCTGGTAGTAACTAGAAGATAAAAAGCAACATTGTTATCAATCACACTTATCTCGTGAAGCAATAAACCTAAAAAATCATATTAGGCTGAAAGAATAAATAAATTCTCTTGGGAAAACTGTCTGGTAACAACCTTTTTAAATAAATATAAACATTTCACGTACAGTCTGGGAATTTATTAGATAAACTAGATTAGGCCATTAGGAGCCTGGTCTAGAATATCATAAGGTCAAACGGCTAGACATTCACTGAATAAAAGTAGCACGTCTCTTTAATTAGGTAAAAAGATATAAAGATTTTCTTTGAATGTCTTCCATGAGTTCGTAAAGTTTTTGAATTAGATTTATAGGCAATAAAAAAACGTTGCCCCAAACTAGGAATTTCTCCTGTATCGTGGGAGCGTTTACAAACATTTAAACTCACTTACACCAAAACCCAGACCCAAAACAACTATCTGTAGGTCACACAAATATTTGTTCCAACTCACGTCAAACTATACATCTTTACAACGCATGTAATCACACCTGTAATCTCTAAAAGGTTAGGCAGAGAGAGACATTACTATAGGACACGCACTATGTACATCATCGTCATCATTTCAACTTAAAGACGTGCACTGCTGGCCATAGGCCTCCCCCAGGTGTTGCCACATTAACCAGTTCCGTGCGTCTCGCATCCCAGAAGGTCCCCACTACCTTCACCAGGTTATTGGTCCACCTTGTGTAAAGCCTTCCAATGCAACGTGTTCCAGTTCGCGTTCGCCACTCCAGATTATCCCCCCATCGGCCATCCGTTCTACAAGCCCGTGCCACTGCCACTTAACAATTTTTCGAGCTATGTCGGTAATCTTAGTTCCCTTGCAAACGTCTTCAATCCTGATGTGATCCCGCAAGGAAAATCCAAGCGTAGCCCTCTCCATTGCTCTATGGATGATTTTGAGTTTTCTAATGAAGCCATTCGCAATATCACTGGCAGCACACACTGGTTGTGACCAGTGTGTGTTGCCAGACTTTCGTCTTGAGACACTGCGTTAAGTTGGACGAGACGATACCGCGCAACTTCCGGAACACTACCTAGCTTAGTCGGATACGACGATTCACCTCTTTCTCGAAGTTGGACCTCACCTACCTAATTGGATCGTTTGACCCAGATGGACATTTAATCTTCTACAACTTCGAGTGCAGTCTCCGATCTTGCTAGATGTCACATTGGCATTCGGTTTTTCCATGCTAGTTTTAAGATCCACTCTTCCGGAAGCTCTACTGAGGTCATCGAGCATGACCAATGACCGATGATGACCGACCGACCGACCGATGATGTCGATGATGACCATTCCAATTCCATTCCAATGCTCGATGATCCTCCATAGAATCATGTAGATATTATTATGTTTAAATAAATTCACTTACTTTCACATTAATAGCCACATCATAGTTCCAGATAAACCTTTGACAACGTCTTCATGTGCCTAGCCTGCCTTTCCTCAACTACGTTGGTGTCAGCTTCCAGTCAAACTGGATGCAGCTTCTTAATACAAGTATTTTATATGGAGCGACTGCATATCTGACTTCCACAACCTAGTTGTAATAATACGATAACCCTTAGTAGATAAGATTGGCTGGTCTACAAATACCAGTCGAGACCAAACAGCTTCACGTGTTTTCCGAGACACGGAGGAAACTCGTTATCTAATGACAAGAGCGGCTTTACCTAGAACATCGCCCATGTGGCTGTTATACAGTCTGTAAACAAACCCTGCACGATGCCGTTAACCAAGCATTATGTACATCAAACTTAGTACTCCTACGAATAAAGTATTGCTAGAAAACGATTTTTTTTTGGGATGTAAAATCACATGTTACGTTAAAAGTTAATGTAATTCTTAAATCATTATGCTAGTGTATGTTTTGAATAGTTAACGGGTCATAGAGGTAATTTAAGTAAAGATATAACCTGCAAAACTGGTATTTAAAAAAACAGCTGTGAAAAATGTATATAATCAATATCTCCGTAACAAGGAGGTTCCCAGGTCTAGAACAAGTGGCTATCGGCTTCCTTAAGGGTACTTTTACACTCTTTATTTACACGAGTTCCTTAAACTTTAAACGCAGTGTCACACACAATTGTATCACAACAGCTGCTGCATAAATCCCTTATGGCTATTATAAAGTGTAGCTACAAGCACGGCTCTGCTGCACGTCGACAAGAGCTTGTTCACTTCACCGCGCCGCCGCCGCTTGTTACATGCTCAGTTAGCCCACCTGCCAGGCACACTGCAGGAAATAGATTCACCTTACAACGTACTGTGTGACTTTATCCTACAAATATGTCAGCTACTATCCATAATCATTGTGCTTCGATTTACGGTTGCAAAATAGCTGTCTTTTTGCTACATACTATAAAACAAAGTCCTCCACCGCGTCTGTCTGTCTGTCTGTTTGAGATAAACTCAAAAACTACTGCACCGATTTTCATGCTGTTTTCACCAATCGATAGGTTCTCGAGGAAGGTTTTAGTATATATTTGTTGAACCCCTAAGGGAATTAAATAGGGGATAAAAGTTTTTTGGAATATTTTTCGATATTCACGCGGACGACGCTAGTATACCTACTAATAAATATAACAAAATTGAAGAGTTCGTTTGTTTGTTAAAAGCCCTAATCTGTAGAAGTACTAATTTGAAATTCTTCTGACATTTGATAGCGCAATTTTTGAGGAAATTATAGTCAATTTAATATCACGCTACGACCTTATGGAGCTGACCGAAATGAAAGAAGGCAGAAATGGCGGACAAAACCGCGTGCTATTTCATTTAACATTTGAATCATTCTATGATATTTGTATCGGGTAGTGGTTTGAAGTGATTTGAGTTTGATATTTTCTGGTTTAATACTGGGTAATACGATACTCTTTGGTAAGAGGTTTTTTCATTATATTGCAACAACTTAGACCAAGATCGCATCAGCTCAAGCCAACGCCACGTCCACACATATTGTATATTGTAAAATATACAATATATACCCATCCTACAGAACCTACCTAGATATTGGAGTCTTGCTAATATCGTACTCAAGTCTTACAGCCTTATTCATAAAAAATCCTTAATTGAGGTTTGAAGGGTCTGTTAGTTAACAGACTGATTAAGCTTGTTTGACGGTTGTCAAGAAGTATGATTCATAAACGCTTGCTAGCAGTCTGATAACTAATGAGCTGCTGATAGACGGATTAGACGCGTTATGTTGGCTATCTTGACAAATCAAAGACAAAAATTGGCCTCCTCGAGAATTTAAAAAAAAATCGACAGCAGTGACAGCAAATTAGCGGGAAAACGCAAATTGAAGACACGAGAGCTTAGTAATTTCTTGTGATTTTAAAAATGAATACCACAAAAAAAGGGGGTGATAATTGGACAGCGGAGGATTATTAGTGTTAGTGTTAGCAGAAGGTACCCATGTTAAATGGTATTTAAAAAAATTACATTAGGTACCTACCTAAGTAAGGACTTTGTAACATTTATTCTTTGTGTATTTACCTGGACATTCAAAGAATAGTATCCTTTGCGGTTTATGTAGTATTGGGCTGCATTGCCGCCGTATTTTTTAATTTTAATATGGGTGCAATCAATGCACCCAATAATTGTCGGAAACGCCCGCAGCGCGTAAAATCGCCGACAGGTCTCTTCCCTCTCGGCCGCGTTACTGGGCATTTTTATATAGTGAGCAGAGTGATTCGCCAGTGCTCGCGCCACCGCTGCACACACCCTGCTTACCGTCGGCTGCGAGAGCCCGTGAAGCTCTGCAGCATCATCTTGGACCTAAAATGTATGGTTTTATCAGTATGTAAAGTTAGGTCCTCGGCACAGGTTATTTAATAACATAATCGGGTGACATCGTAAGAGATCTTAAAAAAAAAATAAGTTTTATGGCAGATAGTAAATAGGTAATGCTGGATATGCTTACTTCTTTGCGCCCCCAACATCTTATTGCAGTAAGAACCTGCAGCTCTGGTGTCAGGCTGGCGCCTCTTCAGTCCTTGGTGAGGTCCGCCCTCACCAATTGAACAATAAATTGGACAGTCCCCTTGTCAAACCGGTACCGTCGCCGAAATTCTATATCGGGCAGATCCTCTATAGGATCTGCCCTTTGATTATACACCTTGCGACGCCGCGGTTGTGGTTGTAAATTAACAACTTCCATAGCCCGAATTGCCTGGATAGCTTGCATTGTCACGAAAAGATAAAATTTGACGATACAACCCCAAGATCAACTTTAAAAAAAAAGTGAAATGTTTGTTTTCCCGCCATTTCCGATCCGCATGTATAAGTTGTAGTGCAAAAAGCCGTAATTATGTTATTCATCCTAATTTTATTTTTTTCATATTCATTGTTATTACACGTATCATCTTAAATACATAATTAAGAGGATTTTTAAATACAAATGCCTGAAAATAAATTTTCCTGGATTTTTTTAAATCTTTGCGTAACTCTCCCTTCACTAAAATTATCTTCGTTAAGGTTTTTTGCTCTTGTCAAAGTCAGCTGTTCAAATTTGTGGCGGCCATTTTGTGACTTAGCAGGGAGATAAAGGAGGGTCAACAGTCCTCTAACTTTAGCAGAGCCTTGAGGGACTGATTAGCGTTAACAGACGTTTATGAATCATGTTTTTTAGCATCAGTCCTTCAAGGAGCCTTCAAGGAGGCTCTAACTTTTTATGAATAAGGCTGTTAGTATCTATCCGCGTCTGGTGTGACCCGGTGTACGACCGAAGAGTTCGGCTTACATCAACCACTATAGATAACACTAATACAACCGTTTTTTTTTTGAAGGGTGGAAAATCATTAAATGACTCCTTCCGCTCTAGGCAGACCGGTAGGGAGTGGCAGACTACTACTGACTAAAACCACCCA
This sequence comes from Diarsia brunnea, assembly GCA_949774965.1. Classification (NCBI taxonomy): domain Eukaryota; kingdom Metazoa; phylum Arthropoda; class Insecta; order Lepidoptera; family Noctuidae; genus Diarsia; species Diarsia brunnea. The sequence continues at coordinate 35,250,758 of OX458996.1, forward strand.
TGGTCTTTCTTAGCCCTTTGTGTGGAAGCCGCGGTATCTCTTTCGAACAACCCGCAGCCCCGACGGGCAACACTGATACAGTTTCAATCAGTAGCATAGCAGGACGCCATTAGGCTTGTTGTCACTAATATGCACATTAATTCTACGTGATCCGGAATCAATCATTGTGCTGAATTGCTTTTTGACGTAAGTACACCGGCGATAAATCCCGGCGAGCCATTAATTAATGGCAATACAATATAATGGCAACTACACAATACGAGAAAACAGTTAAAATAGTTACATAATAAAGACATCAAACCCGCAATACTCGAAAGGTTAAGCAGAGGTGTAGGTACATAATAGTACACCCACATTTCGCCAGTTATGTTAAAAGTACCAAGCAATACCGCCTATTACTCGTCATGTCATCATCAGAATGTCATAGTTATGTAGAACCAAAAAAATTTAAAACATGTGACATCTACCAACCCGCACTGGGCTCACGCGGTGAATAACAGCTCTTCCATCCCTCCCATCAGTCCCTGCAGTGGGAACATTGTAGGCTGATGATGATGATTATGGGGCAGACTATAAGGGGGTTTCCTCCGCGACTAATATCAGGAAATTACTATCGGAAAAAGCACAATAACACTTTACCAGACCTGGAAATCAAACCCAGGGCCGACCGCGGGATACCGCGGCCTCGACCTAAAGGGCTAAGAAGAAACATGGGTGGTTTTTAGTCAGTAGAAGTCTGACACTCCCTTTCGCTCTGCCCAAGAGCGAGAGGGGTTATTTGATGATTTTCAACCAGCCAAAAAAAGTTAAAAAAAGGCTGCCCGTCGGGGCTGCGGGTTGTTCGAAAGAGACCGCGACCTCGACATGAAGGGCTAAGAAGGAACATAGGTGGTCATTAGTCAGTAGAAGTCTGAAACTCCCTTTCGCTCTGCCCAAGAGCGAGAGGGGTTATTTGATGATTTTAAACCCGCCAAATAAATTAAAAAAAAGGCTGCCGCGAGAGACCGCGGCCTCGACATGAAGGGCTAAGAAGGAACATAAGTGGTTTTTAGTCAGTAGAATTCTGACACTCCCTACCGCTCTAACCAGAGCGGGAGGAGTCATTTGATGGTTTACCAACCTCCGGAAAAATAAAAAGGCTTCTCGTCTTAAGTTCAGTAATACTGCTTGCGAGCTCAACTTTAACGAGGCAATTTAGAAAACTATGTAAGTAGGTCATGAAAACTAATATTTGAATACAATGATAAAGTAATTGGACTGAAACCCACCGTTGTTTAATTAACTGAACGAAATTAGTTTATTATGAATAATGGTAACTGTTATGTATACCAAAAACGTTGACCTGGAAATATAATTATATCTTTCAGAAAAATCTCCAATATTTTCTTTAAAAATTGTATTGCTTCTCGAAGAAAATGTCGTGACAAAGGTTTTGGATATGAATGTAGATGGGTATGAGAGTAGAGGAAGACCAAAGAAACGATGAATGGACTGTGTTAAGAATAATATGGCAAAAAACATGAGGTGACAAGAGACAGAGAAGTATGGAAGAAGAAGACATGCTGCGCCGACCCCAAAGGAATTGAGAAAAGTGCAAGAGAAATATGATTGCTTCTCGAGGTTGATAATGGATTGGCAACGCTTTAATCTCATGACTCATCATCTATCTCTAATTTGCATTGATGAAAAAGGATGAGTTACTTTGATATAAAATAAATTTAGAAATACATAATTAATATTCGATTAAGCAAACGGTTGGTAAAATAGGTGCAGTTAAAATCGAATAGAAGCTCTTTCTAAAATTATTTTATCAGATAAAGAGACGTTTCCCTTATGGTTAAGTGGGATAGGTGGAACATGCTTACGGCATAGTATGTCTTGGTTCCACAAAAGGAACATGCTTACGGCATAGTATGTCTTGGTTCCACAAACGGAACATGCTTACGGCATAGTATGTCTTGGTTCCACAAACGCTATCAACACACATTTGCCGTGATGGGACGTACGACGTACGTATTCTTTACCTTTACCAACACCCGGACATTACTAACAGAACTGTTGACAGATGCTTTTCAATTTTGATAGTTTTTCAAACGCTGCAAAACTCTGCAGAAAATTCAATCAATCTGAAACTTAAACTTTCGGGTAGCTACTCGTACTAATCTGTTATAGACGGCTCGGTTAGCGCAGTGGCTGAGCGATTGACTTCTGCGCTGCGTGTCACGAGATCTATCCCCGCACGGAAAAAGAAATTGGTGTAACCCACAGGTAGTTGTTCTGGATCTTGCTGTGTGTGAAAGTTTAAACGTTTTTAAACGCTCCCAACATGCAGAAGAAATTTCTATTTTGAGGCACGTTTCAAAAAAAAGAACAGTACTTTAGAACAGAGCTGTAATTCTCAAATGAACTATCATTGCAAGAACTAAAGATTAAATGATTAAATAAAACAACGATACTTTTTACAACAGTTCCTTCAGATCGAACCATCAAAACGATCACATCCATATTTCAGCCAGTAACTCGCAATGCTCTGTAAATTGTAATCTTGGCAAGAACGAATCTTCCTTTCCGACGTGATTGCATCTATCTTTATCTGAAAAATGCCTGCAATTCCGACATTGCAAATAAAGTGTGGAATTCCGTCAATTCGCATTGTAAAAGTCTGTAGTTGTTTGCAGTGAATTTGAGCGAATTGTCTTATTTAATAGACATTTTTAACACTAGTTAACTTTGAAATGGTGTACTAAAGCGGGAAAATTGGATTACCGTGCGGTGTAAAACGGGTAAACGGGTAGACGGGAGTTTTTAAACTTTTTAAATGGAACGGTAAATTTTTTGACGGCTGTTTTCAATGATGTGAAGTGTGGGTGCTACTAAGTGAAAGCAACATGTTTTTGTGCCCACATTTTGGAACTACTGGGCACTTTTGAGTTTGCCTCGGAAAGTTAAATTAGGCTGGTGTCCGGATAATTGGACCTTAGTCTGTTGCAGGATTTTTTATAATATAATAGATGATCAATATTACATTTAGCTAGAAAAATTATAAATTAATGATAAACAGAAGGCGATGGGTCATGATGACTCAATATGAGTTTATGTGAAGACACTTTGAGGAGATTTCGTGAGAAAATTAATTACAGTAGATTCCCGATTATTGTTATTCTGTATAATCGATTTCTAAGTAATGAAAAATGTATATGATTTAAAAGTCACGTAGGGAACCTTCACAAGGACATACGTCATTTAAACAATGAGATATAAAAACACGGTATTTAGAGCCATAAAGAATATAAAACGGATAATCGGATATAAGGATAATCGAGGTTCGGATAATCGGGATTCTCAGAAAAAAATAAATGACAGGAACATGTCTACAGTAGACCTTGATTTTATGAAATAAAAATAATGGATGCTGTAGAAGTGTTATTCAGGAGGAAAAAAAGGAAATACATTTGTATGGAGAATCGCTGCTCCTGCAGGGTTATTACGTTTCTATTTAAATGTCAGTGGCTATCATAGTGTCCATCGATTAACTGTCAAATGGTTCCATTTTGTACCAAACCATAACCATTTGACAGTTAATCGATGGACACTATGATAGCCACCGACATTTGAAAAGATACGCAATAACCCTGCTGTTCTCTCTTCACAAGAGACCCGCTCGCGCTTGACGCCGCTCTATCTCTCTATTCATATAATGTAGTCGTATATCCCATGGCAAGCCTACCCCGCCGTAACATGATGCTCAAAGCCGAGTTACCCGCTTGGGGGCTACTCGCCGAGTAAAAAAATAACGTTTGGCTTGCAAGGGGTAAAAGCTCTTTTAAATTACACAGGTAGTACACCTGTAGTATCGTTGTAATATGTTCATCGGAATATTTTCAGACTGTCGAGGAAAGGAAAATGTTTATTAGCCAGTTAATTCACCCCATGTTACTGTATTGTTTTCTTTTTTAACCCCTACTGCATTTTATAAAAAATCTGGAAATTAATTTGTTATATGTGTTTTTGTTTCCAATAAAGAATCTTTATTAAAAAAAAAGTTTAAGGGCACTACTATGAACGTATTATCATAGTTATATGAAATATAATTAATTAATTAATATCATAATTATCTTGTTATGATGTTGCATGAACAAAACATGACATTGCGGTTGTTACGTTAAACGAGGGACTTATTGAGGCAAGGTATTCAGTATTCGATTCTCGTTCCTAATGTGTAAAGAATCTATAACCTTAATTTGTGACGTAATTGTGGCATGGCCCGCATGCTCCCCAGATCTCACTTTATCAGATGTTTCTTTGTTGCCATTGTCCTACGCCAGTTTTAAAACTTGAAGGGAAAATGGATTATACCTGAAAGTCATTAACACTTGCATATTTTCTATAAACGTAAATGAAGGAGAAGAACATAATAAGATTATATTCTTTTATTTTCCACTTTTCTGCCCTTATTCCAATTAATTTGGGGTCGGTGCAGCATGTCTTTTTCAAACTATTCTTCTTGTTGTTCTCTTAATATTTCTCATAAAATATCTTCAAATTGTTAAAACATAATTTTGAAACACAGTTTTCCACAACACTTACCACGACCAATTAAAACATCTCTCGACAAAACGGAAGTACTTACATCACTTATATAACTTAGATTGAACAACTTTCCTTGAAGTGAAACGTAATAAGTGAATGAAAAGCTGAACAAATGTGGCGAGTCCTGATCCAGCGGTTGTTAATTACGTGAAATCTTTGCTAAGCATCGGTGTCAGTGTCCCGGCCACCCGGCGATTCGTCTGCGACGTGACGGGCTAAGCGCAACAAATGTCACGGTGTCGCGTGAAGCGGACACGCGCATGAGCGGAGCGACTAGCAGGCTGGGAACCTTGTGTTTCATATTTTTCGGTAGGAAAATTAAATAGATTCGAGAACATTACATATCATCCCTTAAACTCCACCACTCCACCACTAATTGTGTATCCTAAATTATCATTTATAACACAGTCTAGTGTTGAATAAGCTTTACAAATAAGGCCAAACAGAACCACGGGAGCGTTAAGTAATTTAGGCAACGAATGTTCAGTTTACAACATGGAAGGCTGGATGAACAACCTTTTTTTTTTTTTGGGGGTGGGAAATCGTCAAATCGCTCTTGGGCAGAGCGAAAATGAGTGTCAGACTTCTACTCACTAAAAACCACCCATGTTACTTCTTAGCCCATGTCGAGGCCGCGGTATCTCTTGCGAACAACCTTACAATGATTTCCATCGTGTGTTAAGCAACTATCAAACAGATGTCAATATTATTTTCTTTTTTTTAAACCATATTTAATTTTATTCTCTAGAACAACGACACTACTAACGTTCGCTACTAGCTTTTTTCAGTCTCTCAATCAGATTTTTCTTTGTCACGCCCGCTACATCCCATCACCAAGTCCGACCCCAACGTAGATACAAGGGCAAGACTTAGTCTGTACAAATGACATGACATTTGTAACGTCCCCCGAACTAAATACTTTGAATTCTAACATCAAATGTGCTGCTTAATGGACTCGCATTAGTCTCCGGTAAGGGACGGAGACGTACGCTCGTGTAGTACGTGACAGCTGTGGTACATGCTAGTTTGTACAGTCATCTGCAAAATTGCATGGATACTTTATTGTCTATTTTCCTGTGAACGTTTATAGTCGATAACTAGTTTACGTAGGCGTCATTTCTCGTTCCACACGTATTTATTTCTGAAATGTCCACGCAATTTTGGGGGTGCCTGTACGTCGGGACACGGCGGGACAGTGATAAGTTAAGTCATTGATATTGCTTTTTGGAGAAATTGTCTTTTGTAATTTACATCTTTGTAAGGTATGTTGTATCTATTAGGTGTGTTGAGCTTCTACGCTAATATCTGAAGGGGCAAAATAGCTTCAGATGTAGAGGGAACCACTCTTTCCCTAATAAGAAGCTAAAGCTACATTGTTCCCGAACATCATAGACGGTCCCTTTGGGTAATTTCCGGACGCGAAGCAAACGAAGCCGCGGCTAAAAGGTATAAAATACAATTAGTTTCGAAATCGTGGAATCACACAATTGTGATTAATTGAATATAGAATTATTGAAGCAACAAGTCAAAGAAAGATAGTCAAAATAATTAAATAAACTCTGTTCTCTATTGTGTACTGTGGTTCTATTCTGTTAATCGGGTTTTTACTTACATTATGTGCCACGGGGTCTGAATGTGTGTCCAATTGATGGCAATAGACTCGCCCCCTATTACGTGGGACTTAACCACAACTGTCGAAATATGGGTGTTCTTTGGTACACCTCTGTCAAACCTTTCAGGTATAACAGCCGTGATGTTATGTATATTGTATCTTGCATTAGTAATTTGTCCAATTCTCGTGTTCTTATAACAAGTTTAATTTTGTCTATATCTATTGTTCTGTAAAAATGTAAATTATATTTGAATCCTTTATGTTTCTACCACTTCAGTTAGCAGAGTAGTTCCCAGAGCTGAGAATAAGCTTCTACATTGCTCGTCTTTTTCAGTTTGAGGGCCCTTGAGAACCCTCCTCAGTTATTACAGCGTTCAATAGGGTTGTTTCAAGTCTCTCTTAGCCTTTAAATCATAACAGCCATTGCTTTCAACACCACGAAATTCACGTATTTTTATTATACGAGTAATAACGATATACCGTTCGTTGTTGTAAATTAATAATAATATGTTTTCAAAAAGTGTTGTGTGCTTTTTGATGGTATCTTCATACATATCTGTAGCAATGTATTTTGAAACATATTTTTTGTATGAAATCTCAACATTATTGATGATTTTAACAAAAATCTTTTAAAAAACGAGCCCGTAAACCTCTTACAGCACTTAATAGAATGAGCTCCTTTTCATTTCCCAAGATAAAAACATGAAAGCGCTCTTTCTCATCAATCTTTTAATAATTACGTCACAAAAAGAAAAGAACGCGGACCCTTGAAAGTCTATTACAAAAAAAAACGTAATCCCGTAATATTTCACTAAGACAAGCGTTTACCACGTTGTTTCTCATTTCCTCCATAAAGCTGGGCAAATGGGAAATCGTCGAAAATCCAATTGTGCTACAACAAAAGAAAGCGCTCAATTAAAACTGAAGATTGTGAAAAGAATTTCACTTTAAAGTGAACAAAGTAAATATCTGGATTTAAGAAAGAAAGAAAGAAAGAAGTCGACAACGTCGGACTTACCTGCTTGTTTTTAAGATTGGATGAAAAGGTCGCGATGATAAAAACTTTGTAAATAATTCCGTTGAATATCTAGACAGGTTTTGGTGCCGATATTCAGTGTTGAAAGCAATTTTTGTTCCGTAATTATTATTGTTTCAGTATGAATTTTGTGCTTTCGTCTAGTGGTCGTAAGGGCTAATATGTAATAAGGTTTTAGGTTCCAGCTAGGTCCAGGTACATTTGGTCTACATGGACCTAGCTTGAACCAAACCAAAACTAATACAAAAAAAGCGTTATAAAATATCGGGATTTTCCGTCGAGATTCGGGATATGTACTCTGCGCCTAACCCATAGGAAGGATACAATTCCGTGATACAATCAATTTTGTGTTACCTTTCTGACTTAAAATATATCTCACAATAAGCGTCTTGTGGGTTTGTATCCCAAATGCCAACATATTGCCATCGATTCTATATTAACGTAGGTGGAGCCGGCCGCCTATCCATTTGATCCCCTAATCGCTTTCCACGGCACACATGGAGAAAAATGGCGCCGGCACCGCGAGAAAAAATCCCCTTTCATTAATATCAAACTGGGCTCTCGACTCTCGAAGTATTAGTTAAGTCAGGTTTATCCACGACCTGACTGCATCATTTTTACTTACCAAAGGAAACCTTTTACGTTGAGAAAAGTTGTTTCAGACTATAAGGTGTTATTTGAGAATTACTACAAGGTGTTGGGATGGGAGCAAAATTGACCACTTCAAGGTTTGATCAAACTGAGAACACCAGAGACTGACACATATTTCAGAACATTAACTACCTCGTCGGACTAGTGGTTGCAAGCGCGACTGCTCAGCATACCCATTCCCCGGTCGGGCAACGTGATATAGTATTTTCCATCAGGAATTTCACATTAACAGCCACGGAGTCTGCATTCGTGCCCAGTTGATGGCAAGTGGCCCTATTACATGGAACTTAAAGATAACTGGCGCAATGTGAGCATATCATTAGGTACACCTCTGCCTGATTCTTCGGGGTAACAGGCGTGAAGTTATATTAATGTTATGGAACTTCCAGATTCCGTAGCCCAGACCCATGTTCAAAATTAGTTTGTACCGACGCGACGGAACATTTAATTTAACCTTAAAAATAAAAAAGGGTGAAACTTAATACTCAATATAAAACGGATAACAGAATAATAGAAGTGATATACACAGTTAAACCAGAAGCGTGTTGAGTGTCAATCAATGGCATTAAGGCTATAGTCCCGACCCCATGCAATTCACTATCCTTAAAGAATTATCCCTTTTACAGGGATATCCTTTTACCGTCCTACCTCCGACCAACACTTTGTGAAAAATGCTGGCTTGTGTTGCGGTACGATATTTTCTACTTTTTTCAACTGTTGCCCCATTTTGCTAACAGTTCGTGAAAGCCAAAGTTTTTCTTTCATTTATTTGCTTGTTGAGAGGAGTGATGTTTTGTCGCTAGTTTCATCCTATTTTTCTGGTCTGAATTTGTATACTCGTCGTTCTCTATTCATTACAAAAGATAAAAAGCAATTCTTATCAATCTATAATCCTCGCACTGCTGAGAGACCGATCTCTTTCCTTGGAGATTAGGTGAAGCTTAATCCAATACCCTGAAGCATATTCAGCATAATACGGATTGAGAGATGATCTAAGAGTTTTAGATTCAAATGAATGCCGAAACCACCGAATGTTTTCCTCCACCATTTGTTCCTACCTAACACAATCGTATCGAATCAATCCGACAACCGTGTTACATGTACTAACGTCCGCGTCTCGACACATCGGCGTGCGACCAGCACGTTGATTGACGGGTTACACGCTCCCAGTATAGATGATAATGAGTACGACACGATGACATACTCTGAACATGGGTCATTTGCCGACACGTGTCGACCAGTCGTCCTGAACCTGTTGACAGACAGACTATTAACTAACTACTAATACGAGTATATGGACTGTAGGAGCGCGTGTGTAATCTTTGGGTTAACCCGCGCTTGACTAGGTTTATCTGAAGAAGTCCACCCATTACATTCCGAGTTTCTTCCGTGTCTCAGAAAGAGAGAGAAAGAGTTTGTAGTACTACAAACTCTTTCTCTGGGTCTTTTAACTGGGTTGTTGAGGTCAGATAGGCAGTTGCTAGACTGGAAGCCGTCCGAAAGGCTTGGCTGATGGTGATGTATGGACGGTATACGGCTAATCAAAATGTTTTTCTGACTTCTTGATATACGAGTAAATAGCTATAGTATCTGACCCACATTAGCCAATCCCAAGGAAGCCATTTCCCTCGGCCAGCTTCATATATTTTCCCTCAAAACATGCTGCCAATTTCGGACAACCGCCAAGTTCCACACATTCCATTTCATGGTTATAAATTATTCTTCGTTCCCTTCTCCCTTTATTTCCTTAAACATAGATATAAGTACAATACGTGTTTCCCTCACCGACTCCTCCTTCTTTCGCTTTTGACAAATGAGGTGTTATTCCATTCATACGAAAAAGGTACGATATTACAATATTACTTTTGTGCGGCGTTCGTGTACAAGGACGATGCGATGGATTGAAAGAAATATATCTTCTCGTGTTCTGAGCGCCTGGTATCAATACTTGTTGCTGGGAAATTCACGAAAGTTTTTTTTTCATTGAGAGGTATTTTTCTTCTGGATCTGACCGAGAGACGATGATCATGAACGCCATGGAAATTATAATTTCAACACTGCAATAATATTTAGGCACACATTCTTACAACATGTCCTTAACTAAGTAATTAAAATACAGTTTCCTCAAGATTCAAGCAGCTTTCAAACTACTTGATCCCGCCGCCGTGCGCCGTTGGCATTGGAATATTCATGCAGGCTATATTAAACTAAGAAAATTACATCTATCAGCCCGCCTAGACATGTTTTCTGGAATTAATATGTTTCGATCGCGATATTACCATTCATCTCGGCACTGCCGCGACGAAATCAAATTAAATGGAAGCTTACTGGAAGCTACGTTTGAATTCGAGTATTAATATTCTTACATAATATTGATCGATTGAATAACTTGATGTAGAAAAAAATTATATTTATCGACAATTCGGAAAGCACGTTACACCGTTGGTCCCGACTGTCACTTGTAGACCGTTGACAGCAGTTACAGGTACCCGAGAGTCTGAACAACCAGTCTTACCACGTGGTACTACCCAGTACTAACTGGGATGTGGAAGTTAGATAGGCAGCCGCTACATACTTATAAAATATCGATAAACGACCTCATCCGTTTAAACTGGAAGCCGCCCCCGACATATTTAGGAAAAGGCGAACCAAATTTAACGTGTAAAATTTTGTTTAACTAGCAAAGCATGAGCAAAGCAATCAACGATTTTTTATAATTTTCAAAGTTAGAGACTTCATAAAATGATATTCAATTAGGGACAAAACGAAGGTCTATTTTTATTTTTCAATGACTTTATTGTTACGAGTACTACATAAATTGATAAAATTTGCTTACAAACGATCTTATTTTATTTTTTTACAAGTCCGAATCTATTTTGTTACATAGTCTAAATATATCGCGTTTATAAACATCAAAAGATGTTATTAACACATTATTTTTGTTTCAATTAATTTGTAAACATTATGTGTAGATAGTAAAGACTCACATAATCACAACATTAAGCTTACGTCGATCTTGCTGAAAAGTTAACATAACAAAACATCACGCCTGTAATCCCCGAAGGGTTAGGCATTAGTACACCCACATTTCGCCAGTTTTATTTTAGTGTAAATTAAAGTATTAAAATAAGTACAAAACATTTTAAAAGTGGTTGACACACCAGAACATAGAATTAATGTTACTATCTCGATGCCCTAAAACAAATAAGATAGAACAGAATATATTTACTAATTCCTTGCATACTGCAGCACATCTCCGAGAGAGCGTGGTTTCTAATTAGCTCAATGATTTACTAGTAAACGTCTTGGATTGCTCTGTAAATTTAGCACGATGCAGTGCGTCATGTGCTCAAAATGTCTCCGGGGACTTAGCTTAGAAGCCATTATCGCGCTGAAATAGGAAGCAAGCTTGTGATACAAAGATGAAAAATTAAAACATAATTCTCATAATAGAGTAGCGATGAAACTAGAAAATTGGTTATTAGAAACAAAAATTAGCTGTTGTTGAGATTTTTACCAAGGAACCATTTAAGTATGGATATAGAATCTGAATTTACAAAAGATCAAATTTCTTATGGAAGTTCAGATTCTATGTCCAATACATAGATGTCCAATATATCCATAGATACTACATATTACTACGCTGTTAGTTGTTACCTTGCCACATCTAATAGGCTGATCGGATCGGACATAGAATATATCCCGGAGAAGGATATATGTATTTTTCTCGTACATTCACATCTGAATTTTCACGTGAACGAAGTCTCGGGAAACAGCTAGTGTAACACAAAATAACGCTAAACCAAGAAAAACCCGTTTTTACAAAAAAAAAATCTGCTGATTCATATCTTACAGTCAAAATGTATGAAAAAGTATTATTTTACTTTGGTTATAATAAACGACGAAATAGTTTACGTGTAGATCTAGAAAAATATACTGAATTCATGATAATAGTGGGCGTTGATATCACTTAAATCGTGCATAAACCTTTTTGACAAAACTTTCCACGATTTAATCTTAGATGGGAAAACGTTTCCGAAAATCCAATTGAACTTGACATAGATACCCTCCATGGGGTCAAGGCCTTACCCAAGCTGTCCTCTGGGTATAAGGGTTACAAGGAAACTGCCACGCTTATCATTTCTCCACGAGATGGAACTGGAAATGGTTAATTGAAATTTGAAAGCAATTTGGTTCGCCCCGGATTTAGAAAAGGAGGATGTGGCTTAGACATTAATGTGCACACTGATGTAGCTGCTATGGACAAATTGCATACCAGCTGCAAACATTTACTACTGACAGATTATTTAGTAGCATTAATATGGGGATGTCTGTGTCCGGATTCGCGTCCACAACTTGTCCGTACGGATTTCACCGAACCTTTACGGTACACAATACTTGTGTGTCTTAGAAATAATTCAACATTGATGCAAACCGTGTTCCTCGATGGGTTTTCTCATCGGCCACTTCTCTGGACAGATCCAGAAGTTTCCATGAACGCATTGTGATAACACTAACTTTTATACTATTTTTACAAATATAAGAATGTTAATTTTAAAAAAAACCACCCTTCGTAAAAAAGGAAATCTTTCACTGAATTCATGCTTATATGTAGAGGACTATATCCAGCGATATACACTACTACTACTGTCTGTACAAGATATTTTATTACCAGCAAGAAATAATATAGAAAAAGCGAAAACATATATATCCATCGCAGATCCATGACGTGCATAAAAAAATAGATATTAAACATACAACGCATAATAAACAATATACTTACCACATCTGAATTACACCAATGAACTGCTCCATAGCACCTCACATTTTTGCACATCACTACTGCCGGACAAAGGGTTTCCAAAAAAAAGGAGGTAAAATTGAGGCAATCATTGCGCTTCAGTGGCGACGCACACAGTGTGGCAAGCGACGAATGATTCAATTAGCCGACGCTATGATGTGCCATGGCAGGATGTGCTATGGACATACTGAATTCAATTATCCGTAACTAGCCGATAGGACTACAGGTTAGGTAGGCATAGTTTTTGAACCATGGATTTATTAAATATAGCAGTGTTATAGAGAAATATAACGAATGCTTCCGTTTGATTATACAATTTCATAAATGATTCCCAATATCTCCTTGTCAAGCAGGAATAGAAGCATTCAGTACAAAATACTTCTATAAATATATTATAATAGATCTCATGACTTTGATCGGCCACAAAACATGTCATGCATGTTTGAATAACTGCACCTTGTTAATTAAAAGTTTCTTCCCTGAGTTCGTTAAGGTAGGTTTTAATTAGACAAAACGAGCGGGTTTCTAGTTTATCTCCACTCTGTCAATCCTTACTCTTCTCCCGGACTCATCAGAAATCAACGAAAACTGTGATGTACAAACATTTTGGAACTATGGAACTGACATATAATATAATTATGCTACAGAACGGCTGACCGTATCAATCCTTTAGATATCGATTTAAAAATCTGAAATTAACGTAATATCAGACGATTTTATGATTATTATTTATGTTCGTATGGTCAGAACATGGATTTAACAGCACATTTTTTGTATATTTTCTTGTTTGTCAATTCATATAATTATCTTTTCCCTTTTTGCCGTATCCACATTTCTATAATCCCTCGCAGTCTTGTCTCCCTTACACTGTAACAGCAATTCATTCGCCGTCCTCTCCGCCAGCACTCGCCATACGATACTTTTTAAATTTATTGGCTCGCTGGCTGACGCCTCGGATCTACAAAGTATTCATCGTCGTTCAAATTAAGTTGTTCTTTGTTACCAGCGGATTTTATAGCGTAGTTTAAGGCTGTTACGGTCTCAGATAGCTTGAGATATTATCATTAATTTAATAGGCCGACCTAGAAAAAGGTGGCGTGACTATTTAGACGCGTACCATGAGGGCTGGTTTGAGGCGGCACAGGAAAAGAGCTCTTGGAAGGAATTGGGCAGCAGTGGGACAGTGCAGACTAAAGAGAAAAAAACTATTTTGTGGAAATTGGCAATCATTATTAAATAGACATCAAGAAATATGGAAGACGAAGACTTACTCTATCAATCCCTTATACATTAGGATAAGGGCTGATAGCGAACCGGAAGACGTTGCGTTGGAAGGACTTCCACTAGGTGGACCGAAGATCTGGTGAAAGTTGAGGGGATCCGCTGGATGCGAGACGTACGGTGCCGGTCAAAGTGTCGACCCTTGAGGTAGGCGTACGTCCAGCAGTGGACATCTATTGGCTTAAAATTACATGATCATAATAATGATGAAGGGACGATAAATAGTTTTAGAGTCGAACGATTAACTGCGTTAGAAAGACTAGCATATAATTTAGAGAACCATTTGTAATTATTGACACATTCCAGAGCCAATGTTAACATTTAAAGACAAGTAAGATAATATTTATTTGCATAAACATGTTGTCATATAATATATACAAGAAAAATAAATGCATGCAAGATGGTAATAATAGTATTGGATACAGGCATGTTTGCCACATGATATGACGTGCAAATATATTGAAAAATGATATTAATTAAAACATTCCCTCCTAATAACTATAAATTAAACAATTGAAGAATAAAAATACTACTGACATAAATTAAAAATAAGAAAATCGAATAAACATTATAAACAATAACAAGTTTTAAATTAAATCAATCTTTGCTTTGCTACCTAGTTACAAATATAATAAATAGTTTCATCCAGATAAAAACACGTTTTCTCTTCGCGTCCGTGATGTCTGCCATCCAATACATCCTAGCTACGAGGTGTTATGACACACTTGAGGTGTCGATGTCTGCCCATCGGGGCTGGGGGTTGTTCGAAAGAGATACCGCGGCTTCGACACAAAGGGCTAAGAAGGAACATGAGTGGTTTTTAGTCAGTAGAAGTCTGAGACTCCCTACCGCTCTGCCCAGAGCGGGAGGAGTCATTTGATGACTTCTCACACTCCAAATAAGAAAAAAGTGGTCCGAGGGAACAAACTACCTACCTTTCTAAACTAACCTAAGTAGCTTGTATTGCTATATTTTAAATCTAACAGCGCGTGCAGCGCCTTAATTTCTAAGTGACTTGCGCTGCGCGTACTATTAAATAAGTCTTTCATTTATTACGTACCCAAGACTGGTATCACTTGAGCTGTAGCTCATGGCCAAAGTGCTAAGGGGCTAATGCTGTAGCATTAAACACTGATTGTGCGTGTGTGCGAGAATAAAAGTGGACTAGACAAGAGGAGTATATGAGGATCATAACAGGTGGCGTTCTGTGGTTTCTGCCAACCCCCATGGGAAAAGGAGCTAAACCCTTTCATGTTTGCAACTGCCAAGTTTAAATTCAATCTGACCAAATGTCAGTCTGTTATTACCAAACCAAACCTCCGAAAAACCAGTAAATGCCCGCAAAAACACACGTTACCTAACAACACCCTTTGAAAGCAAGCACACACACACACAAACAATTGTCACCTCTTCTCGGATCACGCTGGCAGTAAATCTGCGATCTAAATCAACTAGGGACGTGCCCAGGTGTCGTAGGGGCCAGAGGGGGGTAGCGGAGGGTAGCGGGGGGTGGTACGTGTACCAGCCACTCCAATGTAGATAAGAGATAGTTTCCCAGCGTACGCGATTGTGCCTTGGAACTGTTTGTTAGTACGTGTGCCAGTTTACGAGATGGTTTTTGAAGATAGCTGTTTAGGTCGTTTCTTGTCTGGCTTTGAGAAGAATGCGCTGAGATTAGTCTGTGGTTTTTCGTGTGGTTAAACTGGTGTCAGAGTTCTTATGCAGCTTCTGCTTCTGCTTCTGACTTCACTGAACAACATGCCTTTGTGAAATATCTCCTAGGCATACTGGTTTTCTCACGATGTGTTCCTTCACCGATGCAAGTGATAATACACATCTTGGGTATTCAAGTATTCGAGCCTTGCAACTTGCTAGTCTGACAGTCCCACCACTGCTGAGATAGCGGTAGTGACGTAGGGTCTGAAGTAAATCCTGCTATTCTAGAAAAGTTTCCCAACTCTTGAACTGTTAGCCCCTTATCAACGACACTAACAAGCACACGACTTGTTCTAAACTAATTGTACAATAAACAATTTAGCAAGTTACATTAAATTCACATTAGGAGTTTTAAATGCCAATAGGCACATCTCTGCCTTAAGCTTCGAGTCTTACACGCATTAGGTAATGTTTGTTTATCTGTATATAAATGCCTTGTCTGAATATATAGGTACTGATTGGTTTCAGTGTACAGTGACCTGTCATGGCGTCTCATAAATTGCATTGGCTCGCAACAAACTCCGCGATATTTTCGTCTTTCGATACCAAAGGTGGGAAATTTTGTTTCTGCCTGGAATATAATGTAACGAGATAAAAGATTGTATTTTTAGACATTTTTGTGTTCACCTTTATTGGATTCTTCGTTTCAGTACGAACTACTGTGTCCAGAAGTTTGCAACTTTATAGAAGTTTCTTTTATAATGAAGATAGTGAAGGAACGATTTTCGCTAAATTAGGCAGTTTTAATCAATATTGGTACAGAACCTACGTGGTCGACGAGTTGGTAAATGTATTTACATTTGCTTTTCGTAGTAAAATGTATTTACATTTGCCAGCCCAAAAAAAACCAATTATTATCTTGAACACACAAACATTTCAACTCAAAATAACTCGTTAAGAGGATACAGTTTTCACTTCAATCACAGAACTCTGTTCGTAGTAAACCATCTGTTATTTTTTATCAAACGAAGTTTATCAAATCAAAGCGATTAATTTCAATTCAAAGCGATGAAACAGACAACAACAAATGTTTCACCAGTAACTTTTTTGTGGGAAACCTTTTGATTTTCCAAACTAGTGGTTTATTTTATGTTAGTTATTCAGTTTCATCCCGTAAGACTGGAATCAGCTGCCTGTGTTTTCCCATAGTATATGATAATTTTATGCTCACCTGACAGACGCAATCAGTCTGCCTAACTTCTTGACCACAAGCCACACGGCCACGGGCCACGCCAATGGTACTATGCGAAGCAAGTCGCAACCTGAGGCCGTGATCGGGGCCGAAGGAATCAACTTTATGCAATGAGCTCATTAGTCCGACAACCAATATCTGAGCGAATTATTATTTATACGAAATATGAATCCTGTTTTAAACATGACATGACAGAACGGACAGAATAGCGTTTCCTATTACAGGCTCAAAATGCCAAATATTAATGAACTAATCAAGTCAATCGTGCGCTACTGTATTTGTCCGCCCTTCCACCAACATACCCGTCCCGCCATACGTCAAAATCGCATTAAATTTGATTCGGTGTACATCGCACGTTTCGTTGGTCGTAACTTGGTTGCTATAACTAAGTTGTCTGCAATGTGGTGAGGAAAGCGTTCAACTACCGGTGAATTAATTTGCGATGGTTTAGATTGGAATCTCTGGGTTAGTTTTCGGTTTTGTGACAGGATATTCGAGCGGTGAATATCGCACGGTAGCTGCGACAAACGAACTCGAATTCAATTGGCAACGGTTTATGTTGAAAGCGTTGGTTAGATCTGACTTGATCCCGGATTGGAAGTGCGTGTCATTGGATTTTTGTGACACGTGGGTATTAAATGTTCCATTTACCATAGAGTTCCGGTTTTTTTTTTTGCTGAATCCGTCGTTTTCACTATTATTACTATTTTCTGCCCTTGCTCAAAATGACTTTAAACAAGATTATCATACACAGTTCGATAGCTAATGTCAGACCTGTAGGACTGTCAGTGGCTATCATAGTGCCCATCGATTAACTGTCAAATGGTTATATTTTAGTACAAAATGGAACCATTTGACAGTTAATCGACGGAAACTATGATAGCCACTGACATTTAAAAAGATACGCAATATAAATTATAGTCCTGTTGTACATCATAATCTTTACTAGAATGTCACAGCTCTAGCCCCTCTGGTTCTTCACGCATGCCACAAAAGTAAAGCACGTCAAACATTCTGTGATAACCACCGTTTTTAAACTATACTGTACCACACATTAGGTTTTTCTAACAGCTGTTCCTATTGGAAAAACTTAAGTTGTGATTAACAGCGTCGTGGTAGAAAGCGTTGCGTATCAGAAGTGAATGGCTACCGTGTGCATTGTGTGCACCGCGACCAGAATATACGCATGACCGTCACTGGCAATTGTCTTTAGACCGACAATCATCCTTACCTGACAGACGGAGGACTATCGGCCACTAGCTACGGAGTTCTATGCCTCAGTGGTACCTGCCTCACTATCGGCCACTAGCTACGGAGTTCTATGCCTCAGTGGTACCTGCCTCACTATCGGCCACTAGCTACGGAGTTCTATGCTTCAGTGGTACCTGCCTCACTATCGGCCACTAGCTACGGAGTTCTATGCCTCAGTGGTACCTGCCTCACTATCGGCCACTAGCTACGGAGTTCTATGCCTCAGTGGTACCTGCCTTACTATCGGCCACTATTAGCTACGGAGTTCTATGCCTCAGTGGTACCTGCCTCACTATCGGCCACTAGCTACGGAGTTCTATGCCTCAGTGGTACCTGCCTCACTATCGGCCACTAGCTACGGAGTTCTATGCCTCAGTGGTACCTGCCTCACTATCGGCCACTAGCTACGGAGTTCTATGCCTCAGTGGTACCTGCCTCACTATCGGCCACTAGCTACGGAGTTCTATGCCTCAGTGGTACCTGCCTCACTATCGGCCACTAGCTACGGAGTTCTATGCCTCAGTGGTACCTGCCTCACTATCGGCCACTAGCTACGGAGTTCTATGCCTCAGTGGTATCTGCCTCACTATCGGCCACGAGTTTGTTCGTGGTTTGTACAACTTTCGTGCTTAACGGTCACTACAAGATTTATTTCGAACAGGAATGTACCGCTTGGATCTTTCATAAAAACGAATAAAAAATTACACATAATAGTAAAAAAAAAATATTCTAAAATAAGCAGTAGCACCTTTGTGCTCTTCTACTTTTTATGTTTTTTCCTTTTTGTGTATTTTGTGTGTAAGTACTTAAATAAATAATAATAATAAACATTTATCTAGTTAAACCTTATTTATTACTCTTGAAACAATTATTTCTTATATACAGTCGCCAGTACATTAAGCAGTAAGCTACTACAATCTGGTCAAAATATTTTACAGATTTAAACTTTATCGCGAAGGCATTAGGTTCAAGGTTGACTGGGGTTTGCCAGTTGCGGGTAGCTTGATGTGCTAGCGTCTGCACAGTCACGAGCAAAAATACGTATACACTTAGCAAAATAGGGATGTTTCCTGACAAAACAAATAAAAATCTGTTTAGTCCATCAGTCATATTATCGAAAAATATTGGATACACGTTTTTTGTTTTATCAATTTAATAAAAGAAAATACAAATATAAAAAGCGTCAAAAATGAAAAAAATTACTGCAATGAGACGTCACATGAGTTTTCGACAGACTGTTTTCTTGTCTATAACTAATTAGACTGTTCTTGTACTAATTAGATTTTTTTGTTAACGACCCTATTCTAAAGCTAATTTCTAAGGAAATAACGGCTAGACCTATTTCGTAATGTCTTCCAAAATGCTATATTCGTAAAAAATGTTAATCAACATAGTAGAAGAAGGAGAAAATCACTCATAAAAGCTACTTCGTGTTTACACATTTATGCTCGTGACTGTACGCAAAATCTGTATGATTTTGTAACAGGCAATAGCCCAACGACTTAGGAGTTGGCTGTAGTTCAAAAAGCGTTGCTTATAATGCTCAATTAGGTAGGCCTGCCGACCAAAATGATGTTCTGTGCCGCGGGGTAAATGCATATTCTACTTTAGCATAATATTCAGTGAACAATGTTCCCACTACAACGACACAGGTCTCATCTCTGCTCTTCACCACGCGGGCTCTGTACGGGTTGATGATGTCATGTGTCTTCGATTTTTTGGTAGGTCATGACGATTTCCTCACGGTGATGTTTCATTGATGATAAAACAACGACGTTCAAATTAAAGGTACCGACGATGTCCTATTAAAAAACTACAGGACTTTTTTGATCCAGTATATCCAACCCTTTTTCCAGCCCTTTAATTTGTTCTGACATGTAAATAGTGGCTGGCAACATGTCAAAAATCCCCGTCGGCTCTATTTAAAAAACAAAAGTTGCTTTTTTGTCAATGTTTAATAACCAGTTAGGCCCCTAACACACAGCGAATTTTAAACGCGCAGACGCGCGCTTCAACGAGATTTGTACGCAACCTAAGCATATGAGGCGAACACGAAACGCGCGTCTACTGCGCGCATACGTGCACGCGATGCGCTTCAGTCGCTCTTAGCTTCCGCGTTTTTTGTCAGACTCCTCGTCAATTGTAGCTGTAGTATTTGAGCTTACAGCTTACGCTGGTTTTAGTACTGGTTTTAAAAAGAAAGAAAAATGTAAAAATAAGCAAATCTATTGGATCGATCTATTTGCGAATGATAGAAGATTGTGTGGTCATTATCATACAACGTTTATAAAATTGGTAAAACATAAAAGACGACAAGATTTATTTTCTAAATTAATTAAATGTCATATTCGTCATTCCAAGAACTTATTTCTCCTTTACCCCACATCCGACCCTTTGTGCGCGCTTCAAACGAAATTCGAACGCGCGTTTGAATCGCGTTTCACGCGCGCTTAAATCTATAAAAAGCAAAAATCGACATCTACGGCGCAGAAAACGCTAGTTCCTGGAACGCGCGTCGTCTGTGCGTTTAAAATACACCGTGTGCTAGGGGCGTAACATAAATTAAAACTCATACACATGGTTTTTCCATTTACGGCAGTCGTTCAATCTCTACCGTATGACAGCCACTCTGACTGACACAGGCGTTTGTGTGCGCACGTCACATCTTTGTTACTACGTCAACAATGTTATCGAATTTCCAAACATTATCGTGTTACAACTAAATGAACCGATAATTTTCAATTCATAGGACGTCAACGTCAACCCGTGGTATTAATTAACCGACGCTAAAGATATTAACACTGTATGTAATCAATGTTGCAAGCGTGTCTCGCAACTTGGAAGCGGCAATAACAACCAATTTCGAAGCGCGCGTTCGCTTCTAATACATATTTAACGCTGCCACTCCATAAAGTTCAATCTTACAAATTGATTAATAAATTATTGTCTTGGGAAGACAGTTTCTTGTTTTGCTAAGTGATCTGAGAAATTGAAAATAAATATTTAAAGATTTGAAACCGGTGGCCGTGCTGCCTTGAAACAAGAATTATATGATATAAATAATTATGTTTTTATGTTTAGGATCGGATATTCGAAGGCGTATTTACCTAAAATCAGTATTATTTTTCCCGGCAAAAATGTTTTTATTTTATTTACTTCACGTGATCGTCATATTTCATTATTCTTCTCTGTGTATTAAATATAGAACTCAAAACCATAATTAATGTTTATAATTTATTTAAAACCAGTGAAGAAATGGATTGAACATTACAAGTAAAAATACTACAATTATGTTGCTGAAATATCAAATAAAAGAACATGATAATAAGACTAAGCGTTATTTAAATTGAATTATAACCAATAAATTAAAAAATAACGACACATTTATTTGTACTAACGCGCGCCCCATACTAGTCAATACTCAAACTTTAGGTAAATATGCATCCGAATATCCGTTATCTAATTATGAAATCTACCTACCAACCCACAAGGCATTGAATTGTATTCACAAAAAGGGGGCATGTGTCCCAGCGACGCTTACACTGATCATAGTCCAATTATATTAAACCTTCTTTTTACCCCTTTTATAATAATTAAATGGGCAGTAAAGGGCAGTGTAGCGCAGTCTACTGAGCACGCACACCATAAAAGTTAATTGGAGCCAACACAACACAGAACCAGCGAAATATTGTTATTCGCACAATCATTTCCCTTGAACATTTTCCTCTGAAGTCGAGCATGCATCCCCACCCCGGGCAAAGCATTTCTCTATACTTAGCGAAACAGCCAACTATTTTGAAATACCTAGCCGTTAGACTAATGCTCTAGAATATAAAGGGAATACAACAGAAGTTCCACAGAAGAGAAATCTCGATAATAAGCTCAGCACACAATGCATTGTAATAAAAGAATGTATGCCTCGAGAACCTCCGACTATTCCCCAGAACTTCCGACTATTCTCGAGTAGTTCCGAATATTCACGAGTAGTTCCGAGTGCGATTGAGATTTCGTTTGTTTTCATATCGGCTGTACTGATATTTTCTTAATACAAACAAAAAAAAAGGTGAAACGAAGTTTAAAATGGTGAGATTTTCACAAGAGTTCCTAGAGGTGGAAAAAATAAAGTTACCTACAAATAAAAACTATTTCCAGAAACATGCGAGTGAATTTTTACACGACTGCCCAAAAAAAGAGTGAACTAAAAAATGAAAAACAAGGCGAACGATTTTAGTGATGAGTGAGAGTCCAGAAGAATGAGAAGGTCCCGTGATTGTATCCGAAAATGGAAAACTGAAAACTATTTTTTTTATTGCAGTCGAGGGACTTGAAAATAAATGATCCACTGAAAAAATACTTTTCAGTTTTCCATTTTCGGATACAACCATGGGACCTTGCGGGTTTTTAATTTTTTTTTATATGATTTGTTTTTTTGTCAACCCATGCATGTCGTTTTTTCAAAATTGTATTTTATTTTTTATTTAATTACAATTAAATAAAAAATAAAATGTATTTTAGAAATACTTGACAAAATTTATCTAAAAAAATCTTGTAAAATGCATTCTATTGGAAAGAATGAACAAATAAATAGACAAAATTGGTTTGTAACGGAAGCACACAAGATTCTATTCTCCTGCAAACCTCTAGGAATTCAACAAAAAGTCCCCTGAAAATCTGACCACTAAAGATTTTGTTCCACTTCATGAGTATATCTTATCTAAATTGCACTCGGCTACAGTATGTGTATGAGATTGTTATCTTGGTCCTTCTGCACTTCAATATCTCGTGCTACAGACGACTGCCAAAGAAAGCGTTGCGAATGAACAATGGCGAGCATATCTTTTTGTCCATATATGTATCTCTTTGTTGTACATTTGTTTTCGTTTTTGCGTCATTTATTCTTTCCTTTCAGGGCCGACTCATCGAACGAAGCGCCCGTGGCCAATGGACTGACCGAATTTGGAGAGGTAAGCAAACTTGAACTTTATTGTTTGTGTTGTAAGAGCTAAGCGAGTGTCTGTTTGCAAGGCCTCTGTTAATATGGAAGGATGAAAATGTCGATTTGTTTTGTGAGGAATGTCGGAATTATGTCTAGAGTAGGTGGGGTAGAATGGACGCGTGGTAGCCCTGCAGAGTTATTGATGGTGGCAACCCTAGCAGGCACGCTAGCAATGCTTCATTTCCCGCCGACCTCACTGGCATCGACGTTAAAAATATATTTAATAGACATTATAGTTTATTACTGTATTCTTAGGGTGCATTTCACCATTGAAACTGAACAATCAGAGCACATCTAAACTGCGTTCAAGAGCGGCCGGTGTCAGAATCAGTGGAGTAATTGAATATTTTGCTTATTAACGGCTTGTAATTAATACGGATAGGGTGACTGTGTTCAGTTTCTTGGGTATAATTCACACTAAGGGCCTGTTCCACCACTAACGATTAAGTTTAACTTATATTGTATTCCATTTATGAATTTATTCAGTAAGTAGTGACTGTTCGGACATCGTGAAATAGGCCCTTTTTTTGGGGGGATGGGAATTCATCAAATAACCCCTCCCGCTTTTGTGCAGAGCGAAAGGGAGTGTCCGACTTCTACTGACTAAAAACACCCATGTTCCTTCTTAGCCCTTAATCTTATACACGGTTAATTTTACATCGTTCTGAAGCTGAAACACAATAACTCCAGTTAATTAATAGTTTCTATTGGCATTATTTTTTTTGAGATTTCTAATAAAGAAGTTAGAATCACTTTTTCCGTCATTCGAGTTAAATCCTAGTGGTGCGTCCACTCGCTCATTCACAAACCGACGCCTTAGAGTGAAAACCTCGTAAGTGTAAAAGAAGTAACTTTTCAAGCGGAAGCAAAAACTGCGTGCTGCAACAAGGCGTTTGTACGGCGTCTTTTATTATTTTTTATTAATTAATATAAAATATATATATCGAATGAACAAATAATAGGACTAGGATGTGCGACGTGCGTTGCGAGGTTTTCTTCCCAGAAACCCAATAAAACAAATTTGAGGTAAAATGCATTCCCGAGGTTTTCACTCGTAAGTCTAATGCGACGAAACGCAAGATAACAAGGAAACGTTTTTCGTGATTATTTAAATTATTATTTTTTGACAATAATAGTCCCAATCGATTCAAATTCGATGACCATGTTTATGGCTTTTGGTTCCAGAACACCAAAAATTAACTTTGTATACTTCAATTAAACTACTTAGTGGCAACTGCAGTTGCTGCCAGTTTAGATGTCAATAGCGGTCATTGCCCTTTCCCGAATATCTGAGCTTCGTACGAACCAAAACAAATGAACCATGTATACCACGGTTTTCATTAGAAAAAATATTGAATATAATCACGATAGATGACGATTCAAGACATGATATGACACAGGCTTATTTTTGGAATGCAAAGTTAAGAACTTTAACTACTTTAAGTTAAAAACTTTAGGTGGGTCAATGACCGCTACTGACATCTTAACTGGCAGCAACTATAGTAGGTAACAGTAAAATCCTCTTTCAAGAATGTCTCACACGGGAGCTATAGAAATGCACATAATTTGTGTTTATGTTTGGTCCGTGTGTAGGAACCATTGCGAGACTACCCTCATAATCACGAGACACTGGCGTGTACTGTGGCACTTATGATACCTACCTAATATAATGAGACTCAGATGGATACGGGATGTAGACAGAGTATATAGGAAAGAGATGTAAATTAAACAACGATAACCCATCATTTTCCAGGCCTTATGCTGGTTAAGGTCGGCGCAACACGTTTTTTATTTTCTTGCATTCTATCAACCGTTACGGTTTCACTTACTTCAATATATGCGGACAAAATAGCACAGATAACTATAAAGCAATATATCATCTGCCTAGCCTGTTCTTAACTATGTTGAGGACGGCTTCCATTCTAACCGGAAGCAGCTCCATAGCCCAGTTAATACTCAGTAATACGATACCCTTTGGTAAGACTGGTTGTCAGAATTTCAAGTCACTACAGGCTACCTGTAACGACTGCCAAAGATATAAATGGCAGCCGAGACCAACAGCATGACGTGCTTTTCGAGGCACGGAGGAAACCCATCCACAGACCAACCTAGACAAGCGCGGTCTAGCCTAAAGATCAACCCGAGTAGCAATTACTATTAAGCCACGAACTCCTATAAAAAGCAATAAAATAGTACCTATAAGGGAAAGGTAAGGACATCAATGGCCGTTACTACCGCCAGACACTATAAAGTTGAGGTTTATTTAAAAATGTACGATTTTTATAATTTTACTTGAGAGCTGGATATACGCCACTGACAATTCACCCCCCCGCACCCGAATTATTGGGCCCCAGAGGGGTAGTAGCTACGCGATTTGCGAGTAGCGATTACGTAAAAAAAAATCCATATAAATAATTAAGAAAGTTATTGGCAAAAATAAGCTGAAGGACATATTGATGGCAATTAAAATATCCTATGATAGATAGTTTAGAAGAAAAATGGTAGTTAGTTACAAAAACAGAGGGTACTTTGCATATTTATTTGTGATGTTAAACTAAACTTTTAATTTTTTTTGAAGCGAAGAGGACATGCTCTGGATTGTGTAGATTAATAAATATTTTTTTAAATAAAATCCGGTGATGATTGCAGAAAAAAAAGGTTCTAATGTATCCTAAAAAGGCCAATTCAAGTATATCCACGCCTTAACAGTTGAATATTATTGCATCTGTTTTATTACTCGAGGTCCTGGATAATTATCCACAAAATTTAACGTGACAGGTAGCCTTTTTATAGAATCATGAAAAAATCTGTTGAGCATGTTGAGTTTTATCTATTTCTTTGTAGGAGCCACGGAAACTGAATTGTACCTGGTTAATAACAATAGCCCTTATATAGGGTGTAAAAGTACCCTTAACGCAAACGAAGGGCACTTGTTCTCCCCATCACTGCGATAATTTTTTTGTTCTAGACCATACCTGGGGACCTCTTAGTTACGGAGATATTGGGGGTCAAAGTTCCAAATTTTTCACAGCTGTTTTTGTAAATACTAGTATTTCAGGTTTTAACTTTACTTAAATTACCTCCATGACCCGTTTACTATTCAAAGCATCCACTAGCACAATGTTTTAAGAGTGCTACTTTGAGTTTTACTTTAAAATGCGATTTTTGACCCCAAAAAAAAAGTCATTTTCCAGCAAAAATTTTTGCGTAGGGGTACTTAGTTTGATGTACAGAATGCTTGGTTGTCGGATGCGTGAAGGGTTCGTTTACATCCTGTATAACAATAGCCCCTATAACATGGGACTTAAACATAGCCACGAAAGGTGGGTGTACTATTAGGTACACCTGTGCCTTAGTTTTCGGGGATTACAGGCGTGATGTTATGTTATGTTATGTAATTAAATTCTGAAATTGAAAGAAAATGCTAACTCATAGATGTGTGGAACATATAAGTTGCCTTCTAAGCAGAATCTAGAGGAGGTTAGGTCAGAAAATAAATTAAAGTATTACTCGAAGTAAATCCAATTGGCCAGAGTCCATCCCTTTCCTAGAAAGGAGGCCCGAGTCCCTGCGGTTGGAACATTATAGGCTGATGATGAGGTCCAATGAAAAAATCACGTTTGGATGGTGGGAAATCATCAAATGACTCCTCCCGCTCTGGACAGAGCGGTAGGGAGTGTCAGACTTCTACTGTCTAAAAACCACCCATGTCTTAACCCTGTGTGTCGAAGCCGCGGTATCTCTTTCAAACAACCCGCAGCCCCGACGGACATGAAAAATTCACCTTAAAACACGATCAGTAAGGGCTATAAAGTTAAATCTCAACTAAGCTTTACTTTATCCTCAATTTAACTAAGTTAATTAACCAATGTAAATCCACCGAGTTAACTTAAGTTGACGAGAAAAAGTACAAATAGTACTTAAGGTAAGCACATCTGTAGACATGACAAATTAAATTCGCTATTTCTGTCTGTCGGTGAAACACCGTTGTTCTAGTTTCTATACAACGAGGTTTGATGCAATTTTCACCTTCAGTTAAAAAAAATCCTGACATGATGGTGTTGATACAACTGCAAAACTTTAGAGGACTAAATAAAAGCCACTTACATAACATAACATCACGCCTGTAATCCCCGAAAGTTTAGACAGAGGTGTACCTAATAGTGCACCCACATTTTGCCAGTTATGTCCAACCCCATTTAATAGGGGGCAAGCGGGCACAAATCAAGACTCCGTGGCTGCTACTGAGAAATTCCTGAAGGAAAAGACCCAGTACCACTTTGCCCGACCTGGAAATCAAACCCAGAACCTCACGCATAGCAGTCGCGCATGCAACCACTAGACCAAAGACGTAGTCGGCATGAGGTATTATAAAATTGAATCGATTCGTATTCTAAAAATTCCTCAATCATTTACGCAAAGGTCAATTATTTACTAACTGGCAGTACATCACTGCATATTATAAAACAAAATCCTCCGCCGCGTCTGTCGGTCTGTTCGCAATAAACTCCAAATCTACTGCACCAATTTTTATGCCGTTTTCACAAGTGGAAAGAGTGGTTCTCGAGGAAGGTTTTAGTATATTATTTTACCGACATCCACGCGCGCGAAGCCGCAGGCATCAGATAGTACCTATATTGTAACAAAAACCATGCAAAATAGGTCGCTAGTCTTAACTAGCTCGAGGCTCGTATAAACGAACTAATTCGGTTCTATTTCCAGCGGCTTGAACTAGTTGAAACTAATTCGTTTATGTCTATTTTCATTACCATTGTCGCCCACTGTGGCCCACTGGACCCGTTGGGGACCATCCAATCGATTTCCGAACGAATTGTTCTTGCGGTCGAATAGTTTAGCGTAGCATTTCATTTTCAGTTCATTTTGATTTGATTTTGTGTCTATTTTCACTGTGTTTAGTTGACATTTCAGTTTAAAACGGAAATTGACTTAAAATATAGTGTTGGCTTTCGATTACCAAGTCAGGCAATGTTGTAGTGGACGATATATTAAAATGTATTCTTAGATACGTTACGTAGTTTGATTACCAGGCCAGGCTGAAGATTTTTGGGTATTCCCATCAATAAAGATTCTCAATAACAGCCACGAAGTCTGAACCTTTGCCTTTGGGGGATTACACTCGTGATTTGGTACAGTGCATTAATACAGGCATATATGGCAATTAAATCGGACATTATTACACATCCTTAACTGCTTGAAAAGTTAATAACTGCATAACGTATTTAAATCTATTTACTAATTATAACATAAAAAGAGGATAGATTTGTATTTTGGACTATTATATTATTATTATATTATTATACTACTACTGGACCGATTTAAAAAAATCTTTCACAATTGGGAAGCTACACTATCCTATCTCTCAAAGCAGAAGTCGAGAGATACCTAAGGTCTCCTAATATAACGAACGATATATTATCGATCGATCGATATATTATCGAGAGCTGCAGATCCGTTCGTTTTCTGGCGCAATGACGTCTTATACCCAAACTTGAATAAAATGGCGCAGAAGTACTTTAGTTTCCAAATGAGCTCTGTCGCATCGGAGAGACTATTTTCCACCGTAGCTTAGGTCTTATTCAAACAGACTTACGAAATCGCCTTTCTCCGCAAAACTTAAGAATGCTTTGTTTTTTAAACAAAAATCTTATCAATGTTAATTTCAACCTGTCTATATTTTCATAATAATTTAAAAAATAAACCTGACTTGTGTCTTATTATTTTACCCTTAATAGTTATTTCAATAAGCGTATCGGTATCGGCATCGGTATCGCCGATATTTTTATAAAAGTATCGGTATCGGTATCGTATCGGCAAAAAGGCGTATCGAGGCATACCTAATTATGACTTGGATCAATGAAACGAAAATCAAATACAATACAATAGTTAGTGTTCTTCCTGGCCCTTCTCGAATATAATCGTAGTATAGTATACATAGTATCGTTTTCAAACTCATTAATTTTCAATTCATTCTATCTAAAGTAACTTCTGGGTGTTCCAACGTCAGTAAGTTCGGTACAAAGTGGTCCGCACCAAAACTATTGAACAAGAACTAAACTTGTACCGAAGACTACTAACTATCTCGCACGCCGCAATAGTATTAGTTGCACGGAATATCAGAGTTGCCAAGCCCACGGCTGGGCAAAGTGATCTTTACATACATAGAAGGCTAGAGCATTAACCCGTCACGCAATCTCGTACTATATCAATTACTAGCGGACGTCACTCCGTTTCACCCGCGTAGTTCCCGTCCCCGTGGGAATACAGGGATAAAAAGTAGCCTATGTCATCCGGGGATAGTGTAGCTTCCCAACGGTGAAAGAATTTTTTAAATCAGTCTAGTAGTTTTTTAGTTTATTCATTACAAACATACACACAACAATACAAATCTTTTCTCTTTATAATATTAGTGTAGAAAAGTTCAAGATTTCTCTCTTTTTATGATCCCCGATACGATAAAAAAACTAAATTTAAATGTAAAGAAGTCAGTTAAAAAGGTTAACAGCCTACCTTTGTATTATGACAGAGAGTTTTTAATCTCTTGTCCAGAGATTAAATTGACATTTATGATTCAATACAGCATTAGATACATAAAAAAGAACAACCTCTATCAACTCCGGATACAATAAATAAAGAAAATCAGATAAAAGCCGGTCATTCATAAACAGTTGAGTGTCATAACAACGATAAATAAGTAGCGAAACACATCGAGCTCTCAATAAGACCTACTGTCTGCTCAACCAACAAGATAACTACGCCACTTCAAATCAACTAACATTGGCGAACACTCCGAATTTCCTCGTAAAACACCATGCGGCCCTTCCGCCGCTTACCTACCTCTCGGCCACGAAATACACGCTCCGTCACGCGACTTACGACACCGATTGCGACTTTGAGGAAAACCAATAAAGAAGTTATTTAGAGCATGCTTCGAGCCGCAGCGGCGCGGAACCGAGCTTTCTCACGCGAAGGCTCCGAGAAAGCTCTATTCTTTAATAAAAATTTCACTACCACAGTGAAGTTTGCTTTCTATTAAGCTCACCTAACAAAAGCTTATTGTTACACTATTCATGAAATATATGTGCGTTTATGAAAACAATCGAGGCATGAACGTGACGTTAGACGCATCACCTGAGGTGCGAGGCCGTGAACGGTGTTTAGGGCCACCATCTTGGTGGAACCTTCACTGAAATTGAAATATAATGGCCACCCTATAAGCTTGCGCTTCATTAGCATATTATTATAGTCGGAGACATCTCTCCAAAGTTAAATGAATGCTCCGCTTGCCACATCAGCCCGAGGTTTGAGCTGTAGACATGTTTTTGTGCGGTTCGTGTAAGCGCCGCATTACGCTGATGATTTAGGTGCTCGCTCGTGTAATTAGAACAGAATCCTCTTGTTTCTTATTGCTGCTATTGTTGTAGGGTTGGCAACGCTGAGCTATGTGTGACGTCTATAGCGGAGAATGGCTCTACTTGCATGTTTTACAATTTAGGGACGCAACTTCTAATATATATCTTATTAAGAAACTGAGAACCAGTTTTAATAGTCCAAAACATAGCGTTACTTATATAATATAACCATATTATTATTTTTAGTAGCTTTTTCCCGTGGTTTCGCTTGCTAACAAAAAAAAATCTTCACTTTTAGAGTGTTAGCTAGTTTGTTGAACAAGCGTGTTTGTTTTAGCTTTTTGTAGATCTTTCATAAACGTTACAGGTAGTCAATGGCCCAAAAGTCTGACATCCAGTCTTACCAAGGGGTACCGTGTACCAGTACTAACTGGGTTGTAGTAGCGGTCAGATAGCAGTCGCTCCATGTACACTACTGGTATAGGTATTCAGCTGCACAAGACACAGTTGGTTATGTAGATGTCAATGAGTTAGTCATCATCATCTGCCTAGCCTTTTCCCAACTATGTTGGGGTCGGGTTCCAGTCTAACCGGATGCAGCTGAATACCAGTATTTTACATGGAGCGACTGCCTATCTGACCTCCACAACCCAGTTAATCTAGGTAATGCTGGATAAGACTGGATGTCAGAATTTCAGGTCACTGACTACCTGTAACGACTGCCAAAGATCTATATATGGCAGCCGGGACCAACAGCTTAACGTGCTTTCCGAGGCACGGAGGAAACTCGGTATGTCGGGCGGTCACCCATCCACAGACCGACCTAGGCAAGCACAGCTTTACCTAAAGATCGACCCGAGTGGCAGTTCTTATTAAGCCACGAGCTCCTCTTATGTCAATGAGTTAGTATGAACAAAAATTGTTTTGGGAAAAACAAGTGAAATTAAGAGTTTTACCCGGATTTCAAATTAGTCATAATATAAATTAACATAACAACAAAAGATACTAAAGCCTTTGCCAGCCCTACGTTAGAATACTAAGAAGATGAATGTGCCGGCGAGACAGTAGTAGTGATGAATGGCATCAATTAAGTTGATAACTAATCGATGATGTCTGCCTACCCACCCACAGAGCTGTGGCGCTATATTAAATTCACGCTGAAGGAATTTACGACGCATTCGAAATTAGTTCGAAATGCGTTTGATATTGATTATAATGGTTAGAGTATTATAGGATAGTATGGGACGACTCTTAGATAGAAAGAAAGTATTTATTTGCAAAAAAAAATCAGGATTCTAGTTTTATTCACAAGGAAGTTATAGGAGGTCGAAAATGGCCTAAACTGTTTCGAGAAAAGGATGGTACGGCCGTGCCGCTTTATTGCTCGACTTGATCGGCACTGCCGTGCCCCCAGATTGATTAAAATTGTAGATTTTTATATGTAACAAGTAAAAGAGAAACATTTTAAAATAAGACACATTAAACACACATTACATTAAATGTTGGTAAGATGAAGTAAGGTATTTATTAAACATGAGTAAGTCATTTAACCACATACCTAACCATATTAGTTTTAAGTATAGTGATATGTAATACTTTTTCATTAAAAAAATGGAAATAAAATATCTGCCTAGTCTATTTCCAACAACCAGCCCGTTGACCGCCAGTCCAACCACATGCAGCTGAACACCAGTATATTATTACATAAAGCGATCGTCTATCTGACCTCCACTTTCCAAGTACTGGGCGATGCTATCCCCATCGCGTCTGACTACCTGTAACTAAATATGTACGAATGATTCACGTGCATTCCAAGGAGAGAAAAGGGCTCGGCACCCTCCTCAAATCGACCTAGGCAAGCGTTGTTTAACCACGAATATCAACCCGCGCAGTGTCATTATCACATGCTTTGCTTGAACGCAAACCCGTTACCGTTAAAAGAGAAACAGAGTTTTATTTACGGGACTAAAGTCAAAACAATTTGTTGCTTTTAATTAATATTATACTAACAATTAGGTAACCGGTGTGACAGTCCGACTGCATTAAGACCGAATTAAATTATCATTTAGAGTTGTCTGCACAAGTGTACGAGTCGCAAGTCGCTGGAACATTTCATAATATTTTATCTCCGAATTGTGTAAGTCGTATCTTTTCTCTACACTTGCTAGTAATTGCTTTAACTTTGTTGCTCGGGACTGTCGCGCACATTCATTTTTAAATAGAAACTTGTATTTTGCTTGTGTATAATATGAAATGGAGGAATAAATTTAAATTTTCTTGCTGCAGTTGCGCGAGAATTAAGATGCTAGGTTCCTCGGAGAAGCCCGCAGTATTGCAAAATAAATTGTCTTTGGAAAACATTGGAAGTCAAGTGTAATTGGACCCGAGTGTGTCCTCGGCAGCAGCATAGATTAATAATATTTGCACAATTTATAGCAGAACAAAAATTATTTTATAAAGTTCTCGTTGGTCTAGTAGTCAGGCGCGACTGGTGAGAATGTGGCCCAGGGTTCGCATTCCGAGTGGAGCATAGTGTTAATGTGTTTTGTTTCACCAGAAATGCCCCAATAGCTGCTTCAGAGTCTGGATTTGTACCCGGTTGTTGGCAATTTATTACATTAGTACCATCACAGTACCATCAGATCACACACAGCCCTGTCTGATCCTTCCGGGATTCATCAAATTTCATTTCGGTCTAACAACTTTTATTAGTTATAATGTCTAACGAAGTAAAAACCTCGATCGGAATTAATTAATTCTCGAAACGGGTAGCAAGGAAGTGTGGTTTTACAATTTAGATAGTTTCAAACAACGCTAAATGAAAAGCGGTGAGTCATAACATAATAAGCTTAATATGGGTGGTTAGCAGTTAAGGACTCCGGAGCAAACCAAATCAGCTCTGGAGATGACCTCGCCCTAGAACATAGAAATGAGGTGCTATACCACAAACAATGGGGCAATGGATGCTTCAAACATTCTTGAACAGACTTCGTTTAGTTTGTCAATGAGACGCTTAGAGGGAGAAGAAGTAATATGTAAGAAGAAGTAACACAAAACACTTTTTTTAATAAGTATACAAACTCAAACTCAAGTGTATGTGTTCAAAGAGTTGAAGCAGGAAATAATAACATTTCCCGGGACGTCGCCACAACGGTTAAAATAATACCGTCAGTCGGTCCTAAGTACACAACGCGCGGGGGTAGTTTAAAAAGTCAAATGTTAATATAGAATCGGTTGGAAACAGAACCATTAAAACGGAACTTGTTTTAAAATTTACATGAAGCGCTTGAAGAGACGCAAATTAAACAGAAAACGTTAAATAATTGCACGCTTCATACAGATGCATTCGATTCTGGGAAATAAAACGATTTACTGAAATAACAAATATTTACTTCCATGCTGTAGGGAAAGCTGAGAGACTTACGAGTCGTGACTTCGACCCAGCCAAGCACATTACTTCGTGAGTTTAATTAAATGGAAATAGAAGACGTAGAAATTTGCCAATCATGCATTTAGTTTGACACATTACAGACCATTCCCTATCAGAGACACAGCTGTGCTGCAATGATTGCTACACAGCTGTGTTCAGCAGAGAAATTTCCCACAAAGATTATAGGGCCAGTCTCACAGCTGGGCCAACTGTTATGGAGAGTAGGGTAATGAATAAACCAACGTAATATCAATCAAAAGTCGCTCTCGCTCACACCATTGACCGTACAATAAATAGGTACGTTACGATGATTTAGGACGCAATTTAAATGTGACTAGAACGGGATTTTAAAATGGCCGCCGAATATAAGCGAGAAGGTTTCATCGAAAGGTGTGCTGTATGATATACGAACACCGAAAATAATGATGATTTATTTCCAAACGTGTAATTTTTATTGCGTTGTGGAAGTTCCGGTCAAACAACCAATTGTATAGTAAATAATAATGTATATAAATATGTTACAAAGCATAAAATTCCGGTTTTTAAATGGAACGGTGTGATATAAAATTTTCATTCTCCATAGAGGGGCTGTAATATTTATGAAGCTAAAATATAAAAAAGCCCGTTTAATGTATCAGTGATATAGAGCTAAATAAATATTTAACTCTCGTGGCCAAACAATATTAGATGCACAGATGCTTCTTCAAGGTTAAGCAGTGGATGTCTGAACATCCATTACATACCGAGTTTCTTGCGTGATCACCAATACAACCGTCTTAGTTCATACAACTGTCATGAACGCCTTTTTAAGAAATAGTCACTCGTGTTCCACGCGCGCCTCAAAGAGATGTCAGCAACATGGAAGGGGCCCGCAAGGGCCGACGCCTGTCGAGGCCGCGGGTTGTTCGTAAGGGATACCGCGGCCTCGACATGAAGGGCGAAGAAGGAACATGGGTGGTTTTTAGTCAGTAGAAGTCTGACACTCCCTTTCGCTCTGCCCAAGAGCGGGAGGGGTTATTTGATGATTTCCCAACCCCAAAAAAAAAAAAAAAGGATGTAATATGAATTGAGAGGGTTGTGTCAAATTTGTGATTTTAATCATTAATTACTCTGTAAAGTCACATTTGTTACGGTCGCGAATCTTATTATATTTAACATACAACCTGACACTGACCGGCAATTTGCAAAAAACGTAAAAAAAAATCGAATTTCACCTTTATAGTTTCCGAATAAAGTGGTTGTGATATACAAACGTGACGGACGGACAGACATGGCGAATCTACAAGGGTTCCATTTTTTTTCCATTCGGCTACGGAAAACCTCGACTAAATAGATTTCAATAAAAATGAGACATAAAATGCACCACTAAACCCCTTTTTTACATGTTTTAATATGCCAGCGCAGCAGATAGAAAGTTATTAAATATTTTGTTAAAGGCTTCCGATCAAAATTCAGCCACGCGGAGGTAAAGCAATAAATGCATAAAGGTTGGTCCACACGATATATTTTCTGATCGACATAAGCGTGAACTTCATAACCAATACGTGATGTGATTCATTGCAGTCGGTTGAATAATATCTCTAGAATTACCATTTACAGATTTAATATCGTTTCGTGTAAATCGACCCTGTGTGCGTGCCTGTAGTTTTATGAAGAAACGTGCCGTGTCAATCACTGAATTACTACGTTCAGTGCTAAACTCATTTGAAACATCGCGATCGCTCACATTCCGATTTGCATGGGACGGAAACATAACGATGCATAAAATTGATTTGACGGCACTGTTGGCGCAGTTGCTTAGCGATCGACTGCTACGCTGCGTCTCGCGGGTTCGATCCCCGCACGTAACAAATATTTGTATGGCCTACAGATAGTTGTTTCAGGTCTGGTTGTTGTTGCATGTGAGTTTAAATGTTTCTACCCACGATGCCAGAGAAACTCTTAGTGTGCGGCAAAGTTCAAAGAAAAATTGCACTTGTGCTAATTTAGTGATTATTGACCTGAACCTAGATTTGTAAAACAAATAAATAAGAAGTGAACCCGACACTCATATCCCAAGAATTCATTTCTGAAATGCTAGCTTGCGTTACAATATATGCATCCACACTGAAGTAACTTTTTGTGACACAATATTTTGTGTAACTAAACCAAAAAAAAACTTTATTTTCGTTGGTGTATATATATATATATATATAATGTACAAACTTTGGTCTACAAGAAGTCAAAATTCAAATATCTATTTCAAGTATGCCCCTCGCCCACGATGACTTTTTGTCGCAATGCGGTCGGTAGCGATGCTGTCGCGCCTTTACGAAACCAAAAATGCATCGCAAAAAAGTCGACGTGGGCGAGGGCCCTTACAGGCATGTTTATTAAAACACACGTTTATTCATTTGTGTTTATTTTAACTATTCAGTTAAAAGCAGATAAATACAAGTGAACCATAGTAGTTACCAATTTCATGGATTTTTTTTAAAGAACTTTGCCCCACAGTCCACACTAGGAATTACTCCTGTGTCGTGGCCGAGTGGGTGCGTACACAAAAATTTAAATTCACATACACAAATACCCGGAACAACTATCTGTAGGCCACACAAATATTTGTTCCTTGCGAGGATCGAACCCGCGACACGCAGCGCAGCAGATTAATTGTTCTCTAACTACCTTCAGTATAGATGCACCTTATTATAAAACTGATCTTAAACCTCCCATCATTGTCTGTAGAAAGTAGTGCGTGAAATGAACCGGCTGGGCATGATAGTGGACCTGTCGCACGTCGGGGAGAACACCACCCGGGCCGCTATCCGCCTGTCCCGCGCCCCCGTGGTCTTCACGCACTCCTCGGTATACAGCCTCTGCAACCACAAGCGGAACGTGCCTGATGACATCATACAGTCACTGGTAAGTCACTACACATTATTTTAAATATAATAGTGCTGCATGAATTGTGGCCATAATCGGAACTAACAACGCCAGCTTGATTTTTCCATTATACGTTCAGCTGGTCTAGAGGTCTGACTGCTGAGCATGAGGTCCTAGGTTCGATTCCCGGATCAGGCAAAGTTTTATTGGGATTTCCATCAGGGACTTCTTTGTAGCAGCCACGGAGTTAGACATAAATCGCAAAATGTGAACTATTATTAGGTACCTATACCTCTGTTTAACCCTTCGGGAATTGGCGTGATGTTATTTTGATTATGATGATTGGCCATCATCGGGACTAACGAAGCAATCTTGTTTTTTCTATATAATTTTCACACATTTTTCGTAAATGTTAATGACCCATTCTTGACCACTGTACAACGCGTAACAGATATTAAAAAATACAACAACCAGGGATAATATAAAGATAGTTGCACGTCGTGACTGCGACAACTAGGTTGCCACTCAGCATGATGCTGTGCTATGGGCACCCACAGCACAGCGCTGGTTTTCAGTGGTCACCCGTGAAAAACGTACGAAAGCCAAGACAGCTTCAATAATAAGTATATAAAATAAAATAAGCAGTGAATATGTGAATTGATTTATGCTTCATTTTATTGACTGCCTTATTATAATTTAATTTGATTAAGTGAATGAAATTTTGATTGTATTGAATTTAATTTTGTGTTTGTAATGTGACTGTATTTCTGTTATGAGTCAGTGATACTCGAATTAATTTTTTTTTTTTTTTTTTAATTATTATAAGAACGAAGTTCTTAATAACTAATTACAATCTAGCCTAAAGACTAATAAGTAATTTAAATCTGACTTATTATGTTAGATTATGTTAAAACTAAGAATAGTGTCCATATTTATGCACATATACACAAGTCCTTAGCACTTTCTTAGAGTCTGATATAATTATAAAAAACACCATGTTCATGTGTTATATAAATAGCACAACATTGTTACTATTATTCACTCACTTTGCACTTATACTACACTAATTCAAATGGTTTAGTTCTCTTAAGTCTACGCACTATGTCTGTATTGTCTAGCAGCTGAATTGCCTCAACATTTACGTGTCGATGGAGTCTGTGTTCGTGGGCTTCAGCAAATTTTTGAATGATGGAGGTGACGACTTCCATGTCAAGGTCACGGTGGAGGTCATCATTTCTTATGTACCAGGGTGCATTCACTGCAGCCCTGAGTACTTTATTTTGGAACTGTTGAATTATTTTGACGTTGGTTGGTTTAGTACAGCCCCAAAGTTGGATACCATACGTCCAAATTGGCATCAGAATATGCTTGTATATTATCAACTTATTTTGTATTGATAGACAGGATTTCCTTCCAAGTAACCAATACATACGTTTATAACGTATTTCGAGTTCCTGTCTTTTCTTTTTGACATGAGCTTTCCAACGCAACTTAGCGTCGAGAGTTATGCCTAGGTATTTAGCTGTATTATTATAGGGTATTTGCATACCATTTATGTAGACTGGGTGGTAGTTACAGTGTTTGAAGTCAATGTGAACTGATTTTGACTCATTCAGTTTGATCTTCCACTTTTGTGTCCAGTCGTAAACTTTGTTCACGGCTAGTTGAACTTTTTGTACTGCTTCTCTGTGGCTTGACTCGACTCGAATTAAATGATTTTATTTTTATAATTGTCTGCAGAAAGAAAATGGCGGCATCATCATGGTGAACTTTTTCCCTGATTTCGTGAAGTGCGCTCCTAACGCTACCATCTCCGACGTTGCTGGTAAGTGACCCTTGACCGTTGCCATCGAGAGCAAAACCTGGATGAGGCTTGCACAGGACCGTGGAGATTGGCACAAGAAATGAGAGGCCTGTAGCCAGCAGTGAGTGAGTTCGGGCTGTGGATGATGACGATTGCATCAAGATGTAGGTACTTACACGCACAAACAAATCTCACGGTTTTTTCCTACATTAACAGTTGCATACCATCATTGTATTAAAATGTGGTCATAGAAATGTAGAGAACTAATTAAATGAATTGTGTTTTACAAGTGTTTTATAACTTTCGTTTCGGTTTAGACGTCCCGTCCTCGACACGGAGGCAGACCATCAGCTTGTACTCGATGGAGTGATCATACAGAGCTCGTTCTCAACAATTTGAGCCTAATCCACGTTAAGTAGCGCGTTAAATAGTTTTCTTATTAATCCGACTTTATTTCGCCATGCACAATCGTAGACAGCTATTAGAAGTCTGCGATAAATAGACACACGTAAGTGTATTATGTAAGTGTTTGAATTGATTAAACTACATCAAACTCAAAACTATACTAGAAACTAGACAATCCAAATGCAAATAACACAGAAAATTAACTCATACGCGTACAATTTACATAATCATCGTATTTAGGCCGCAACACGCTGTAACACCGCGAAACAAAGGTACCTCATAATTGGCCATTAGACCCACAGTTGGGCAAAGATTCCCACCACTTGGAGCCGGGATCCTGCCACTTAATCACGGACTATTGTAAAGGCTATAATTAGTGCGTGCTTATTTGCCTTGCTGAAGATTAAGCCGTCTTATTCATTGGCTTTCGATTCGTAGTACAATTGAGATTATCTTATGTACCGAGTGAATGCTTAATCTTTTTTTAGATGACGTAAAATAGTTCGCAACATAAACTCTATGTTACCCTGCTAACATATTAGTCGCCAAGTCATTATATTTCTTGTACTGTTAATTTGCTACCTCAAAACACCCTTTTATATTGTTGAAGCTTATTTAATTAATATTCGCGTAAATATTTAATCGCTAATATTTAATTGCTATTTTATTAGTCGCAAACACTTAGTAGCCTTTTAATTAATTAGTCACCTCGAAAATAATAAGCCCATACTATTAACGATCTTTACGATCGGGCCGTTTGTTCCAACTCTGTGGTACATACTTACTCTTTGCTTATCGCCAAGTTACACACGTAGCTTTAAGTTTAAAACTGAACTTGAAACTTAAGCCACGCGTGTTGTATCTAGTGGTTTGTCGTTATGAGCAGTTAAGTGAGGATTAACAATAAGGTAGTTGATAAAAAAAACTAATGAGGCCATTAGATAATTTACAAAAAATATTGGACACAATTTTGTCGTTTTTCTCGTAAACAAAAAATGAAGATGACACAGTGCTTTG
Organism: Diarsia brunnea; assembly: GCA_949774965.1. NCBI lineage: Eukaryota > Metazoa > Arthropoda > Insecta > Lepidoptera > Noctuidae > Diarsia > Diarsia brunnea. Next base: position 35,290,772 of record OX458996.1, read on the forward strand.
AAAAATCGTGTGACGTCACAGTTTGATATTTACAATTTTTACCAGAAAGTGATGTCACAAGCCCCCACTCATCATCACTCATCTTTGAGACGTTTTATTTTCGTCAATTTTTATTAATTTGATAAAACAAAAAACCAGATACCCAATATTTTTGATAATCTAGCAGACGGACAAAACAGAATCATATTTTTTTTTGGTCAAGAAACATCCCTATTGATAGGCTATTTTGGAACTTGCTTAAATGACGAAAATGGCAGAGCTGTTATCGGCTAGCTATAACTAAATAACAATAATGGAAAACTCACAAGTATGTTGAACTAATAGCTGTTGCCAGCGGCTTCGCCCGCTACAACTCGAAAATTATCCCACGGGAAGATAAAATCGGGATAAAAACTATCCTATGTGTTAATCCAGGTTATAAACTATCTGTGTACCAAATTTTATCCAAATCCGTTAAGTAGTTTTTGCGTGAAAGAGTAACAAACATCCACACATCCATTCTCACAAACTTTCACATTTATAATATTAGTAGGATAGTAGGAAGGATAGGATTGACGTAAGCAATCAATAAACTTTTTGTGAAACCATTAACGGGCAGTGGTGCCATTACTCAAAAATTAGAACGAATTATTAATATTTTCATAACCCTCCAAGTATCAACAACCTTTTTACGACCAAAACAATAGAAAACATTTTCGAACATTGTTTTCAAGGCTTCTTTCAAGTTTCACAACATTTTCTTTTATTTTGTTTAACAACCCCCTCGGCAATGTGAGCAACGTGACACAAGTTTTCGAGAATTGCGTTGTACAAGTATTTAGGGCTTCACTTCCATTAAAAAATAATGTTTCGGCCTTTCGCAATTTACTGCTGGTAGGTAACCTCACCGCTCACGTTGTAGTTGCGCAACCGTTTGCGTAGGCAACCATACTAAAACAAAGCTGATTTTTTTTCTTAGAAATGACGTGGGTTTTTATTTATTTTATTGGATAAGTGTTTATTTGATTTAGCAAGGACTTATATTAATGTATTTTTCGATCATAAATTAGGCACATTAGATCTCGTATCCGAGTGTTCGTTTTTAGCGTACGTTCGTCTACAAAACGGAACCCTTATTCATACTTTTCTCGGTAAATCTATGAGATACTAATAATATAAAAAAGGAATGATTTGTGTTTATGTACTTAAAAACTCCTAGACCGATTTGAACAATTCTTTCGTTCTTTCTTTCGTTCGTAAGCTACACTATCCCCGGGTGACATAGGCTTACTTTTTATCCCTGTGTTCCCACGGGAACGGGAAATACACGGGTGAACCCTCGTGACGTCCGCTAGTCTATAAATATAATAAAATAAACTTGGAAGAAAGTGCGTGGTGGTCGTATCCTGAAACAGTCGATCTAAATCACCAGTTTCTCCAACATCGTTTGAGCCCACTACCATAATATATTCGCTTATTGACAGTCTAACTGATTACAATAGTATGATCCCATTGCTGTTAATTATTACTGGGATTAACACCCGGACATTATATTGATTGATATGGTCGTTTACAAATTAATAACTGGTCCCTGTGACGCTTTCAGCGGCTTTGTCATGCGGCTTAACTGTGCCAATTGTATTACTGTAAATAAAATAGTGCCGACCGATAGTGAGACTTACGTGTGTTCAATTGTGCCTTTGTTTAGTTTTGAACCGACTTCCAAAAAGGAAGAGGTTCTCGGTTCGTCTGTTTGTTGTTTTTTTCTTTGTTGTATGTTTCTTTCCCCATAACTTCGTTATTTATGCACCGATTTGAAAATTTTATATTATGACCGGTTACCGGAATGAACTACATATTATTATGTGGTTTTCAGTGTACGTAGGTACATTAAAGTTTATAGGCAAAGCAGTACCAATATAATTACACAAGTAATGTTAAAATCCGGGTTATTTTGCATTGTCCGGATGAACCTATTGCTATTTGAGCTCTGGACTCGGGCTGCTAGGCTGTTACTTATTTGTTACACTAATAATGGTTATGTCTGAAAGTGGCGCCGGTGACTAAATAATGGTTATGTCTGAAAGTGGCGCCGGTGACTATATTATGGTTATGTCTGAAAGTGGCGCCGGTGACTAAATAATGGTTATGTCTGAAAGTGGCGCCGGTGACTAAATAATGGTTATGTCTGAAAGTGGCGCCGGTGACTAAATAATGGTTATGTCTGAAAGTGGCGCCGGTGACTAAATAATGGTTATGTCTGAAAGTGGCGCCGGTGACTAAATAGTTGTTGAGTGGTAATCGGTTATGGTGGTATGGTGATGCGGAGTAATGAGGAAAATGCTGTTTTAAATAGGAAAGTTTCTTTCCTAGTTGAGGAAGACCAAAGATACGACGAAAAAAAAACGTTTACCGTTTTGTTATACATTTAATGAACATACTCACACGTAACAGTTTCTAAATTACCATAGACTGTTACCATTTTTGTTTAAACCATTATAAGATTAGTATTATTTCAGAGCAGTTGTGGCCCAGTGGTTGCGGCCCCGACTTACGTACGGTAGGTCGTGGATTCGAACCCAAGCAGTCGCATTACTTTCTGTAATTTATTTCATCACCAATGCTCTCTAAACGGTGAAGGAAAACATCGAGAGGAAACCACCATGTCTTAAAACCAAAAATTCGAAGACATGTGACATCTAGCAACCCGCACTGGGAACCCGTGTGGTGGATTATAGCCCATCCCTCTCGTAGATAGGAGGCCTAAGTCCCTACAGTGGAAACATTATATGTTGATGATGATGATGATTATTAAGGTCGGTTTTCCCCGTGAAGTTAAAAAACCAACAAATCAAAGTTTAGTCCACAAAGAAATACGATTGTAAGTGCTATCAGATATGTGAGTATTCTCCAAAAGATTGGACATAATGTTATGCCGAGACATCATTGTCCGTATACATATATACCTGTATAATGTATAAATGTATAAAGCTCCCGTCTGCACGATATGTAGGGAAATCTCTTATGATTTATTTAGCTTTGTGTACGAGACGGAACTTGCGACTACATCAATATCCTTAAAATGAACCAGTGTTAATATCCAACGTTATATTTAACAAAAAGACTACCCTTTTTGTTTAATATAACGTTGGATTTTCCATGATTTTTTAAGTTTTGAGAACCTCAAACAAAGCTCTGTACTGACTGTGCAAAGGTTTAATCACTTCAATCGTAATAACAATTAAATAGTCACATTACTTCTTCATTTGTAATGTTGTAAATAATAATAATAATTTAATGTCAGATAAATGTTTAGTAACATATGGAACTTATAAACTATGTTAGTAGGCAGGTAGGTAGATTTAATTAGGAATTTTGAAAATATACATTACAAAATAACATTGGATTATGAAATTAAAATAAAATCTTAATATTAGTCGTTTTAAATAAACATTCATTTAAAAATGAAAATTATAAAAAAGTACATTAAAAAATAATAAAGGGTATAATAGTCTTATTGTACAAATAGCAAACCTATGCAATCTTGATTTTCCTATTTATTTTATCGCTACTGAGACAGAACATCTTATAGCTGCGTCTTAGGACTACTTGAGAGACCAATCTTAATCCCATCGTGAAAAACAGGCCAAGAACTACAGGCTACCCCACAATCCATGTTCTGAACCAAACTACGTTACGTAGACGGAACGGTCGATTTCGCACATCCCTAATGGTTATTTTGGTCTTGAGATTAAACATTGTGCCAAGATAAGCAAAGCTCTCAAGAAATTCTTTACGACTGATGAAAAAAATGTTATCGTATCAAGGGTCCGTATCCTTAACTTTGTAACCCAAAATAAAAATGGATAATTTTTTTATTTATTAATGCCTATATTATTATTTTTATTTTATTTTATTTATCACCATTTTTGCGTACAAAATATCTTAGACATATAAATAACAGTTTAATTAGGTACAGGTTATTCAGCATTCACAAAATTAGTGACATAAAAGATAAAATCAAAAATTTAAACGTATGGCTCCACAAATGAAATACAATAGTAAACTCCTTACATTTAAAAGTTTACTTAGCTTACGAAATAAAAAAAAAACGGTTTCGCTATGATTTTACTAATTAAAATTAAATAGAAATAAAAAATATAATGACCACATCCAAGCTAGTTTTTTTTTTAAATTTTATTTTATCAAATAGGAACAACAAACAATTACAGTCATTATTTAATATTACAACATGATAACAAATAACTTAAATAATAATGTAGCCCTGTTCACATGATTAAAACTTAAATTGCTAGGAAAGAAGCTGTTCATGCAAGACAGTTAAAATATAAACATACAAAAAAGAAAAATAAATAACAATACATACCAAATGATGAAATGCCAAATTATATGGATACAAATATTAACCAATCAATCAAATCGTGTGGACGAGTTTTTTGACGCCCTGTAACTATTCTCTTTTTGATACTTGTATATATTTTATTATAATTTTAATTCTGTAAATTGTAGTTTCTAAATATTGTAAATCAGTCAAAGGACCCATACAACAAGTTTCGCAATCTACGCATGGAGCATGTAAATATGTCTATGTGTTCGAGTTCTTTATTGTAAGATGCTGCCATTCGCCGAATTGGCGAGCGTTCCCCGGTATTAGATCGGCAGATACCTTTGCAAATAGCATACCTGCACGCACCAGCCGTCTATGAACAGTTCTGGGGACTGCATAACACAGTACATTGTTCAGATCGATGCAGTCAAATTTGCCATTTACAATATTAAACAGGGTCATTGCTTCTAATTGTTTGCGTCTGGAGCTGAGTGTCAGGAGTTTATACGTACTAAGCAACTGGTCACACGGTAGATACGTTCTGTGACATCTGTAATGCATTGCACGAAGGATTTTAGATCTGGCCCTCATGTTAATCGCTACAAATCTATATTTATAAAAGCCAAAGCTGAGTGGGCAGAAGCTAGACAAATAATAAAGCAGTAGCAGTTTGTTTTCTGCCTATTCGGATATCATGTAACATCATCCGTTAGGTATCCTTACTGCCTCTTACATACCTCGTTCTTTGTTACCTCATACTGCGAGTTTGTTATGTCCCGTCCTATTCTCTGGCATATGTTTTCAGTTCGTACGAGAATAATAGCCAGCGTTCATAAGCGACGCTACGTCTCTTTCAGGAGTCGGTTCGACGTCGGGACGGAGGTATTGTGTGGCCAGGCCGCCGGCCGGTCCGGCTGCGACTCATCTCAACAAACTTGAGACTAACGCTTTTATAGCCGCTTCTGTGTCAGTTTCCGAATACAATACAATTTGAGATCGAACAGACTGTTTCTGGTTATACACTACCAGTTTTTGTATGTACTACCAGTTTTTGTATGTACCACTGAAAAACAAATTAATAAACAAAAAGAGTAGCTTTGCCAACTTTTATTTTCTTTATATTTCTAACGAGTACGTATCCCTTTTTCCAATGCTTGTTAAACAATTGACTTCGTTACTTGCGAATCCATACATCTATATCTCTATATCTTATATATATAAAACAAAGACGGGTTTGTTACAACACTTATAACTCGAGATCTGCTGAACCAATTTTCATGGTTATTGATTCGTTGGATTTGTCTCCGCCCCGAATAGCATAATACATCTTAAAAACAATGAAAAATCGATATATGTGTAATGAATACTTAATCATTTCAATAAATGCTGATTTGTTTATTACATGTCAAACATTTGTTGTCCAATCCTGTCAAATACTGTAACAACTATTCATGTGTGCGTTCAAAAATTTATTTTTTGTAAAATGTCTCGAAAGTTCAGGTACTACTATTAATTTGTGTAAATAGTTTATTAATTTTTTAATTTTTAATTTCCGAAAATAATACCTAAGATTAATTCTTTACGTTAACAAAAGTGTAAATGTCTTTTTATAGGTTGTCTATGATTTTTCTTGATAAGCTATTCATACGTAGTGGTATACTCTTTGAGCTATTGTCTATGTCTCGAAAGTTCAGGCACTGTTATTATATTTGGTGGGTACCTACTAGGTAGGGTAGTAGGTAGGGTAGTAGGTAGGCTAGTAGGTAGGGTAGTAGGTAGGGTAGTAGGTAGGGTAGTAGGTAGGGTAGTAGGTAGGGTAGTAGATAGGGTAGAAGGTAGGGTAGTAGGTAGAGTAGTAGGTAGGGTAGTAGGTAGGGTAGTAGGTAGGGTAGTGGGTAGGGTAGTAGGTAGGGTAGTACATAGGGTAATAGGTAGGGTAGTAGGTAGGGTAGTAGGTAGGGTAGTAGGTAGGGTAGTAGGTAGGGTAGTAGGTAGGGTAGTAGGTAGGGTAGTAGGTAGGGTAGTAGGTAGGGTAGTAGGTAGGGTAGTAGGTAGGGTAGTAGGTAGGGTAGTAGGTAGGGTAGTAGGTACGGTAGTAGGTACGGTAGTAGGTACGGTAGTAGGTACGGTAGTAGGTACGGTAGTAGGTACGGTAGTAGGTACGGTAGTAGGTACGGTAGTAGGTACGGTAGTAGGTACGGTAGTAGGTACGGTAGTAGGTACGGTAGTAGGTACGGTAGTAGGTAGGGTAGTAGGTAGGGTAGATAGTTGGTAAGTAGGCAGGTAGTGTGTAGGAAAAAGGGCATAGCAACGCATGCGGGTACAGCTAGTGTGTAATAAATAAATGTAAAAGTTACTCTAAGCAGTGGTAGGGCGAAGGATATTTTAAAGCAGTTTTTTCGTTTCCATGGCTCAACGTGAGCGAAGCCAAAAAAAAAGGTCGTTCAACTTCTCAAGAGGGAAAAAAACGTGCCCATTGTTATAAGAAAAATGTGGCGAAATGCTTTAGTTATTTCTAAAACAATATAAATGTTTCCTAACTTTTTAACCCCAATTTTGCGACATCACGTGGCATGAAGCCTTAAAGCTTCTTTTTGGGTATAAAACCTGGTCGCGGACGCAGTGCGTCATTCTGTGTCGGTCGTCCTGTGGGTTCGGAACAGTTTCTAAAGCTACTTGTGATCTCCAAGTCATTAAATAGCCATAGTCTACTGCTGTGCCTGCTGCGTGTCTTACAGTTCTCTCTCTCTGCTTCAAAGTAAAACTAATCATTTCAATAAGACCATTCAAAGGCTAATTCTGATATAATTGGCCACCAAGATTGAGGCAGTGCCTAGTCTGAGGTCAAACGGCTACTTCTATTTTGTTCTCGGAACTTTTTACATTGCGTTTTGCTTTGCCGTGTGTTACAGAATATATAACCAGTCTGTTCTGCCAATATTGGACTATCAAAATAGATGCTTTGCCAAGTTTGCCCATAGCTACGACGACTAGATTTCTCTGAGCGTTTATCGTTGTGTGTGGTTTCTGTGCGTGTTGATAACAAGCAGTTATTGAATTTAAATAAGGCATTAATCCAAATCGGTGCTTTCGACTGCTGAAGGTTCTGCCAGTATTATTGGTCTGCCTGATACGAGGTATCCAGGTTGCGACGTACTGGTTAGACAAAATTTTATCATCGACTTGAAAAGAAGAAGAGGTTTTAACAACTAAGCGGTTGCCACAAAACTCAACCTCATAACGTGTGTTCATCATCTGATTTGTATCTCAATTAAAAAGCAGTTTCGTTTCTTCTTCTTCCGTATTAGTTCACATTCTTCATTGAGATCTTGTCAAATAACTCCAGCAAGACGGACTTTAATTCCTGTTTAAGTATTCGCTACCATTTACATAATTATTTTGTCAGTAAGTTAAAAGAAATTCAAGAAGTCTGGTGCGCCGCACTAGAAACCGAATTCTAAAATAGTATATAAAGGTCGTTAAATATGGCGGACTCCGATATTTGCTTAATCTGTTAGGAAAATAACGTGAGTTTTAAGTATATTTTCCAATTCTAATCTGAATGTTTATTATACCCTTTATTTTGTGCAATACCTTTGATTCTCTCTTTTTGCAACAGTTCAAATAAAGTAATTTCATATTTAAGCAGTAAACTGTGAGTTGGTTTGCAAAGTGAGTGTGCGAAGCTGAAACTATTTGTTTGTTCGCAGAGCACTTCCACTACATCAAGCGTATGATTGGAGCTGACTACGTCGGCATCGGCGGAGACTTCGACGGCGTGAACAGGTAAACTTGGCTGAGCTTATTATTCTTACACACAGTATTAATATTATGCATCTTTAGACTAGCGTTCACGCCGCGCTGCTTCTGAGCGCTTGTGATTCAAAATGTTGTTGTTGTGCCACTCAAAAGTAATAGGATCAAGTAATAATATACTACAGGTGTACCTATCCCTTGCAATTCGGTTACGAGTTATCATTTTCAACAAGACTGGTGTTTGAGAACAGGAGGATAGTTCTCCTTCCTCTAACCAATGTACCATCACTTGCCGTTGGATGATAGATGTATCATTATCAATCACTTTCTTTTTCTTTGATGTCTCTCATCACCCCTGGGTGTTTCCATCACTGTTTAAGTAACAAGATTGAATTTACTCTCCTCATCCTAGGAATTTTCAATACCGTTTCATTGTATGCTAAACTTACAGTATTCCAATTTCATCGTCATATATATTGTGAGAATTAGATCTACAAATGTACCGAATCCAAATAGATTTCGTTACAGGAATTTATGCCGACAAAATACGTTACATTGGAAATATTTAAATGTAAAATGCCGACAGATAGCTTTACATATTATTATCGCCATTTCATGAAAATTTTTCTAACGTATCTTGCTTTCTTTATAACGATTCGATTCTCTGAACGATCATTTTATGTATGATTCTAACAGAGCTGTCTTGTGCTGGACAAAAAGCTCCAGAGCTTGCGGTCCTGGATTTGAATCACAGAAACGGCATTATAATTGGATTTTTTCATCCAGAATTGCTCAATCTCTCTCTCTATTCTAGTGCCTCTCCAACTAGTGAATGTTGGCAGTCAGCTCCGCATATCCGATCCGGTCTTTTGCCAATCTAAAAAGTTCCGCGGCGCTCTTAATTCCCGTCCAATTGCACAATAGCCACTCAAAATCCGGAGTTGTGGCCGATTGATGGCTATAGGCCCGGTCCTATCACATGAGATACTAAGGCATATGATTTTAGCTCGGCCAGCAGGCCTCTCCCATCCAGCATCCAGTCTGTCACACTTGACTTCGGGACTCGTAGGGTACATTATGCATAACATAACATCACGCCTGTAATCCCCGAAGGGTTAGGCAGAGGCGTACCTAATAGTACACCCACATTTCGCCAGTTATGTAAATGTGCATATTAAGATATTAACCAGTATGTTCCGTCCCCAGGGTCCCCCGCGGCTTGGAGGACGTGTCCAGGTACCCGGAACTGTTTGCTGAACTGCTCCGCTCCGGCCAGTGGAATGTCCAGGAACTTAAGAACCTCGCGGGGCTTAACATGCTGCGCGTGATGCGCCAGGTTGAGAAGGTAATAATGTCATTCGTTACTTAGTTGGGGAAATGCATATTTTGTACTAAGTTGATAAGACTAAGGAAGAAAATTATGAGCAAAAGAATGAACATGCATTTTCTAATATATCTATTTGCATATCCGAAAAATAACATTCTGTACTATGTCATCAATCGATAGGAGGGCTCAAATCTCTCTAACAAGCATAATAAATTAAATGAGAATTCCGATTTTAGCTTTACACCAAAACATACAGTACAGTTATATGAAAAGCTTCGCAGAATTCCCTGTTACCTATTATCGAAATCTCAATCAATATCGTCCTATATACAATTTGGATCTGCAAACCATGCTCATTGCAATTCAATTCATCAGATCATTCCGTGGAACTTTCACTGTGACACATGTGCATATTCTGCAGCTAGCACTCGGTATACTGACAGTAACGTACCTATTTACAATGACGTCACAGACAAATGAACACACAGCGTGTACGTAGAGACTCAAGGATTTTGCACTGAGCAGACGATACACAACGGTGAAGGAAAACATCGTGAGGAAAGCGACATGTCCTCGAATCAAAAATTCGATGACATGATGATGTGACATATACCAACCCGCACTGGGCACGCGTGGTGGATTATAGCCCAGTCCCTCTCATAGAGAGGAGTCCTGTGTTCCAGCAGTGGGAAAATTATAGGCTAATTATGAGACGATACACTGATGTCTCCGATTGAGAGATATGTGTCCTGGTTATTATGGTTACATAGTTGTTTTTTAGTTATTCGTGCAGATTCTGTTTATCACAATGTTGCAGCAAACAAGACTTGGGCAAACTTAGCAGGAAGTGTCGTCCCAAGCCACAGTGCTAACAAGGCACAAGATACAAGCCACAGTGCTAAGAAGGCACAAGATACAAGCCACAGTGCTAACAAGGCACAAGATACAAGCCACAGTGCTAACAAGGCACAAGATACAAGCCACAGTGCTAACAAGGCACAAGAAACAAGACATAAATCATGTTTATTTGCGCAGGTCCGTGATGAGATGCGCACGAACGGCGTCGAGCCCGAGGAACACCCCGACTCACCCAACGACAACGGAAATTGCACCAGCAACGCGTTCTACACCGAATACGTGTAGACCGCCCCTAATTACTTGACGCGACTGCCGATTTGAATCTTATTTCTATTTAACAAGGTGTGTTTTTGAGTTGGATAGTGACACGTCAATCAAACGGGATTTTATTTTGAAATATTTTGAATAGTGGTTAGATATGGTAATTGAATAACTGAATTGTGTTGTCTTGAGTTCGTCATTAATTTCAGCTTAGTAAGGTATAATAAGTAACTTCATTTAACTGCAATCTATTCTTGATCATCCCCATACCGAACAATCTTTGTCAGTTGACAGCCTTTTTCCAAACAGTGCAGCAATCCTCTAATCTCCGCCTTCTGCATCTAGTCAAAAAAATTAAAAAATAAATATCCGCGAGTAACACAGCCACCGTCTCCATGACGGACTCTTTATACGAGTGCCCATCTCTGTTCTGCGACTACAACACCCCGATACGTCCCCGCCAGGGCGAGAGCGACTTCGGATACTACATCAATCGGTACTTGTACTGCTTATACAACGTCTCTTTAATATGTCTGTATATCCTTTGGATGTATAGATTCCTGCGATTTATTATTCGGCGTTAGTAGTACATCCCTGTACCACAAAATATTTATTGACTGTTTAAATTCAAATTCTTTATTCTTTATTGCAATCCATAATGTACATTTTCCGGTATTAGGTAAAATATTTCTAGACACAATTATGGACCCTGTCGGGCACAGCAAATGTTTATAAGTAGAGAGAGGAAGAGCGGTTTGTTTCTTTTCATTTATTATTAACTTGGTATTATTTATAATTATATCCTATTAATCTATATCGCTATTTATATTATACTTATTCTATTAATATTTTATATGCTGTCTACCTATTCTTTTATTATTTATTTAGTTATATTATTTGATTTCTTATTTGTTTACCTCCTTGGTGCAAAACTTTTTTATTTTTTTTTTGTAATGTACTATAATTTAATTGTGTATTATTATTGGATTTATCAGTTAAATATTCCTGTATTGTATAATAGTTTTTTTTAATTAAGTATTGCTTTAATTTATTTACTTTTATATTGGTTTTCTTAAAAAAAATCATTATCAACGACGATTCAAACTCATATCAAGAACAACACATTTTAAGTGATCATCAACATTTTATCTGCATATTAAGATATCTACCGCACTGTATAATGCAGATAAAAGTTTACTTAAACTGGTAAACTTTTATCTGCATTATACAGTGCGGTACTCTGGAAAGCACAGTTCGTCACATCCAAGTAATTACATGCTCTGAAACTCTCTATTTGAATAAACCACAATTTTCCAATATCACGATAACCTAAAATTCGATTTAGCATTTAATTTGGCCTAATTAATCAAAAGCATATTTGAAATAAATCTCGTCAAACCGTTTGGTAAATTCGAAACTAGTATTTTCACTTTAACCATGTAATACTGTTCTCACACAATTCCGCTTCAACTATTTGAAAACTCAACGAGACTCGTACATATCCCGTTTGACGTGTCACTGTGACTATTTGTACGTCGGTCGTTTCAAATAGAGTTTTGCGAAATACCCGAAATTATAATTTTCGGTGGAAAATATAGAAATGTATCGAATGGGCAGTGGCGTCCTACGATGTGTCAGCGGACCGTGACTTGAATCCGACAGTTTGATTCCAATTGATGTGTGTTTAACATGATAAATAAATGTCTGTGTACCAATAAGCGTCGCTCCACACTTCTTGTTCATATTCAATAGAATCGATAGTTTGTAAACCTACAACATGTATCTGCAGAAGTCTGTTTTGCATTATTTCTGCCTGAAATTGATATCAAAACATTGCTAATGGATATTTGGCTAATTAAAACTGACACAATATCGAAACCCATCTAATTTAATAAATACTGTTTACTAAAGCTGTATGCTCGCTGATGCAGCCGTAAACATTCACAAATTAATTTATTGTAATTTGATTTCATGCATTCATGAACAATGAACATTAATTATGAAACGAACGAACAAGTGTGGAGGGACTTTAACCGATGACGTAATTACGTCGATATGTGTCTGTTTAGTTATTATTCAAGATAGTTGCTGTCATATTTCATAAGCGTTGGGAAGGTTTGACAATTTGGAATGGATATGGAATATTAGCTTGTAAGTCCGACAACCATCTTGGGGCCATCTCTAAGTTATAGTTAAGCAGACCCAACATAGACAGACCAATGTGAGACCACCGTGATTCCAAACAGCCCTCAATATTATCGATGCATCTTGTCAAGTTACTATTGCAAGAAAATCGAAGTTTTTAATTGAAGCAAATGATGGAAGTTTAAAGTTGAGAGTTGAGAAAGTAACTTGTGCGGCAACTTACTGCTCGATATCAACTGCTGCCAAATAAGTTTGTGCGAGATTTAACAAGCTCGAGAGAGGACATCTTTGTTACTTCCATGTGCTTACGCTGGCATCTTGACACCATGTAACGATCATGTTCTTGGATTGTGTCTTTCGGGTATATTTACAAGCATACTCAGTAATCATTCTATAATGTTCCCAATGCTGAGACCCAGTCTCGTATCGTGGAGAACGACTGGGCTCTGTGTACACATGCGTGCACTTATGGGGTTAGGAAACGTCACATGTTTTGAAATATCTGGTCAAAAACATCGGCAACGCTATTGAATTATGTCAGCAGTTTATGTGTCGTAACTGTTAGGTAATCATATATATAATGTAATCAATGTTGTAGCTGCATGGTAGGTGTATCATTGTGAACTGTGCACTTCTTCCTTCTTCACTCCCGAGTAGATTGCGTTCACAATCACTCACTACTCCTTACAACTCCACTCTTACTGATAATACGACTTCTGTCTCTCTTCCGTTTTCACTCTCTTTTCCCAAGGTTACATTATCAGGAGAGTATTAGATAGAGAACTCAAAATTGGAATTAAATGGGAGGCTCTAGTGCGAGAGAAAGTAAAATGAAATGGGTAAATAGAGAAAAATAACAAAAAATATTTTATTTTACTATTGTAATTTAAAATGAAAGGTTCGATCTAGGGACGTAGGTAGAGAAAAAATTTGTAAAAAATGACGTTATTCTAAATTATAAACAATTGTTTAAAAGTTACTATATTTGGATTCTTATTGATTGATTTTAAATTACATGTAAGGAATTGAAAGCTATTTGTACGTAAATGGAAACATACGGATTGGCGTTTCGTCATGTTTTTTGACGCCGTATGGTTTCACCAAGAGTTCGTTCCAATTTCACTGCTTGTAAGTCATTTTTTGTAGTTAATCTATTTTACCATGATTGATATAAGTTACCATCTTTTACATGTATTGTATGTGAAAATATTATGTCTTTTCGTTACTTTATTTTCAACTTAAATTGGACTAGAGTAAACGAGGCTTTAACTTAAGTGGGTAATGAGCTAAGAGGGCGTAAAGCAGCAAACATCTCAAATGTAACACAACACCATCTTTCTCTGTGTTGTCTTCGTTCATCACTTCGCTTTAAAGTTTGCAAGCATTAAATGCGAGCGGATCAGAGCTGAGCTAGGAATGAGAGCAACAAAGCCTCAAGGCACCGCCGGACGCCGGACGCGGCAAGTGTCCGGCAATCTCGGCGGAACATCGCCTGTCCGACCCTGTCCGACTATGTAAGCTAAAAGCTAGTATACAATGTAGCGTAAGGTCTAAACTTGTGATGGAGATCGTTGTGCCAAAATGACCTAAACTTTTTATAACTTCTTATACAGTTTCATATTAAAACTGTTACTTACACTTTTCTTTTTATAATTTTGTACGAAAAGGCTTTCGATGCCTCGAGGAAGGAGAAAAGAAAATGTATGTAACCTGTCATTCCTGTTGATTTGTCATACAGACAATAATACCATCCACTTTAAAAAATGAAATGCTGTGAATTTCTTAATGTAAATTTAAATATAACTTTAATAATATATGATGTGAAAGAACGACTATTTCTTATAAATTGTGACTGAGCGATTTTTGAACCTATACTCAACTATAAACTAAGGATTTTCTTCCAAAATCTGGCCGTTATTTTGTGGTTCTTTTATCTGTTTTACGTACAAACATGTCATTTCTGCCGAGCGCACTGTCGGTTTAATAACGTCTATTTACTACCCTTGTACTGTTGTACGTGGGGATGATGATATTACAATGTAATGTTATGACAACCCATCGTTTCACTGGCCCGGGGTGGCCACAATGTGACGAGTGAGGCGCCACGACCGCAGCGTTGGTCACTAAGTGGCCACTCCCGCCGAAACGACATATAATTTCCATTGTGCATTTAATTTGGGCATTAAAGAAACCATCCAATGTAAGTTTGTCAAGCTCAACAAGGATTCGCTTCATGATCAAAGTACCTGCTTAAACTTGTACTAGTTGAGTCGCGACAATGTGACGATTACTTTTAAGTCATGGAAAATGTATAAATTGTAACGAGTTTTGTGGTTAGCCATCTTATTTAATGCCCATTACCCAAAATGATGAGCTTGAAACCGAATTTCCGACTTGTGCGCTTGTGTCGAGTTGTGTGGCGCGTTGCTGTATGTTCAGCACACGATATCGTTATCACTGTCTCTCACTTCACTCCGTCCCTCCGCAGACTGTATTACTCCGGAGGGACGGTCACTCTTCCCTCACTGTCTTCCCCGTTTAGCAGAGCGCCAGGCAACTGTATACTGGACTGTTTATATATTAATTACACTTGGTAACCAATAAACACGTTTGCTGTACTGTATTACTGTTTTTTATTTCATTTCCTATTCCAAACTTTCCTCAAAACCACCTGTATTTAACATGAACAACAAAGAGATAATTATGTTCAAACTTACAAAAATAAAGGTAAATGCGCGGGTCTGGTGTGTGTGTGATAGGTACACTTCAAAAGTATGGTCCACAAAATCTAAAAAAATAATGAAAAATAAGCTAGCTAGCAAACACACAATGATCTCTTTGCCGACCGCGAACTCACAAAAGATATCTGTTTAAAACAACAGCTGAAAACAGTTTTAAAAAAACCTGATTTCGAGTGTACATTGTCCGTGGACGCTGGTCAAAACCGCTGGCACATGGTTAAACAACGACCCGACATTTATTCACTAAATTGAACAGCGTGTTGAAGTAATTTCACGCTCAATTTAATTTAAACATTTTGCATAATAAATGCATTTCACTCAGTAGAACTCTGTTAACGGTAACCGCTGTTTAAATCATAGTAATTGCCACAAAAAGTTTGATTTTATCTGACACTACTGTTTAGAGTTAGCTTTATAGAAAGAAAAAGAGAACATATTTATTTGACACAAACGCCAAAAGTACACACAAAAAAATAACAAAACCAAAAAAACTAAGAACTAAACACGAAAAAGAGTGTGTATCTCACGGCTGTGCCAAATAGGTCCAGTTCAGCAACGTGCCGAGCAACTAGTATCATAAGAATGCTAACCATTTAGTCACCTACCTTCTTTGAAATGCCTGTACGACAGTGAAGATGGTTTAGTGTGATGACTAAATCAACAACGTCTATGTAGGGTTGTAAATTCCTTGTATTTTTGGTAGGCACGCTAGGTTACTTGCAACTCCTCAAAACTCATGTACTAAAAAGGGGGGTAAAATGCTATAAGACACGCTGAGAATAACTGATTCCGTCACAACCACTTTGAAACAAGACACAAAAAAGCGCGTCTACGGAATCTTGTGGCTCTGTTCACCTACTTTGAGCACACAGGGGGCCACCAATAGATTCTGCTGAAAAATAATATAATTAATAGTCTTGGATTGCGTCTGGGACGGAAATGTATCTGTATTGCTTCTGGTACTGAGGTAGCGTTCAAGTATTACGTTACGCAATTTTTGCATCCCATTCCCATCCTATACAAGTATTTTTACGGTTTGTGGGTCTAGTAGGAACATAGAAGTTATCGCATATTTTCTTTATTTGAACGCCCGGACGAACGGTGTTGGGTGAAAATCGCCTTAGTTTAAAGATATAAGTTGTATTCCTGTTGATACTAATTTACAAAATACTACTTCGAAAATATTTAGCCAACACAATAATACCTTCTTTTTGAGTTGCCTTTTTTTTGAAGCATTGGCAATAATCAGTCTTACCAAAGAGTAACGTATTACCTAGTATTAACTGGGTTGTGGAGGTCAGATAGGCAGTCGCTCCATGTAAAATACTGGTACTCAGCTACATCCGGTTAGACTGGAAGCCGACCCCAACATAGTTGGGAAAAGGCTAGGCAGATGATGATGGCAATAATAACTGCTACTCGGGTCGATCTTTACGTTAAGCCGCGCTTGGGTTGGTCTGTGGATGGGTGACCACCCGTTACATACCGAGTTTCCTCCGTGCCTCGGATAGCACGTTAATCTGTTGGTCCCGGCTGTGATATATAGATATTATCTTTTGCTTCAAAAAAACGCCAAGCCAAAAAGAAGGTATTATTATGTTGGGTAAATATTTTCGAAGTAACGTTACATGTAGAACAAACAAACGTTGGTGAAACAAAAGTCGAAGTAAGGTTTTCGGTGTAAAGAAACATCGAACAAAAAGGTGTGGACCAAACATAACGTCGCAGTATCAAGGCTTCGATGTATAGTTTTCGGTGATACAATTTTCGCAGAATAGTGTTTCGAAGTAACGTAGGGTATTCCAGTACATGGTCAACATTATTCGTTTTTACGCAAAAATAATAAGAGATAACTTTACCGTGATTTTTATAGCTGAACAACGAAAATGAAAGATTTTTTGTTGAAAAAACACTGCACAGGAACAAACCCAGTTTGTTTGGCGGTGGCACCCGTTGTCGAAATGGTGGACAGACGTTCTGTTGTCATCTGACTGGACTGCTTTAAATGGAGAGTGTTCCCAGATGAAACCCCCAAATAACTACTTATATTGTTGTTACAAAAAAGAATAACTAAAATTATCGAAATGTTATTATTATTATGCATTAGGTTATAGATTTATATTTTATATAATTTACATCATAATTAGTGTCATTATGATATTGTACAACTCATCATCATCTGCCTAGCCTTTTCCCAACTATGTTGGGGTCGGCTTCCAGTCTAACCGGATGCAGCTGAGTACCAGTATTTTACATGGAGCGACTGCCTATCTGACCTCCACAACCCAGTTAATACTAGGTAATACGATACTCTTTGGACTGGATGTCAGAATTTCAGGTCACTGACTACCTGTAACGACTGCCAAAGATCTATATATGGCAGCCGGGACCAACAGCTTAACGTGCTTTCCGAGGCACGGAGGAAACTCGGTATGTCGGGTGGTCACCCATCCACAGACCGACCTAGGCAAGCATAGCTTTACCTAAAGATCGACCCGAGTGGCAGTTCTTATTAAGCCACGAGCTCCTCGAGATATTGTACAACTAGAACATCGAAATATGAGAGCAGTTTCTTCTATAAGTTAGCTTTTGTAAAGCGGTTCTGCTTAAAGACCCGAGGTTGTATATGAAAATATTATGAGGCTGAAGAAGTAAGTCTTTTTTTATTATATTTAGCTATTATTATTTATTTATTTAATTTTAAAGAAAGCTTACAGACTAATAACAGTTATAAATATCATGCATAAGTAGGGACATTTGCTAATTACAAGCTTCCACATATATAAAACTAACTAGTTACAAGTTACTTGCGTTGACCAATCAGCGATTTGAATAATTTAAAGTACATACCAGGTGTACAAAAAGAAAAGATAACAACGAGAAAGTAAAGTACAATAATGATAGTGACCATGTCACTTAAAAAAAAAAAAACATATATTATGTAAGTAAAGTCATGTCAGTCAAGTCATGCAATACCAAAATTAGAACTAAAAGCTATCTGTGGTTGTCACCAAAATAGTCCTTATTTAAGATCTTTCTGATTTTGTGTGCGCTGGTGCAAAACAAATCGATTTCCAGGTGTGATGGCAAACTATTGAAGGCTATGGCACTACGTATGCAGTAGGCGTTGCGCCTATACTTAGTCGATGCGAATGGTACTTGCAGTAGTGGCCGTTTTCTTAAGTTGTTTAGGCTAGTGCGAAGAAGAATTTTGCTGAGTAGTTCGGGAGAATCAACCGAGCCGTTTGCAATGTTCACTAAAAAACAAATATCACTGATATTACGTCTTACTTCTAACGGTAAGAAATGATATCGTTTAAAGCGGTGTTCATAGTCGACTGAGAATTACTTAGCCTTGGAGTCCAAGTATCGCAAAAATTTCCTCTGAACCGACTCAATACGCGATTTGTAGATCTCATATTGAGGGTTCCATATTTGGGAAGCGTACTCAAGGTGGCTACGTACTAGAGAACAATACAGAACTTTTAATGGTTTAAGGGAACGAAAGTTAGAACAAGCTCTAATAATGAAGCCCAAGGCTTTAAACGCCTTGTTGACAACTGTTTCTATGTGATCATCAAAAAGTAGCTTGCTGTCGTGTACCACACCAAGATCTCTGATACTGGTTTCCTTACTTATAAAAGTAGCATCTAGTTTATACCCGGGGCCGATAATAGATTTCTGGCGAGTAAATATTACGTGAAAATATTTGGATACATTTAGTTGTAATTTGTTTATTTTACAATATTGCACAAATCTGTCAAGATCTGTCTGAAGTAGCTCAGTATCAGATAATGTGTATATGGTTTTTAGGACCTTCATGTCGTCTGCGTGTAGTAGAATGTGTGAGTTTTTAAAGCAGTTTTTGATGTCTAAAATAAATATTGTAAACAATAACGGTTCTAATATTGAGCCTTGGGACACTCCAGATGGGACAGATTTCCACCCAGACGTGTATCCACACAGTACCACAGCCTGCGATCGATTATCTATATATGACGAGAACCACCGGAAAAGATCACCATGAATTCCTGCGGAATGTTATGTGTGCTGTCAAAACATTTGCTGTAGTCCGTGTATATCGCGTCGACCTGGCATCGTTTTTCCATCCCAGAGGTTATAAATTCATTGGATAGTATCAGGTTGGAGGCAGTTGACCGTTTTCTGAGGAAACCATGTTGTTCGTCGCCAAAATGGCGTTGCAAAGCTGAATAAACTTCCGTGTGTACTACTCGTTCAAGAACTTTAGAAAAAAGACATAATTTAGATATGGGGCGGTAGTTTTCAATTTTAGATTTATCACCCTTTTTAAAAATCGGTGTAATAAATGCCGATTTCCACATCTTCGGAACGATACCCTCTCTCAAGGACCGCTCAAACAGCAAACAGACTGAAGCCAGCAAACTCTTTGCACAATTAATTATGAAGACTGGAGGTATCAAATCTGGCCCACCAGATTTAGATGGGTCCAAACCTTTAAGTAGGTTGAGGACCGTCTCCGGACACACGCTGACCGTACTTAGGTTTACCGAATTAACAGAGTGAATGTCAATATTAACATCTAGATCTTCAGATTCTGAGTCTGGTTCTTGAAAAGTAGACTGAAAGAAAGATGAAAAAAGCTCAGTGATACCTTCGCCTGTGTCCGCAGACGAGTCCATGTAGTATAATACGTTAGGTAATGTATTACCACTTCTCTTACTTTTAATATACGACCAAAAACACTTAGGATTTTTGGCGATTGAGGATTCTATTTTTTCCATATACGAATCAAAACAAACCGCCTCTAATTCCTTAGCTCGATTTCGCAAGAGAGAGAAAGAGTGGTAATCGGATAAGTTGCCGTATATTTTGTATTTGCTATGGTATTTGTGTTTTTCTTTTATTATTTTTATTAAAGCACAAGTGTACCAGGGAGGGTGTGTTGATTTTTTAAGTGGTTTTACGGGAATGTACAAGTCTCTGAGCTCGTATAGCTTGGTATAGAAAAGGCCGAGGGCTTGGTCCAGGGACCCAGCAGACAACAACATATTCCAGTCAATAAGATCTAGTGCAGATGTAATTGCAGGGTAATCGCCTCGATGAAATATGTACTTTGTTCTAGGTTTTTCATTGAGTTTGTGAACTTCAACGAAATCGGCGTTAAAAATCAACGGCTTGTGGTGAACATCAACAGGCACCGCCAGAGGGTCATCACAATTATTCACTTTTATTGCGCCATTTGAGAAAACAAGATCTAATAATCTACCGTTGACGTTACGCTCACTATTGAACTGGGACAAGTTACACGCATTTATTGTGTCAAAGAAATCCAAAATACATCGAATGGACATTTATGATCTGAAATGTCGAAACTCATCTAGAAAAAAGGTTGCTCAAGGATAATAGTAGTTTGATCACTTTAATGCTATTTTTTGGATAATATTTTCGTGGACGTTTTCACACAACGAAATGTACAAACATTTTGAATATCACCGTATAACCTCATAGATGAGCGATTTTTTCCAGCACAGTGCACGCACAAACAACGCGACGAATTTATCGACTCTTCTGTCAAATTTAATGATTCGATTTCCATCAATGCCTCATATAATTGTTTACACTGCGCGCTTGTGATGTCGGCTCCTATTTGTTTGCATATTTCTGATTAAAATCACGAGCTGGATAAGTAATCGAATCAATTGTGAACACGAAACTATATTTTAATATTCAAATTCAAATTCAAACTCTTTATTTCAGACAAGTGTCCATAGTGTTAGTAACAACAAAATAACTTAATGACTAGGGTTAGTAATGAGGCAAAAGAAGAGTAGTGGACTGTTTATAAAATAGGTTTAATACTATAATTAACTTATTTCCAATTCTAAGCTATATCACTAGCTAAAATCACGCAGATTTCGCAACAAAGCGCTTGGTAATCAGCTGATTTGCACGAAGCAAACACGTGTTGTCCGATAGTGAGTCACGATCCCTTTCACTAACGCACAGCTGTTTAACAGTTTTTTATCTATTGAGCTCATTAGCATTGTGCGGCCAGGTATTCTTTTTACGTAAACATGGCAGATAGTTTAAAAACATTGATTAAGAAACGTAGTTCAGTTAAATCAAAGCTTACTATTTACAGCAACTATTTAAATTTAGTAAAAAGTAGTTCCACAGTATCTGAGCTGCAACGCTTAGACGTAGAGGAGCGTTTTAATAAATTCGAAACCTTACACACCGAATTTGACGCCTTTCAGACACAGATCGAGGTACTTTCCGATGACGACGTGGCTGCGTTGACTGAGCGTGAGGACTTTGACCGCCAGTTCTTCAACCTGGTGGCACTCACGCGCAGCCTGCTCGGTGTCTCGGCTAACAGTACTGCGTCGGAGGCGGGCTTCAAAGATGCTGACTCAGGTGCACATGTTTCTTTTAGGAATTCTTTTGTTCGTTTGCCTAAGATAGATTTGCCTCACTTCGATAGGAACTACCAATGCTGGCTTGAGTTTAGGGATACATTTGGGTCATTAATTCACGACAACACTAGCATAAGTGACATTAACAAGTTCCACTACCTGCGAGCTTCACTCCAGGGAAACGCAGCTTTAATTATAAAGAACATAGACTTTAAAGCCGATCATTATTTTCTTGCGTGGGACTTGTTGTGCGAACGTTACAATAACAACCGTCTATTAGTGAATAACCACTTTCAAGCTTTATTTGATGTTGAACCAATAACATATGAGTCAAGTGTTTCCATCAGAAACCTTGTTAACATTATTAATAAAAATATTAGGGCACTAAGTACTTTAAAAAAGCCTACCCAATATTGGGATGATATTATTATTTATTTTATGGTTAAAAAGTTAGATTTAACGACAGGACGAGACTGGGAAGAACACAGAAACAGTACTTTTAAAGAAGATCCTTTAACACAATTTTGTTCTTTTCTAAGCAGGAAAGCGGACTGGTTAGAATCAGTGGAGTCCAATCATGGCACTTCTGATAGGAATACTATTGTTGCTTTAAATAATAGCCATAATTCCAACAAAACTGAGTCTAAGCCTAACCAGACAAATAAAAATTCAGACAATAAAATTAATAAAAATAAAAACAGTAAACAGTGTCCACTTTGCTCCCAAGCACATACATTGTTTAAATGTGAATCTTTTAGAAACTTGTCCATAGAACATCGCTTACAAAAGGCAATTGAGTTCAAAGTGTGTATGAACTGCTTACGCTTTGGACATAGTTCAAATAAATGTAGATTTTCACATTGCAAATATTGCACAACAAAGCATAACACGCTTTTACATTTAGAAAGTAACGAACCAAAACTTGCTTCCAATCCATTGCCTTCTGCTATGCCTTCTTCTTTGCCTTCTTCAAGTGTCGCGCTTTCAGCCAATTCCATGCAGCTTGCTACTTCTTCGCATGTTTTACTGTCCACAGCGATGGTGAACGTGACGGGCGTGACGGGTAAGAAGTATATGGCGCGCCTACTACTGGACAACGGCAGTACGGCGAACTTTATTACGCAAAGCTTGTCAGAAAAGCTGGGTTTGTTACGACGCGGTACGAGCACCAAGGTAACGGGTATTAATAATCACATATCCACAGTCTTGTCACCTCACAATAGAGTCTTTATGCTGTGCTTTTACTGTAGATATCGAGTGTCATGTTTTGCCTGAAATTACAAAGGTACTACCGTCTTCATTCATACATATAAAACACGTCCCTTCCTTCAGGTCTTAAGCTAGCAGACCCGAACTTTAACGTTCCGTCGGTCGTAGATATCCTGGTAGGGGCTGAAGTTTTCTGGAATGCATTAGGTAGCAGAACAATAGACTTAGGGAAAAACCTACCTAAATTATGCGCGACCAAGTTAGGATGGTTAGTTTCAGGTAGTATTTCGCAACAATCAAGTTTTTCCGCTATTAACGTTTGCCATCATTCCAATGTCACTCCCGACCTCACTTATTTTTGGGAGCTTGACAACGTAGCTTTAAAACATTCACTTTCACTTGAAGAGAGAATGTGTGAACAGTCTTTTGCTCAAACCACTGTTCGTAATGACAGTGGAGAATTCGTCGTCACTATGCCGTTAAAAGGGGATCCTAGTACATTAGGTCATTCTTTTACCAATGCTAGAAATCGTTTTCTTTCCCTTGAACGGCGATTTAAACGCGATCCGTTATTTCATAAAAAATACAATGAGTTCATGAGAGAATATGAGCGGCTAGGTCATATGACATTGGACTCAGACTGTACTCCTGCACCAAATAATTCTGTGAATAAATATTATATCCCACATCATGGAATTATTCGTAGTTCTAGCACCACTACACAACTACGCGTAGTATTCGACGCATCAGCTTCTACCAGTTCGGGGGTGTCGCTTAATGACATTCAGATGGTCGGTCCCGTAGTTCAAGACGATCTGTTTTCCATACTAACACGTTTTCGTCAGCATAGGTACGTGGTGTCAGGTGACGTAGAGAAGATGTACAGGGCTATTGAGATAAATCCAGTTCAAAGACCTCTTTAAAAAATAATTTTCAGGTTTGAACCTTCAGAACCTCTTAGGACTTACACTTTAAACACGGTAACCTATGGTACCGCTTCTGCACCCTATTTAGCCACTAAGTGTCTTGTAAGTCTGGCTGATAACATTGAGGATAGTCGTGCCCAATGTGCCATTCGACGTGACTTTTACGTTGATGACTTTCTTAGTGGAGGGGATACCATAGCTGAAACTGTAGAAATTTCTAAAAAGGTACATTCGGTTTTATCAAAAAAATAAATGGCGGTCAAACAATTCTCAAATTCTCAAACAAATCACACATAACAACGAGTTACATAATACTTTACATTTTTCTGAGCAAGGTTTGAACTCATCTCAAACTAAAACTTTAGGTCTCAACTGGGTTTGTGACTCAGATTCACTCACTTATAACATAAATATCACCTCCACTACTAAAGTCACCAAACGTCATGTCCTTTCTATCATCAGTATGATCTTTGACCCACTAGGCCTCGTAGGTCCGTGCGTCGTCGAAGCAAAGATGATAATGCAGCGTTTATGGCTAGATAAGTATGACTGGGATGACGAAGTATCACACGAAATTAAAAACCTTTGGTCTACATTTGAAGGCACAATAACATCATTGAACAATTTAAAAATTCCTCGTTGGGTTTTTCTTGAAGACTCTATTACGCATGAAGTACACGTCTTTACCGATGCGTCCGAGAAAGCGTATGGCGCTTGCGTGTACATTCGGTCTGGTAATAGCAGTGGATCTATAGGCGTACAGCTTCTAGTCTCTAGAAATCGCGTCGCGCCCATCAAACCAACAACTATACCGAGGCTTGAACTTTGTGGAGCTTTGTTAGGTGCAAGGCTGTGTACTAAGGTTCAGGAATCACTTACCATGCCCATTCATAGATGTAGATTCTGGTGTGATTCTACCATAGTCCTGGGTTGGCTCTCTACTCCTTCAAACCAATTAAAGCCTTTTATCAGGCACAGAGTCAACGAAATACAGGAAAGTACATGTGGTCATACCTGGAGCTACGTACCGTCGAAGGACAACCCGGCGGATCTTGTTTCCCGTGGTTTGAGCGCTGACGTTCTCATTAATGATCCTCTGTGGTGGTCTGGACCCTCATTTTTACAGCGTAGTAAAAATGAGTGGCCCAGCATGCCAAACACCGGGAAAGATAGTCTGCCGGAAGTAGTGACTCATCTTATTAGTGGTGATAGCAACAGTCATTCATTAAGTAGTAATCATCATACAAACATTCCCATTCATTCATCAATCATTCATGATTTATTAGTAAAGTATTCTAGTTTAACAAAAATTCAAAATATAATTACATATGTACAACGCTTTATTTACAATGTAAAACATAAAAATAAATTGCAAGGTAATTTTTCTATCACAGAACTTGAAAATTCATTAAATTTAATTATACATTATTCGCAGCTTGAAATGTTTCCTGAAGAGTATAATTTGTTAAAGTCTGGACAAAAATTACCACGCAAAAGTAGATTGCTTCCTCTGACACCGTTCATTGACGATCATAACCTCATTCGCGTGGGCGGGAGGCTCGATAACTCCCCCTACGATTTCAATGTAAAACATCCTATTGTTTTATGCAGTAAGCACGTACTTACTAAACTGATATTTCAAATGCAACATTTAAAGCTTGCGCACGCTGGTCCGCAATTGTTATTGTCATATATAAGACAAACTTATTGGCCTCTAGGTGGCAGAAACTTGTCTAGGTTTGTTTCAGACATAAGGCCCAGAACGTACAGCCTATAATGGGTCAACTACCCAGTTCAAGAACGAATCTGGAGTTTCCATTTTTTTGAATAGTTACGTTGACTACGCTGGGCCAGTATTGATAGCCAATCGCTTACGATTGGCTATCAATACTGGCCCAGCGGCCCTTAGGGCCGAGGATGCAAACTTACTAAATCCTACATGTGCATCTTTGTTTGCTCGGCAGTAAAAGCCGTACATTTGGAGCTTGTCACCGACCTCACCACTGAGGCCTACATGGCCGCTTTAAATCGATTCGTGGCGCGTCGTGGCAAGCCTCGAAGCATCACGTCCGATAACGGAACTAACTTTGTAGGTGCAGCAAATGAGATGTGTAGGTTCCTTCAATCATCAAATGTTGCATCTGAAATGGCTCAGGAGGGTATCGAGTTTATTTTCACGCCAGCATACAGCCCTCATTTTAATTCATTAGCTGAAGCTGCTGTAAAATCGTGTAAGCATCATTTAAAACGGGTGTTACATCATACCCATTTCACTTTCGAGGAGATGGCTACCTGTCTCAGCTCACCGACACAGGCAACTACGGGCATTTCTTTGTACATTATTGTTGATAAGTTAATTATAGTATTAAACCTATTTTATATTATACAGTCCACTACTCTTATTATCTAATGCCCACTCGAGTCTATTCATTGCTCGGCCCTTACGAAATCGGATCCTTACCCAATGACGCAGCAGAGGGGAGTCCCACCGATCTGAGAACACGCTCAGAAGACCGTTGGTGGTGGTGCGTAGCCGACCCAACATGGAGGCGGTCCTTTTTCTAACGATCGCGTAAAAATCATCTGTGTGCGTCTCCGCAAACATAGTGGACGCACTACAACACCACGACAGCCCCAACAGTATCCTGAACGCGTTATTATATTGGACACGCAGGTCGCTGTATGTCCTCTGCGTAAAACTGGTTCAAAGGCTGCACGTGTAGAATGACTGGCAGAAAGCTTTGAAAAGAGTCACTTTTACTTGATTTGTACAACGTGCAAACCTTCGAACCAGCATGTTACATCGAACAGCCAACGACCTGCGCTCCCTCTCGATATCCATGTTGTCCCTTAGATCATCAGTGACCCAATGACCCAAGTACTTAAACTTAGTCACCCATGCTAAAGGAGTGCCACAGAGCGAGATACCCGGAACATCCGAGTAGTTTATGGCACTTGTTTTAAACATCATAAGTTCGCTCTTCTTACCATTGTACTTGAGCCCATGGGACACTGCATAGGACTCACAAATAGCCACCAGTTTCCTCAAAGCGCCATTCGATGGGCTTAGCAGCACCATGTCATCCGCATAACCAATATTATTTAAGCATACGCCGTCAATATTATTATGACATTGGGTCTCAGAAGAACTGACAGTTTTATTTTACTTACACATAACAGCAATCATTCTCCTGCCCTTTACCCAATTTATTTGGCTCGGTGCAGCATGCCTTCTTCTTCCATACTTCTCTGTTACTTATCATCTCAGCAGTTACTTCCTTTCCAGTCATATCATCCTTCACACAGTTCATCCATCGTTTCTTTGGTCTTACTCTACTCTTATAGCCAACACTTTCCTAAATACTCAATTACTCATACTCTTTTATACACAAAATTTTCCTCATTACTCCGCACCACATGTCCATACCACGATAACCACACCACTTTTCAATCACCGGCCCCACTTTCAGACTTCTTATGTACTCATTCCTTATTTTAACCATTCACGTTACACTGCATTATCATTACCCACATTAAATTATTACGTTCATCCTTATTGTGGCTCTGCATTCTGATATAATAGTTATTCAAAAGATGTGAGTATTTTTAGGGTACCGTACCTCGAAAGGAAAAAACGGAACCCTTATAGGATCACTTTGTTGTCCGTCCGTCCGTCCGTCTATGTCGTCAAGACCCTTTTTCTCAAGAACGCGTGGATGTATCAAGCTGAAAATTATATCAAATACTAAGGTCTACTGTCTCTTCCCGTCGGGGCTGCGGAATGTTCGCAAGAGATACCGCGGCCTCGACATAAAGGGCTAAGAAGGAACATGGGTGGTTTTTAAACAGTAGAAGTCTGACACTCCCTTTCTCTCTGCCCAAGAGTGGGAGGGGTTATTTGATGGTTTCCCACCCCCAATAAAAAAAGAGTCTAGAGTTAAAACTTCTAAGCCAACGCAATCAAAAGATACAGCCGTTTAAGTCGCAAATTTTCGACACGCAAGGGAATCAAAACCTACAGGGTATTCCCGTGAACTCAGAATCTTGAAATTTGGTACGCAGCATATAAAGCATAGCACAGATAAAGGAAAAATTTTAAACTCTGTTTGTACGGAACCCTCGGTGCGCAAGTCCGACTCGCACTTGGCCGGTTTTTTTTTATAGAAGGGACTCCATATTTCAACTGGGACCTGATTTGTAAGGTCGGGGGGTTGGGGTTGGGTTGGTTTTGGTTGGTTGGGATTTAGTTGGTTGGTTTGTTTGGTTGGTTGGTAGGTAGGTTGGTAGGTTGGTTGTTTGGTTGGTACATTCGGAAAGCATTATTCACTATTTTAACGATATGAGGTTGACGCTCATATCCACAGAACAGAAAGCGTCAACGTATCTAGTTTGTTGTCTAGTATTATTGAACTCCATGGTGAGCCGATGAATAGCCTGCGTCCAATCTTAATCCAGTTGTATACGCTTACATCCTGCCATGTTTGCATCGTGCCCATGTGCACCGCTCAATTCCGCTCCAAAGTCGGTAAGTTTTCTTGAATGGTGAATGAATCATAATAATCCGTTAGGCAAGCAATCTTTGTTCAATTCGTGTTAATTTAAAAAAACAAATGAGTGTTGTCGGATTCAAACCTATGCATCTTTGAGTGGCCGCGGACAAAACCACCGCAATACCAACCGACCAAGGTGAGAGCGCCGAAGTTTTAGAGCAGTAGACACTTCACGTTTTTGGTTCCAATATTATGTTCATTCCTGCTTAGGTTCTATTTTCTCACAGACACTGGAGTCATCTTGAGAGTGCTCAAGATGACTCCAGTGTCTGTGAGAAAAGAAGTGAAGTTGCAAGTTTCTTAGTGAAGAAAGTTAAAAAAAGCCGTGGCTTTCGGAACCTTTTTTTTTGGCGGGTGGAAATTCATCAAATACCCCTCAGAGGTTATCAGGGGTTATCAGACTGTGTGTGTGTAAAAGGGAGTGTCAGACTTCTACTGACTAAAAACCACCCATGTTCCTTCTTAGCATTTTACGTCGAGGCCGCGGTATCTCTTGCGAACAACCCGCAGCCCTGACGGGACTTTCGGAACCTGGACCGCGGTTCAAGATTCCACCTAAAAGTCCTTAAGTAATGTCCATTAAAAAAATATATAATAAACTACCCATCAATCAAAAAAGAAGAAAAAATTGACATATTTTTAAAAAAAACATTGACATATTTTGATAAATAAAACTTACTACTCCATAAACAAATATTTAAGTGATAGGCTTATAAAGTCATAACTTAAGTACTCAAGACTTAAAATTATTATTTTATTAATTAATTACTCCTACATCTCACAATAGACACCTGTTTTAAGTATTGAATTTTATTTATACTATTAGTCTAGCTCAGAAAGTATATACCTAGGTTATACCTACATTACATATAATTTACAAATGCTTCCTCTCTCCTACACTTCACTTGTTTTTGCTGTGCCCGACAGGGTCCATGTGATCTAATTATAAGTTTTACCACCTAATCACCTAAGTTTACATGTGGAATGCAATTAAGTATTGAAGCATAATAAAAATTTCTTCATAATTCTGGTCTCCTGGTAGTTTGAAAAATAACATTTCTACAGCTATTACTAGTCTTCAGATAAAGTAATAAATCCAGTTAAATGTGGTGGTTAATCTAGTTAAATGTGGTGGTTGTCAATTTCACGACGTTCTCGACAATTGGGGTTATCCAAAAGCACAACATGGCGAATTTTGCGAAAGGATTTGGCTTTGAAGCCTTACAAGATTCAACTGGTGCAAGAATTGAAGCTGACCGACCATTCAAATCGCCGTAGATTCGCTCAGTTCATTCAGGAACAACCCGCTGGTTTTCCTGCAAGACTAATTTTTTCAGACGAAGCCCATTTTCATTTGTCAGGGTACGTCAACAAAATTGACGCATTTGGGCTTCTGAAAATCCTAAAGCAATTATTGAGAAGCCTTTGCATGCTCAACGTGTCACTGTGTGGTGCGCTATGTGGTCTGGAGGCGTGATTGGGCCGTTTTGGTTTCGAAGATAAGGCTGGAAATGCGGTCACAGTCAATGGATCACGCTATCGCGAGATGTAATCCTCTAAATTTTGGCCTATTATTGATGACATGGATATCACTGAAATGTGGTTTCAACAGGACGGTGCCACATGTCACACAGCCAATGAAACGATTAATTTATTGCAAACCAAATTTCCCGATCGCATAATTTCGTGAAATTCAGCTGTTAAGTGGCCAGCTAGATCGTGGGATTTAATACCACTGGATTATTTTTTGTGGGGCTATGTTAAAGACAGAGTCTATACGGAGCCAATTAAATCGCTTGCAGCCTTAAAACTCAAAATCCGTGATGTCATTAACGAAATAGACCCTCCATTTTGCCAAAAAGTGATTAAAAATTTTGATGAAAGAATCAACATCTGTCAGCGTGGTCATGGTGGACATTTGCCAGATTTTTATTTCTTTTTTTTTGCAATGGGCTTGCTCTTGACCTCAATCTTACCCTAAGGGCAAAGATGAGGTCGACGATGGAACGAGCTTACCCAGAAGAAGCCTATTTACTCGCGACTTAAATAGATTAGGGTTATAATGAACTCGGGAAAACCGACGCAGGCAGGGAGTTCCACTCCTTGGCTGTGCGCATAATAAAGGACTTAGCAAAGCGCTTCGTTTGTATGTGTGGAACATCGACTAAGTATGGGTGATAACCTGCAGTACGCCTAGTCGAGAAAGAAGAAGGGAGATGGCGGAATCAGCCCGTGGAGTTCCTGCGCACACTCTCCGAAGTACAGTCTGTAGAAGACCGACAGACAAGCGACTTTGCGGCGGTGGGCCAGGCTATGTAGCTTGGCAACCAGCTTAGCGTCACCAATTAGTCTCCTGGCTCTGCGCTCTACAGAGTCAAGTGTGGCAAGTTGGTATTTGGCTGAGCCATCCCAAAGGTGACAGCAATACTCCATGCCGGACCGGACTTGAGCTTTATATAATATTGAAAGCTGTCCAGGCTTGAAGTACCGCTTAACCTTGTTTAGGATACCCAGCTTTTTTGCCGCAGTTTGAGCTTTTGACTCAATGTAGGCGCCGAAGTTCAGATTCGCGCTCAACTTCGTGCCAAGGAGCTCGAGACTGTCCGTGACTTGTACAGACGCACTCCGGAAAGTAGGGGCCAGATCAAACGGACTCCTTTTGGCGGTGAACAGACACACTTGCGTTTTGGTGGCGTTGAAATCAACCAGATTCTCGTCACCCCACTTGGAGACAAGACTTAAGGCTGAATTCGTGCGCTCTACCATGGCCTCTCTCAATGAACGTACTTCATCACCGCCGGCTTTTGCACTAGATGTATAGCTCTCGATGACAGTGCTGTCATCCGCGTACCCAACAATACCAGGAACAAGGAGGTCATTGATGTGTAGCAGGAAAAGTGTCGCGGAGAGAACAGACCCCTGAGGAACTCCGGACTCAGATAATATTTTTCATTCATAATTGCCAAACTTCTCTCTTTGTAATACAATAAAAAAAATATTTAATTTAATAATTAGAAGACAATGTTCTTGTTGAAAAACCCGTTATTTCACACCAACTATCATTATAAACCGGTTGATCCTTCAAATAGTCACCAATAGTACCACGACATAATATGACTCGTTACCCGTGGTCCCGCTGGGTCGACCCATTACCTAAGTCGGCACATTGAGTAGTGGTAATGCAATCACGACCCACGAGAGGCAGTCACAGGAATCAATCGCGTAAATTGACAGCCCTTCAAATAGTGAGATGGTCCACATTTACACAGCTAAATTGAGAGAGCACTTATGCAGTTGGAAAATAGCTCATCTGATGTGCATAGTTGCATACAATCACTGAGGTTTCAAAATAGTCACGTTATACTTCACCTGACGTTACCATACTGCTTGGCCACAAACTGCAAGTTAGAACGCGTGAGTCGATACAGCGACAGCGGAGAAAATAAATGAAGGCAATTTACATTTAATCTCAACGCGGAGCGTGTTGTGACGCAGTGTTACATGACTCCTTTATTTTTCGGCTAAAAACATCAATACGATGCATTTCATCAAGAAACCCTTCTGTAAAACAAAACTAGTTAAATAAATAATAGTTGGTAATATCTTGTTTGTTACAATAACAACATAGCACGCAGTCTCATAATATTCAATTTTGGTTTAATTCATTTGATAAAATATTCAAAAGACTATTTGGATTTGAAGAATTATGCAAGTGCATGTAAAATTAAATTAATTTGTAACTGCTAAAATGTTTAAATAATATAAAACTAGATTGATATACTTTTTCTTATACATTTAAAATGCTCTGATGACATATAAAGCAAAATAGTATTTTGCTCCGCGATAAGAAAGATGGAAAAATCAAAAATTTGAAATACTTTAACAGCGATTAACACTTGTTGCGAGCCAACATCATTCTCTTGCCCTTAGATTTCTACCCTATAGTATTTTAATTAGAAAAGAACTGGCAACTAGAAACCAGTGACGTACGTGCGAGCCGTTTAACGCCATTTGCATCATTTGAGGTTGTGAACGGGAGATTAAGAGTGTATTTGGCAACACTAGCTGCATCTGATTTGCATGTTAGTCACACATCACACGGCTTTTAATAACTCAACGTTCCTAAATAATCGTCTGTATAAATGTACTTAATTATGGTTATGTCAATTTATATTTACATCGTATTAGAAACTTGATAAATAAACTTTAAGGAGAGCAGCGGTGGCCTAATGGTAAAAGGCCGCGCCTTAGGAGCAATAGGTCGTGGGTTCGAACCCAGGCCGGCGCACCACTTTGTGTAGAAAAAACAAAGTTTCAATTTAATTTCTAGAACTAAAAAAAGACACAATTCAGAAATTATAATTTTATAATAAACATACATATATTATATAAGTACAAACATAAGCTACAGGAAAAGATTAGCACTAAGCTTCTAGCTAACTTTTTCTTTTATTTTTTTTTTCAAACAAATAAAAAAAGACAACAAAATCACACAAAAGGAGGGAGTCAAATGTTCTACATGTGTGGGTTTAAGAGCAGGCTATCGGGCCACCTAACGAGTGACGCCGACTAAACATCTACTCTCGTAAATCAAAGGGCACAGATGTAAATCAAAGGGCACAGATAGGTTATACTAAACTGCGTTACTCTGTAGACACCGGACTCCCCAAATATATGGCACGAGGACTTGTACTTAAGCAAAATCGCATGAAAACTTTGCTAGCGCGATGCAGGACTCTATTATTTAGAATGCAAATGTGTGCTTTTATAAAAAGATTATATAGTTCACCCCTTTCGCAATTGCTTTTATTCGTTTTTGTAGACAGCAGAAGGGTCCAGTTTGAACATTACACCCGTTACACTGCCCATGGCGTCCCAAGTTCAAACCTCAGATTTAGCATTTATTTTTGTGATTCTCTGAATTTATGTACGTCAATAAAAACGCAAAAATCAGTTTTTAAGTAATAATCAAAAACACAAAACACCTCGAAAACAAAACAAACAAATGTGTTTGAAATATTAAAATAGTAATATTTTGAGACAAGTAGGTATATCGCGTCAGAAAACCGCTAAGTAAAGAATAATAAAATTTAAATTAAAAAGTGCCATACTACAAGTATGCGCCCGACCCAGTTTTCGATAATGGTAATATTTCGTTGTATTGGGATTGACCTATCGTCACTGACAGGACTATTGTTGCCAATAAACCTGACATTGTGATGATAAATCGATCGGAGCGTCGGGCAATGATTGTTGATACAACGGTCCCGCATGACGAGAACCTCGTGAAAGCAGAAAAAGTTAAGCAATTTAAGTATCTAGATCTGGCTTGTGAGATTGTCAACTTTTAAGACTTGAGTACAGCAGTCATTGTGCCGATAGTCGTGTCTGCCAATGGCTTAATAGCCAAAAGCCTCGACCAATATATGAGGAGGCTCTCGCTTGGTAGCTGGATCAAGGGCTTGATTCAGAAGGCAGTATTTACCTTGACCACCGGTATTTCGTATCCTCTTCCCAATGCCGGTGGGCTACTATTTTTGGAACGAAGTTCCTTATCGCGCGTTGTGAAAGGGGGCTAGACGGAAAAAATTCTTACGTAAAGTTGTCACGACACTTTTTGCTATAGTAAGCTATTGTAAGCTGTGCGGCGTCGCATGTTTCTCTGTCTGTCTCTCTCTCTCTTATAGAAAGCAAGCCAGATATTTTCATTTCTACATTTTTTTTTTTTTTTTACATAATAAAAAATAATAACAATAACTTCGTTCCATCCGGGTGTTCCTTGACACCTCTCAAGTTTTAAATATTTTTATATTATTTTATATCATCATCATCAGCCTTTAATGTTCCCACTGCAGGTACTCAGGCCTCCTCTCTAGGAGAGGGATGGGCTATGATCCACCACGCGGGCCCAGTGCGGATTGGTAGATGTCACATGTCTTCGAATTTTTTGGTTCCAAGATACGCCAGTTTCCTCACGATGTTTTCCTTCACCGTTTTGAGAGCAGTGGTGGTGAAATAAATTACACAATGTTATGCGCCTGACTGGGTACGAACCCACGACTCACTGTTCGTAAGTCGGAGCCGCTACCACTGAGCCACCACTGCTCTTATATTTTATATAGGAAAATTTAAAAATGTAATTAATCATCATCTGCCTAGCCTTTTCCTTTTCTTTTTGATGGATAAGTGCTTTCAATGTCAAATTGTCACTTTGAACTTACTGTAGAGTATACCAAAAGCAAGGGATGTTTCCTGACTGAAAAAAATATGATTCTAATTAGTCCGTCTGTTAGATTATCGAAAATTATAGGATACGTATTTTTTGTTTTATCAAATTAATAAAAATTGACGAAGTAAAACGCATCAAACATTTGAGTGGGGGTTTGTGACGTCACCCACCGGTAAAAAATGTCATTACTTAGAAAATGACGTTACACGAGTTTTCAAAGCACTGTATCGTCTTCATTGTTTGTTTACGTGAAATAAGAAAAAATACATGTCCAATCATCTGCCTAGCCTTTTCCCAACTATGTTGGGGTCGGCTTCCAGTCTAACCGGATGCAGCTGAATACCAGTATTTTACATGGAGCGACTGCCTATCTGACCTCCACAACCCAGTTAATACTAGGTAATACGATACTCTTTGGCAAGACTGGTTGTCAGACTTTCAGGTCACTGACTACCTGTAACGACTGCCAAAGATCTATATATGGCAGCCGGGACCAACAGCTTAACGTGCTTTCCGAGGCACGGAGGAAACTCGGTATGTCGGGCGGTCACCCATCCACAGACCGACCTAGGCAAGCACAGCTTTACCTAAAGATCGACCCGAGTGGCAGTTCTTATTAAGCCACGAGCTCCTCAAAAAAAAAAAAAATACATGTCCAATATGTTTTGGAAATCTATCTGACGGACTAATTAGATTTTTTTTGTTAACTACCCTATTGTCAATTTTATTCTCCTTAATATCTCGACGTCAGCACCAGCGATGACCTTTGCACCTTAACGCATCCACTACCATCACATAACACTAACTTGGCAACATGACTTCACGTAACACTGCTAAATTGTATAGTCAACAACTGCGCATACTCACTAATTCATTGTGTCTTCTTTATTTTGCTAGCATAACTTATGGCTTAAGTTAGCAGCGTTTTACATTTATCTGGCGTTTTGCCAAACTTGTTTGATTCCAGAAATTGCAACGCTTTTTTCATTAGCGGGTATACCAGTTGGTGGTTATCTCAAACAAGGCGGTTAGTCCAGTCAAATTAGCCAAAATTAGGTAATAATTTCGGAATTTGAGATACTCAGCTGCAAACTCGTATAAACTTGTATTTTGACATCTTAAAAGTTGTCTCAAAACCCACTTATGGTAGGGTTGTCTGCGTATATTAAAAATCTAAGGTCAAAGGTCACAATTTTTTTTAAATAAAAGTTGTAGGGAATTTCATTCTCTATAATATTGATCATCATCATCTGCCTAGCCTTTTCCCAACTATGTTGGGGTCGGCTTCCAGTCCAACCGGATGCAGCTGAGTACCAGTATTTTACATGGAGCGACTGCCTATCTGACCTCCACAACCCAGTTAATACTAGGTAATACGATACTCTTTGGTAAGACTGGATGTCAGAATTTCAGGTCACTGACTACCTGTAACGACTGCCAAAGATCTGTATATGGCAGCCGGGACCTACAGCTTAACGTGCTCTCCGAGGCACGGAGGAAACTCGG
This sequence comes from Diarsia brunnea, assembly GCA_949774965.1. Lineage (NCBI taxonomy): Eukaryota > Metazoa > Arthropoda > Insecta > Lepidoptera > Noctuidae > Diarsia > Diarsia brunnea. The sequence goes on from OX458996.1 coordinate 35,327,005, forward strand.
TATGTCGGGCGGTCACCCATCCACAGACCGACCTAGGCAAGCACAGCTTTACCTAAAGATCGACCCGAGTGGCAGATCTTATTAAGCCACGAGTTCCTCATCAATATTATAGCTCTCTATAATATTGATCATAAATACAAATAGCTAGAAACCTTAGGCAACGACATATTTGCAAAAATAACGATTTTAGTGTGTGTTCCTGGGAAAAAAGGACTTGACACATGGACAGGCAGACCAACAGACGACAAACAACGAAGTGGTTCCGTCTCTTTCTTATTGAGAAACGGAACCTTAAAAATACTGACTGCCTCGTTGGTCTAGTGGTCGCAATCGCGTCTGCTGAGCATGAGGTCCTGGGTTCGATTCCCGGGTCGGGCAAAGTGTTATTGGCTTTTTCCATCAGGAATTTATCAGTAACAGCCACGGAGTCTGGATTTGTGCCCGGTTGATGGCAATAGGCTCGCCCCCTATTACTAGGGACTTAAACATAACTGGCGAAATGTGGGTGTACTATTAGGTACATCACCACTAACCTAACCTAACCTAACCCTTCGGGGATTACAGGCGTAATGCTATGTATGATGCTATGGAACCTTAAAAATAACAAACATTATCATCATCATCATCTGCCTAACCTTTTCCCAACTATGTCGGGGTCGGCTTCCAGTCTAACCGAATGCAGCTGAAAATCAATATTTTATATGGAACGACTGCCGATCGGACTGACTACCACAACCCGGTTACGGGGTAACACGATACCCTTTGGTAAGACTGGTTGTCCGACTTTCTGGTCACTGACTACATATAACGACTGCCAAAGATCTATCTATACAGGGTGTAAATCAACCCATCACACACCCGTTAACCAAGCATTCTGTACATCAAACTAAGTCCCCCTACGCAAAAATTTTTACTGGGAAACGATTTTTTTTTTTGGGGACAATAATCACATTTTACGGTAAAACTCAATGTAGCACTCTTAAAACATTATGCTATTGGATGCTTTGAATAGTGAACGGGTCATAGAGGTAATTTAAGTAAAATTATAACCTGAAAAACTAGTCTTTACAAACACAGCTGTGAAAAATTTGGAACTTTGACCCCCAATATCTCCGTAACTAGGGGGGTTCCCAGGTATGGTCTAGAACAAAAAAATGATCGCAGTGGTGGGGAGAACAAGTGCACTTCGTTTGCGTTAAGGGTACTTTTACACCCTATATATGGAAGCCGGGATCATCAGCTTAACGTGCTTTCCGAGGCACGGAGGAAACTTGGTATGTAATAGGTGGTCACCCATCCACAGACCAACCTAGGCTAGCGTGGCTTAACCTAAAGACCGTCAAGAGGGGCAGTTATTATTAAGCCCGTGAGCAAAATAACAAACAACCTCTAGAAAATTTGGTTTTACGTCATATTTTGAGAAACTGTGACTAAACTATCAACATCGTAACTTACAAATCTATACTTCAGTAGTAAATGTAAAATTTCCTCTGTTTATCCCCATCTATACTTTGTTTTCAGTAAATGTCTGTTATCTTTACACGCCCTAACGACTCCAACCTGAAGTAGGCAAAGGATATTTTTACCGCAGTTGTTCGTTTCCATGGCATAAGGGTGCTTTTCCGCCAAAGATGTGCTATGCTACGTAGCTATGGATGCGTTTGATATCCACTAATCGTATTCATTGGTGCACATAGCTTAGCACTGGTGGAAATGGATTCAACTAAAATAATAATATGTTTTTTAAATGGAAGGATGCGTGCTATGGATGTGTGCTGTGGATACGTGCTATGGATGTGTGCTATGGATGCGTGCTATGGATGCCTGCTATGGGTCGTCACGAGTGGTGTAGCTATGTGCAAAGCAGAGTACCACCAATATGGCCGCCCTGGCCGCTTCCCTACTATCGTTAACATTGCATAGCTCGAGCTGCGCATCTTTCTCGTGCAGCTACATATCAGTGGAAACGGTCACATAGTTTCACAGCTTAGCTATTACATCTTCATAGCATAGCTGATCAGATCTACTGCATTACAAACGCAGATCAAGCTGCTGATCAGTTAATTAACACCCTAAAGTAATAGATAAAAATTCAACCACGGTTAAGATACCAAATCGTAAACTTATACTTAAACCGTGGGTGACACCTGGTTTACTTCGTTGCATGAGAAATCGGGATAATATGCACAAAGAAACCATGATATCTTAAAGTTAACATACACAAGATACAGAAATTTTTGTCACAAAATATTAAAAAAAGTTAAGAGAGACCATGATCGTAAGGAGCTAACAGACGCTGGCACGGATAATAGGCGAATCTGGAAGGTAATAAAACGTGTAACTAACTGTGTTAAATCTAAAACTTCGTCTACAGATTTACTACTCACTTCTACTTCCCCTGAATACTCTGTCAATCAAGTAAACGACTACTTTGCGAACATTGGTAAAAACCTCGCAACCAAAATAAAACCTCCAAATCCCCACTCAAAATTCCAGGTACATGTCCCCGACAACTCCTCTTGTGGCTCTTTAGTTATTTTACCAACCGATTGCAGCGAAGTTGAATCAATTCTATTCTCCTTAAGATCTGACTGTGCTGTGGGATGGGATAACATTCCTACAGCTCTGCTCAAGCGATATAAAAACCTCCTCATCCCCGTCATAACTCACGTTTTTAACCTCTGCCTCGAAACAAGTACTTACCCCTTGTGTTTCAAAAAGTCACTTATCCATCCCATTTACAAGAGTGGGGGTAAAGACTGTGTCGCCAATTATCGTCCGATAGCCGTATTGCCTATACTATCCAAGATCCTGGAGCGGATAATAAATAAACGACTGATAACATTTCTGGAAGACAAGAACTTATTGTCAACCGCTCAGTATGGCTTTAGACGAAATAGATCCACCTCTAATGCTATCCTGGATCTTACTAACTATATAGTCAAAAACCTAGACGAAAAGAAAAAGGTCCTCACTATCTTCCTAGATCTGGCTAAGGCTTTTGACACAGTCTCTACTCCCCTCCTGCTTCATAAGCTGGAAAAAATGGGCGTAAGAGGTGAATCTATTCTGAAGGACTATCTACATAACCGAACCCAATGTGTTAAAATAAATAATTATGTAAGTGATGAGCTGCCAATAACATACGGAGTTCCGCAGGGTAGTGTGATCGGGCCGACTCTTTTCCTCGTATACCTAAACGACCTTTGCCAGATTAAGTTAAACGACACCAAGATAACGGCGTTTCAGACGACACTGCACTTTCATTTAGTGGTGACACATGGCCAGAAGTTTTTACCAAAGCTCAATATGGTTTTAATATAATTAAGGAATGGTTGGCTAGAAACTCACTGACACTTAATACTGACAAAACCAACTATATGACTTTCTCACTCCGTCAAACCACCCAACCTCCAGCCTCCTTATACCTTGTCGCTCATTCGTGCGCTGTTCCCGACGACCAGATCTGTAACTGTCCCAAATTGGCTCAAGTGACCAATACCAAATATCTAGGCATAACTCTGGACAATGGTTTTTCTTTCTCACTCCACATTGAATTATTACAGAATAGAGTTAGAAAACTAATCTATATTTTTAAAACCCTACGTCACGTAGCTGATGCACGATTGTTAAGACAGGTTTACTTTGCACTTTGCCAATCCTTACTGAGTTATTGCATATCGACCTGGGGAGGTGCGCCAAAAACAAGGTTGTTAAAATTAGAAAGAGCTCAGAGAGCTATCATAAAAGTGAGCACCTTTAAACATTATATGTTTCCTACTGCCGAACTTTACAAAAGTTGTCAAGTGTTGACTGTAAGGCAACTCTTCATAGCAAAAACTGTCCTAATTCAGCATTCTGCGACCCCATACAAAAAAATCTCCAAAAGACGTAAAGACATTGTTTGTGTAACTAGGAAAAGCAACTTTACCCATTCCAGTAGGTTCAATTATTTTCTTGCACCTACTTTGTACAACAAATTGAATAAAAATACTCTCTATTTACCAACTATCTAGCTGCAAATGTAAAAAGCTAATAACTAAATGGCTTCAGGGGCTGACCTACCAAGAGACGGAAAACCTCTTAAGTACAATGGTGTAGTATAATTACCATACACCAATACACACATACACACACACACATATACACACACACACTTACACATAACTAAACGCATTTACACCCACACTTACACATCTATTACTCTCACTCACACGCGCATGCATACAAAGAAAATTTTCCCTTAGTTTTAATTTCTTTTTTATTTCTTTTTTGTCTCAAAAAAAAAAAATATATATATTTGAAATTCGTGAAATTATTATTGTCCTAAAGATTTATGAGGGAATGGGACTAGTATCTTTAACACAGGTTACCTTGTAATCTAGCTAAGATGCCAGTTGCGATCCGTACTGTGACTATAAAGCTACGATCACTGTTAATATTGTAACTATTTAATCTTAAGGTTTTATACTGTGAGAACTAATAAAGCTTGTTATTATAGCTGCATAGCACATCTCTGGTGGAAAAGCAGCCTTAAGTCCACGTGAGTGAAACCAAAGGAAAAACTTCTTCAATTTCTCATGAGGCAAACAACGTGACCCAAATTTTTGTTGCCTAATAAGAAAAATGTTATGGTGAAATGTTTTTGTGATTAGAGAAACAATAGAAATAATTTCCCAACTTTTCAACCCCGAAATTTGACATCACGTTGCTTGAAGCCTGATCGCTTGCCTTCGGGTATAAAACCTGGTCGCGGACGCAGTGCGTCATTCTGTGTCGGTCGTCCTGTGGGTTCGGAACAGTTTCTAAAGCTACTTGTGATCTCCAAGTCATTAAATAGCCATAGTCTACTGCTGTGCCTGCTGCGTGTCTTAGAGCTCACTTTGTCGGGTTCATAGTGGAACACATTTCGTTGTTTCTATATGTGTTATAACTTATAACTTGTGTGTATCATTGACAATCAAATATTGAATTTAAAATCCATCAGTCCAAATCTGTGCGGCGGACCGCTGCAGGTTCTGTCAGTACTGTGCGTCTGCCAGGGACAGAGGTTTTAACAATTAAGCGGTTGCCTACAATTCTCAACCTCATAGTGTTTTCAACACCTGTTCTGTAGCTGGACTAAAAAGCAGCTTCAATTTCCCTTGCTTTCTTATTAATCAACCATCAACTTCGACCCAGCAGTTTAACCAGTTTGATCGCGTCTTCAGTATTCGTAATCATTTGTCAAATTAACTTCCTCAAAATATAAAAAAATCCAAAAAGTCGTGCGTCGTGCAGTCGTCGATAGAGTCAACCTGAAGCAAACGTAGCCAATCTCAAGAATCGTTAAAAATGGACGACTGTGACATCTGCTTAATCCGTTAAGAAAAGGCGAGAGTTTCAAGTAAGTTGTACATTTCTTAAATTAATGTTTATTAAACTCTTCATTTTGAGCGGCACCTTTGACTCTCTCTGATGAGAGAGCCGACCCCAATATAATTGGGAAACCTAACCTTTTCCCAACTATTTTGGGGTCGGCTTCCAGTCAAACTGGTTGCAACTGAATACCAGTGTTTTACATGAAGCGACTGAATATCTGACCTCCACAACCCAGTTAATACTGGGTAATACGATACCCTTTGGTAAGACTGGTTGACAGATTTCTAGGTCATTTGTAACGACTACCAAAGATCTATAGGTATATGGCAACCGGACCAAATGCTTAACATACTTATCGAGGCACGGAGGAAACTCGGTATGTAATAGGTGGTCACCCATCCACAGATCAACCTAGGCAAGCGCGGCTTAACCTAAAATCGACTCGATTGGCAGTTATTATTAAGCTCAAATAAAGTAATTTCATCTTACTTACACACTTACTTACATTTCATTCTTAAGTGTGCCAAGCTGAAGCTATTTGTTGGTTCGTGAGCACTTCCACTACATCGAGCGTATGATTGGTGGTGACTACGTCGGCATTAGAGGAAATTTTGACTGGGTTTTTTTATTCTCAGAACCGGCAGTGTTATTGGATTTTTCCGTATATATATTTTTTTTTTTTTTTTTTTTTATTTAAAGACTGTGGAAGACTTACAGCTAGATACAATAGTGATAAATAACATTATGAGAATCAGACAGCCAATTACAAGTCTTCACGTCTAGAGCTTGTCTGGTATAAATACACAGTGGAACAAAATATACACACTGCCAAATAATGCAAACAAAAACTAAATTATTAAAAACTTGCTAATAGCTCGTCACCTAAATATCTAAAAAACGCTTAATACAATTGCAACAGGCTTATTTACCATGAGAACCAAAATGTTTTTTTTTTTATATAATTGCTCCATTATTGCTCAGTAGCCGACCGGAGTCCGAAATTAATGAACTCAGTATATTTACATGAAATCCTGATATAATTTGACTTCGGCGTGCAGTCCACTGCTGGACATATACCTCTTGCAAGTTGCACCACACTCTGTTCTCCACCTTCCACGTCCAGTCTATCTCAGCCCCGTTTCCTCAGGACTCGTTGGGTACACGTTCATATTAAGATATTAACCAGTGTGTGACATCCCCAGGGACACCTGCGGCTTCGAGGACGTGTCCCGGTTCCCGGAACTGTTTGCTGAACTGCTCTGGCCAGTGGAATGTGCAGGAGCTCTAGAACCTAATATGCTGCATGTGATCCACCAGATCGAAAAGGTATGTATTTATATTTACTGGTTTTTATTGTTTCTGTTTTATAGAGAGAATAGAAAGTCATTCGTAACAGTTACAGGTCAAATGTACAATCTGTACTAATTTTTTTGTTTTTTTTTTTAAAGATTTTTTTTTAATTCAAGGTCTGATCAATATGATAGACCTTACCAATTTTTTTTTTTGGAGGCTGGTAAATCATCAAATGACTCCTGCCGCTCTAGGCAGAGCGGCAGGAGTCAGACTTCTCCTGACTAAAAACCACCCATGTTCCTTCTTAGCTCTTTGTGTCGAGACCGTGGAATCTCTTTCGAGCAACCCCGACGGGGTAGAACTTCACCATTTAAAATTAAATTTATTGTCTTTTATGATAATGTCTTAGCGCACTTAGTAAGAAAAAATACATGAATCGCTTTAGAGTATGTATGTAATATTATGTATTATTAGTAGAATAGGCCATTAGTCTTGCAGTAAAGTTAATTTAGGCTGGCATAATCGCGTCGCGATTAAAGCCTTTTCCAAAATAAAGATTAAAAAAAAAAAAAAAGTTAATTTATCTACGAGTACTTTACGTCTTCACCTCACCGTCTAACATCTGTTCTCAGAGCCTCTTTTTCCATAAATCGCAAAAAAACTGTTTCAATACATCAGTTCTTTCAATTATAGTAAAATTGGACTGGAGTTACGTCTGGCCATGCCCTGCCTAGGTAAACTTTTACTTTTGTTCCGCATACCTCTCTCGGTATATCACCCTTCCTTATATTATTATAATTAATGTTTTCTTTTAACTTCCGAACGAAATCAGTACTATATGAAAATACAAAACACAAGGAAATAGAATCTGTTAGGTCGTCTATGTCATCATCTGCCTAGCCTTTTCCCAACTATGTTAGGGTCAGCTTCCAATCTAACCGGATGCAGCTAAATACCCGTATTTTACATGGAGCGACTGCCTATCTGACCTCCACAACCCAGTTAATACTAGGTAATACAATACTCTTTGGTAAGACTGGATGTCAGAATTTCAGGTCACTGACTACCTGTAACGACTGCCAAAGATCTATATATGGCAGCCGGGCCCAACAGCTTAACGTGCTCTCCAAGGCACGGAGGAAACTCGGTATGTCGGGCGGTCACCCATCCACAGACCAACCTAGGCAAGCACAGCTTTACCTAAAGATCGGCCCGAGTTTTTATTAAGCCACGAGCTCCTGTTAGGTCGTCTATGTGTTTGTGCCTAATTCAAGGTTGTCGGGAATAAATGGGTGAATTGACACAGTATATTATTTATAATAATATGTACGACCGTACGTACTGTCAGGAGCAAAAAAATGTATATAGGGTGTAAAAGTACCCTTAACGCAAACGAAGGGCACTTGTTCTCCCCACCACTGCGATCATGTTTTGTTCTAGGCCATACCTGGGAACATCCTAGTTACGGAGATATTAGGGGTCAAAGTTTCAAATTTTTCACAGCTGTTTTTGTAAATACTTTATACTAACTTTAGTATAACATTATACTAAAGCATCATGTTTTAAGAGTGCTACATTGAGTTTTACCGTAAAATGTGATTTTTAACCCCAAAAAAAAATCGTTTCCCAGTAAAAAAATTTGCGTAGGGGTACTTAGTTTGATGTGCAGAATGCTTGGTTAACGGCTGTGTGATGGGTTGATTTACACCCTGTATACTGAGCTAAATTCAAAACTTATTTTGTTGTGAAATAAAGGTTTTTACTATGAGATAAAATCTTTATAATCGGGTCGATCTTTAGGTAAAGCTATGCTTGCCTAGGTCGGTCTGTGGATGGGTGACCGCCCGAAATACCGAGTTTCCTCCGTGCCTCGAAAAGCACGTTAAGCTGTTGGACCCGGCTGCCATATATAGATCTTTGGCAGTCGTTAAGGTAGTCAGTGACCTGAAATTCTGACATCCAGTCTTACCAAAGAGTATCGTATTACCTAGTATTAACTGGGTTGTGGAGGTCAGATAGGCAGTCGCTCCATGTAAAATACTGGTATTCAGCTGCATCCGGTTAGACTGGAAGCCAACCCCAACATAGTTGGGAAAAGGCTAGGCAGATGATGATGACTATGAGATAAAATCTATTTCGTAAAACAATGGCTTCCAAAATGTTACATTACTTTGTGTATTATATCGGTGTTCGTTACTGAACACTCGTCACTCTAAATAATCGTCACTCGTCAGTCACGTATGCCCGACATTTTTAAACCAATTGAACCGTGTCAGCCATTCATGACTGATACCGGTATTTATTTCACTGTTATTGATAAATGTTTTTGACTGCCTCGTTGGTCTAGTGGTCGTTAGCGCGACTGCTGAGCATGAGGTCCTGGGTTCGATTCCCGGGTCGGGCAAAGTGTTATTGGGTTTTTCCATCAGAAAATTATAAGTAACAGCCACGGAGTCTGGATTTGTGCCCGGTTGATGGCAATAGGCTCGCCCCCTATTACATGGGACTTAAACATAACTGGCGAAATGTGGGTGTACTATTAGGTACACCTCTGCCTAACCCTTCAGGAATTACAGGCGTGATGTTATGTTATGTGATTATAATATGTAAAATGTAACGAAAATACTTTATTAAAACATTCCTCGCTTTCCATGGACATTATAAAGTCAAATAATATATTTTAGATTTTTCACGTTATTAAAGTGTTTAGGTTGGTACCTTTAACGTGTGACTACGGCTTTTCTTTTTATTCTGTTCTAGTTTTTACAGTTACCTTGTTTATTTCAGCAAGTTCTTATCAAGTTACATGCTCTGCGGTTTACAAATCAATAACTTCAAATTTTATCCAGCAGGATATTCAGTTACCGGACGACAACACACGCGGCAGCCAGTACCAACACGGCACAAGATTCAAGATATAAATCATGTAATGAGATGCGCACGAACTGATCCTGAGAAGCACCCTGACTCTGCCAACGACCGGAAGCTGTGTCAGCAACGCCATCTACAACGCCTGGATAGCCCATAACACACAGCAAGTCACTCTTAATCTTAATCATGTCACTTCCATTTGTCAGGGAGTGCTTTTTAAGTTGAATAGTCAATCAAACCAGATTAAATAATTGAATAGTGTATCATCAGTTCAATATCAATTTTGCTGGTTTAGTTAGAAACTTCAATCAACTATAATATTTCTGCGATCATCCTAACACCAAACAGTCTATGTCAGTTCAATCCATCAACTTATCATATTGCACTTCACTGTTAGTTATAGCCTTTTTCGTAACCCCCCGCCTCCACCTTCAGCCACCCTGTTAAGACTGGGACGAAGCCCACGTTACTGTTAGAAGCAGCCCTCAACGCTGTACAGTCTATTAAAGACACTGTTTGAAATAGATGAATACATCCAGAACATTGTTTGAGATTGACGAGACTAACACCTACATATCCATGACGGACCCGGCAAACTTGCGACAAACGCTCGTCTGCGGCACCAACGTGCCAGTGAACTTCCCTGTATGCCATTACGAAGATGAAAGCGACTCCGAGTACAAATTAAAACGCTACATGTACTGCATATACGTCATTTGGGTCCTTAGATTCCTGCGATTTCTAGCTGCACGTTTTTAGTACGTACCATAAAATATTTATTAACCATTTTAAATTCAGTATAAAATACCAAAACCAATGTTGATTTAAACACCAAACGAATTTAATAGCTCACACTGTATCTGATTAGTATTCATGACGCACCACTTGAATGACATGCATACCATTAACACATTTTACGTTACTGTCTCAGTTATTTTCATTACACAGTGCAGTACCCGGCTTTCTGAGGAGCACGATTCGTCACATCCAAGTAATGACGTGCTCTAAAATCACTATATGCATCTAATAGTATATTATCGGAATAAACCGGTAAAATGCTAAGATGCCATTCGTCATCTACCTCAGCTTGTCCCAAGTTACTTGGGGTCGGTACAAATTTATTTTTTCTTTCATTTTCCTCGGTCAGCCAACACGCTATAATTTTCATCTTTTTCTTTCATATCATTTGGCACACAATCCATACAACGTTTGTTTGGTATTCGTCTCCCTGTCCTTCCGTCAACAAATTTTATATCCATCACAGTTTTCACTGTTTTATTAACATGCGATTTGTCCCCCTTCATTACATGCCCATACCAAGACAGTCGATGTTCTTACAACTTTTCTTTATCTGTCGCAACTTTCAAACTTCATTTATTATACTCATTCCTTACTTTATCTATTCTTTTACAGTCATTAGTCATTTTTATTCATGAACAATAAATTATATATGAAATTACATGGTATAAAACGAAAATTGAAATTAAATTACACATGGAGAGAGATAAAAATTAAAATAGGGACACGGGAAAATAATTATTACAACATAGCACAAAAAAAAAAAAAAAACAACATATTTAAAAATTACACCACATATTCATCTCAAAATTTTTATTTCTGCTACCTGCTATCTTTTTTCATCCATCTTTTTTGTAGCCTAACATTTCGATCCATTCAGTACGATAGGTCTAATCACGGATTTATATTTTATATTTTGCCTTCAGTGGGTCGCAAGTTGTTGCAATGACCTGTCGCCATTTCAAGAGTTATGACTGTAAAGGTCTGGTCTTACTTCATTTCAGACCAACATTCTTCAGTCTTTTCCACCACACCTCCAATGTGCTCTGGACTTCAGCCAGCAAGCACTCAGCCATTCAAAATAATTAGGGCTCCTCGCAATAATATTAAAACCCTTGAAATTACCATTTAACAAATTTGATTCAAACGACTGATCTCCAAAACGGCTGGACTGATTTTGACGAGACTTTAACTGGCAGATAGATGGTTTTATGTGGTCTAGCTTATGTTAGACTTCTTAACATCAACTATTTGCCAGTTCTGCTACTTTTATTTTAGAAAAATAATTAGAATTCCTCGCAAAGAAAATTAAAACCACTTCATTAAACCTTACATTTAACAATGCCTTTAACATTTAATTAAACATTACTTTACTACATACTACTACTAGACTTGGGTACTATATCGACTGCACACCGCTCGAATTAACTGCACATACTTCACATGCTTTCGTTTCTCTTTGTGTACTTCACGCATACTTCTATATTTCACGCTTAGAAAACCCAATTACGAATAAAAACCGGATTGATTTCATAGAACGTTCTTTTCGCTCAGTTGTCATTCGAAAATTTCTTCCCAAACTTTCTTACTATGTGCCATATGCACAATTCGTCGTATGGTTTCTTCCAACAACAACGTATTGAAGAACCACGTCCATGTATCTACCTGCAATAACTTCCAAACCTCAACTCCGTCACGTCCTAAGGCTTTACCATTCTTCATTCCATTTAAACCTTTGATTAGTATATTCACTAGTATCATGTAGTCTTGTTCGATAGGACATTACAACATTTACCCAGACCCGTTACTTGGGACTGGACTATTTGTAATTTATGACTACTTTTGTTAGCTTGGGTCTTACCTGTTAAAACAAATGTATGTGTTAATGAGTAAATAAATAAATAAATAAATAAATAAATAAACATTTACAACACCCCGTCAATCATTTAGAAACTCAACAAATCTTATTCATGTCCCGTTTTATTTGTCACAATTAATATTTGAACATAATAAGTACAACTGGCTTTTAACTACAGTTAAAAATACACGAACATTTTGTTATTTCAAAGAACTAACAGAAATAACATGTAGTGTGAAAAAAGTAATCAAATTGATCAAAAAACAGCTTAGTATTAACTGATTTTAAATGACGTGCTAGACAAAGACAGCGCTATTAAAATGTGACGTCATATTTCACACCACCTTATTTACGTAGTACAAATAGCCGTTTCGCGCGACAAGGATAAAAGTCATCATCATCATCATAAATTCAGCCAATAGACGTCCACTGCTGGACATAGGCCTCCCCCAGGTGTCGCTACATTGACAGGTCCCGTGTCCCCGCAACCTTCACCAGGTCATAAAAAGAAAATACCCCCACCAAAAACTTCTAAAGCATGCAGCTTCTCCATTGTTTAACCGACTTCCCAAAAAGGAGAAGGTTCTCAATTCGATTGGTATTGTTTTATGTATGTACACCGATTTTTGCGATTGTTCCGTATGGTGTCGGACGTAAAGAATAGCACCATCCCATATCTTCCCGTGGGTGTCGTAAGAGGCGACTACGGGACTTATAGCAGAGAATGGGCAGCAGCGTTCTCCGTGTCTTCGTAACAACCATACTGCGATCGCCAACCCGCCTGCCAAGCGTGGCGATTATGGCAAAACCCCCCATCTGGGGGATGCCTATGTCCAGCAGTGGACGTCTTATGGCTGAAATGATGATGATGATGATGACACCGATTACGCTGAGATTTATGATTTACCGATTTACGTGATTCTTTTTTAGGATTTCTATTTTTGCGAAATAGTTGCTATTCAGTCAAATAAAAAAATTAACATAGTTTGGCCCAGTACTTTTCATTTTATGAACAATTTTTGATCCATTTTATTACTTTATCCGCACATCGTGTTGTTTCTATTAGTTATTTGAAATAACATAATATTTTATAGTAGTCAAATAGCCAATTCTAAATGTAATCACCGGAATTATTTTTATTGAATAATAATGCAGTCGTGTCCTGCGATATGTCATCAGACCGTGAGTGCAATCTGTCATTTGTTTCTAATTCATGGGTGTCTAACTTACATCATAAATGTCTGTGGACCAATAAACGTCGCTTTAAACTTGTTCATTAGTTCACTTACAGTATCGAAACTTTGTAAACCTGTAAAATTAGGTTTAGCATTAAATAACTGCCTCAAATTGAAATCAAAACGTACCAAACTAATTCATTGAATATTTTGCTAATTAAAACCGACAGCATATTACCAACTGGTTTAGTCATTACTGTTTGCCAAAACTGTATGTTCATTCATCATCAAAATATAATAAAATAAAATTATGATTTAACTGAAATATTGCTCAACTGACTTGAGATGGAGAGGGAGAGGGAAGCCAAAGAAAATGACGACACGGTTGGCGCAGTGGCTGAGAGATTGGACTGCTGCGCTGCGTGTCGCGGGTTCGATTCCCGCACGGAACAAATATTTGTATGACCTACAGATAGTTGTTTCGGGTCTGGGTATTTGTGTATGTGAGTTTAAATGTTTGTCAACGCACCCACGATACAGGAGAAATTCCTAGTGTGGGCCAACGTTTTTATAAAAAAAAAAATTAAAATAAAAAAAAAGATGTATGGATTGTGTAAGAAATGATATGAAGGATAAATGAGTAAATGGCGCCAGGACGAAATACACGCGGGCGAATATTAGAAAATTATAAAGCTCAATTAGTATTTTATTAGTCACAATTAATATTTGAACATATTATACACAACTGGCTTTTTGACCACTGTTAAAAATACACGAACATTTTGTTATTTCAAAGAATTAACAGAAATAACATGAGGTGTGAAAAAAGTAATCAAATTGATCAAAAAATGGCTTAGTATTAACTGATTTTAAATGACGTGCTAGACAATGACAGCGCTATTAAAATTTGACGTCATATTTCACACCGCCTTATTTACGTAGTACAAATAGCCGTTTCGCGCGACAAGGATAAAAGTCATCATCATCATCATAAATTCAGCCAATAGACGTCCACTGCTGGACATAGGCCTCCCCCAGGTGTCGCTACATTGACAGGTCCCGTGTCCCCGCAACCTTCACCAGGTCATAAAAAGAAAATACCCCCACCAAAAACTTCTAAAGCATGCAGCTTCTCCATTGTTTAACCGACTTCCCAAAAAGGAGAAGGTTCTCAATTCGATTGGTATTGTTTTATGTATATACACCGATTTTTGCGATTGTTCCGTATGGTGTCGGACGTAAAGAATAGCACCATCCCATATCTTCCCGTGGGTGTCGTAAGAGGCGACTACGGGACTTATAGCAGAGAATGGGCAGCAGCGTTCTCCGTGTTTTCGTAACAACCATACTGCGATCGCCAACCCGCCTGCCAAGCGTGGCGATTATGGCAAAACCCCCCATCTGGGGGATGCCTATGTCCAGCAGTGGACGTCTTATGGCTGAAATGATGATGATGATGATGACACCGATTACGCTGAGATTTATGATTTACCGATTTACGTGATTCTTTTTTAGGATTTCTATTTTTGCGGAATAGTTGCTATTCAGTCAAATAAAAAAATTAACATAGTTTGGCCCAGTACTTTTCATTTTATGAACAATTTTTGATCCATTTTATTACTTTATCCGCACATCGTGTTGTTTCTATTAGTTATTTGAAATAACATAATATTTTATAGTAGTCAAATAGCCAATTCTAAATGTAATCACCGGAATTATTTTTATTGAATAATAATGCAGTCGTGTCCTGCGATATGTCATCAGACCGTGAGTGCAATCTGTCATTTGTTTCTAATTCATAGGTGTCTAACTTACATCATAAATGTCTGTGGACCAATAAACGTCGCTTTAAACTTGTTCATTAGTTCACTTACAGTATCGAAACTTTGTAAACCTGTAAAATTAGGTTTAGCATTAAATAACTGCCTCAAATTGAAATCAAAACGTACCAAACTAATTCATTGAATATTTTGCTAATTAAAACCGACAGCATATTACCAACTGGTTTAGTCATTACTGTTTGCCAAAACTGTATGTTCATTCATCATCAAAATATAATAAAATAAAATTATGATTTAACTGAAATATTGCTCAACTGACTTGAGATGGAGAGGGAGAGGGAAGCCAAAGAAAATGACGACACGGTTGGCGCAGTGACTGAGAGATTGGACTGCTGCGCTGCGTGTCGCGGGTTCGATTCCCGCACGGAACAAATATTTGTATGACCTACAGATAGTTGTTTCGGGTCTGGGTATTTGTGTATGTGAGTTTAAATGTTTGTCAACGCACCCACGATACAGGAGAAATTCCTAGTGTGGGCCAACGTTTTTATAAAAAAAAATAAAAAATAAAAAAAAAGATGTATGGATTGTGTAAGAAATGATATGAAGGATAAATGAGTAAATGGCGCCAGGACGAAATACACGCGGGCGAATATTAGAAAATTATAAAGCTCAATTAGTATTTTATTAGTCACAATTAATATTTGAACATATTATACACAACTGGCTTTTTGACTACTGTTAAAAATACACGAACATTTTGTTATTTCAAAGAACTAACAGAAATAACATGAGGTGTGAAAAAAGTAATCAAATTGATCAAAAAATGGCTTAGTATTAACTGATTTTAAATGACGTGCTAGACAATGACAGCGCTATTAAAATTTGACGTCATATTTCACACCGCCTTATTTACGCAGTACAAATAGCCGTTTCGCGCGACAAGGATAAAAGTCATCATCGTCATCATAAATTCAGCCAATAGACGTCCACTGCTGGACATAGGCCTCCCCCAGGTGTCGCTACATTGACAGGTCCCGTGTCCCCGCAACCTTCACCAGGTCATAAAAAGAAAATACCCCCACCAAAAACTTCTAAAGCATGCAGCTTCTCCATTGTTTAACCGACTTCCCAAAAAGGAGGAGGTTCTCAATTCGATTGGTATTGTTTTATGTATTAACACCGATTTTTGCGATTGTTCCGTATGGTGTCGGACGTAAAGAATAGCACCATCCCATATCTTCCCGTGGGTGTCGTAAGAGGCGACTACGGGACTTATAGCAGAGAATGGGCAGCAGCGTTCTCCGTGTCTTCGTAACAACCATACTGCGATCGCCAACCCGCCTGCCAAGCGTGGCGATTATGGCAAAACCCCCCATCTGGGGGATGCCTATGTCCAGCAGTGGACGTCTTATGGCTGAAATGATGATGATGATGATGACACCGATTACGCTGAGATTTATGATTTACCGATTTACGTGATTCTTTTTTAGGATTTCTATTTTTGCGGAATAGTTGCTATTCAGTCAAATAAAAAAATTAACATAGTTTGGCCCAGTACTTTTCATTTTATGAACAATTTTTGATCCATTTTATTACTTTATCCGCACATCGTGTTGTTTCTATTAGTTATTTGAAATAACATAATATTTTATAGTAGTCAAATAGCCAATTCTAAATGTAATCACCGGAATTATTTTGATTGAATAATAATGCAGTCGTGTCCTGCGATAATTATGTCATCAGACCGTGAGTGCAATCTGTCATTTGTTTCTAATTCATGGGTGTCTAACTTACATCATAAATGTCTGTGGACCAATAAACGTCGCTTTAAACTTGTTCATTAGTTCACTTACAGTATCGAAACTTTGTAAACCTGTAAAATTAGGTTTAGCATTAAATAACTGCCTCAAATTGAAATCAAAACGTACCAAACTAATTCATTGAATATTTTGCTAATTAAAACCGACAGCATATTACCAACTGGTTTAGTCATTACTGTTTGCCAAAACTGTATGTTCATTCATCATCAAAATATAATAAAATAAAATTATGATTTAACTGAAATATTGCTCAACTGACTTGAGATGGAGAGGGAGAGGGAAGCCAAAGAAAAGATGTATGGATTGTGTGAGCAATGATATGAAGGATAAATGAGTAAATGACGCCAGGACGAAATACACGCGGGCGAATATTAGATAATTATAAAGCTCATGAGTTTGTTTGTTTGTAGGTATGTTGAATGCACTAATCTCAGAAAGGTTGTAATTTAAAAAATATTTTTATGTTGGAAAGTCGATTTATAGGGGAAGGTTTATGGTTATGTAGTTGACGGCACGGTTGGCGCAGGGGCTAAGCAATTAGACTGCTACGCTGCGTGTCGCGGGTTCGATCCCCGCACAGAACAAATATTTGTATGGCCTACAGATAGTTGTTCCGGGTCTGGGTGTTTGTGCATGTACAACTTCGAATATAATACAATCTGTTAAATGACGCGAAAAATGAACTCGTGTAAGTTTTCAACGAGATAGCTCTTCACAGTTCAAAGTTCATAAATTCATCTTGGCTGAGTTCTGAACTCAGTTCAGGATCTCTTTATTATGGCAGCTGCGACGTTTAAGACTATAACTTTTTTACATTTTTAAATCACAAACTTGAATACTTATTAAGATTAAAAACCGGGCTATTGTTGGAGGGAATTGTAATATCTTTTGTGAATTAATCAATTCGTTTTTCAGTATGAATACAGTTTTAATATTTGGGTATTTATTTCCATATTAAACAGCATAAATAACCTCAGCCCACTTTAAACCGTAGCAACAGTATTCCCTCATCAGATACGCCTCAGTAAGCCTTTCAATCCAGTTTCGAATTTCAGTATTCAATTATTCGAAATCATAGTAATCGGTTTGCCAGAGGCAATTTTGTACCAAACTAGTGGCAATTAATTATGTTCAGCGATTTATATTTTAGCTTACTTTATGTGCAACATTTAGGCCGATTTGGGTATTTCCAAACATGTTGGTTAGGATCGGATATGGCTAATTACTAAGGGTAATCCGACCAAAAATATCGTGTTTGGATCTATTGTTATTAGTTCTACAATTGACAGCTGATTAACTGGGGCAATGTTTTTATAAAAAAAATTAAAAAAATAGGCTGATGATAATGATTATGGTTGATTTCCTAGTGTGGGGCAATGTTTTTATAAAATAAAAAAAAATAAAAAAATAGGCTGATGATAATGATTATGGTTGATTTCCTAGTGTGGGGCAATGTCTTTATAAAAAAAAAAAAAAAAAAAAAATAGGCTAATGATAATGATTATGATTCATTTCCTAGTGTGGGGCAATGTTTTTATATAAAAAAAAAAAAAAATTAAAAAAATAGGCTGATGATAATGATTATGGTTGATTTCCTAGTGTGTGGCAATGTTTTTATAAAAAAAAAATTAAAAAAATAGGCTGATGATAATGATTATGTTTGATTTCCTAGTGTCGGGCAATGTTTTTATAAAAAAAGAAAAAAATAATAAAAAAATAGGCTGATAATAATGATTATGGTTGATTTCCTAGTGTGGGGCAATGTTTTTATAAAAAAAAAAAAAAAAAAAAAATAGGCTAATGATAATGATTATGATTCATTTCCTAGTGTGGGGCAATGTTTTTATATAAAAAAAAAAAAAAATTAAAAAAATAGGCTGATGATAATGATTATGGTTGATTTCCTAGTGTGTGGCAATGTTTTTATAAAAAAAAAAATTAAAAAAATAGGCTGATGATAATGATTATGTTTGATTTCCTAGTGTGGGGCAATGTTTTTATAAAAAAAGAAAAAAATAATAAAAAAATAGGCTGATGATAATGATTATGGTTGATTTCCTAGTGTGGGGCAATGTTTTTATAAAAAAAAAAATAAAAAAATAGGCTGATGATAATGATTGTGGTTGATTTCCTAGTGTGGGGCAATGTTTTTATAAAAAAAAAAAAAAAAAAAATAGGCTAATGATAATGATTATGATTCATTTCCTAGTGTGGGGCAATGTTTTTATATAAAAAAAAAAAAATTAAAAAAATAGGCTGATGATAATGATTATGGTTGATTTCCTAGTGTGTGGCAATGTTTTTATAAAAAAAAAAATTAAAAAAATAGGCTGATGATAATGATTATGGTTGATTTCCTAGTGTGGGGCAATGTTTTTATAAAAAAAAAATTAAAAAAATAGGCTGATGATAATGATTGTGGTTGATTTCCTAGTGTGGGGCAATGTTTTTATAAAAAAAAAAAAAAAAAATAGGCTGATGATAATGATTGTGGTTGATTTCCTAGTGTGGGGCAATGTTTTTATAAAAAAAAATTAAAAAATAGGCTGATGATAATGATTATGTTTGATTTCCTAGTGTGGGGCAATGTTTTTATAAAAAAAGAAAAAAATAATAAAAAAATAGGCTGATGATAATGATTATGGTTGATTTCCTAGTGTGGGGCAATGTTTTTATAAAAAAAAAATTAAAAAAATAGGCTGATGATAATGATTGTGGTTGATTTCCTAGTGTGGGGCAATGTTTTTATAATAAAAAAAAATAAAATAAAAAAAATAGGCTGATGATAATGATTATGTTTGATTTCCTAGTGTGAGGCAATGTTTTTATAAAAAAAATATTAAAAAAATAGGCTGATGACAATGATTATGGTTAATTTCCTGGTGTGGGGCAATGTTTTTATAAAAAAAAATTACAAAAATAAGCTGATGATAATGATTGTGGTTGATTTCCTAGTGTGGGGCAATGTTTTTATAAAAAAAAAATAAAAAAATAGGCTGATGATAATGATTGTGGTTGATTTCCTAGTGTGGGGCAATGTTTTTATAAAAAAAAAAAAAAAAATAGGCTGATGATAATGATTATGGTTGATTTCCTAGTGTGGGGCAATGTTTTTATAAAAAAAGAAAAAAATAATAAAAAAATAGGCTGATGATAATGATTATGGTTGATTTCCTAGTGTGGGGCAATGTTTTTATAAAAAAAAAATAAAAAAATAGGCTGATGATAATGATTGTGGTTGATTTCCTAGTGTGGGGCAATGTTTTTATAAAAAAAAAAAAAAAAAAAGATAGGCTAATGATAATGATTATGATTCATTTCCTAGTGTGGGGCAATGTTTTTATATAAAAAAAAAAAAAATTAAAAAAATAGGCTGATGATAATGATTATGGTTGATTTCCTAGTGTGTGGCAATGTTTTTATAAAAAAAAAAATTAAAAAAATAGGCTGATGATAATGATTATGGTTGATTTCCTAGTGTGGGGCAATGTTTTTATAAAAAAAAAATTAAAAAAATAGGCTGATGATAATGATTGTGGTTGATTTCCTAGTGTGGGGCAATGTTTTTATAAAAAAAAAAAAAAAAAATAGGCTGATGATAATGATTGTGGTTGATTTCCTAGTGTGGGGCAATGTTTTTATAAAAAAAAATTAAAAAATAGGCTGATGATAATGATTATGTTTGATTTCCTAGTGTGGGGCAATGTTTTTATAAAAAAAGAAAAAAATAATAAAAAAATAGGCTGATGATAATGATTATGGTTGATTTCCTAGTGTGGGGCAATGTTTTTATAAAAAAAAAATTAAAAAAATAGGCTGATGATAATGATTGTGGTTGATTTCCTAGTGTGGGGCAATGTTTTTATAATAAAAAAAAATAAAATAAAAAAAATAGGCTGATGATAATGATTATGTTTGATTTCCTAGTGTGGGGCAATGTTTTTATAAAAAAAATATTAAAAAAATAGGCTGATGATAATGATTATGGTTAATTTCCTGGTGTGGGGCAATGTTTTTATAAAAAAAAATTACAAAAATAAGCTGATGATAATGATTATGGTTGATTTCCTGGTGTGGGGCAATGTTTTTATAAAAAAAAAAAAAAAAAATAGGCTGATGATAATGATTGTGGTTGATTTCCTAGTGTGGGGCAATGTTTTTATAAAAAAAAATTAAAAAATAGGCTGATGATAATGATTATGTTTGATTTCCTAGTGTGGGGCAATGTTTTTATAAAAAAAGAAAAAAATAATAAAAAAATAGGCTGATGATAATGATTATGGTTGATTTCCTAGTGTGGGGCAATGTTTTTATAAAAAAAGAAAAAAATAATAAAAAAATAGGCTGATGATAATGATTATGGTTGATTTCCTAGTGTGGGGCAATGTTTTTATAAAAAAAAAATTAAAAAAATAGGCTGATGATAATGATTGTGGTTGATTTCCTAGTGTGGGGCAATGTTTTTATAATAAAAAAAAATAAAATAAAAAAATAGGCTGATGATAATGATTATGTTTGATTTCCTAGTGTGGGGCAATGTTTTTATAAAAAAAATATTAAAAAAATAGGCTGATGATAATGATTATGGTTAATTTCCTGGTGTGGGGCAATGTTTTTATAAAAAAAAATTACAAAAATAAGCTGATGATAATGATTGTGGTTGATTTCCTAGTGTGGGGCAATGTTTTTATAAAAAAAAAATAAAAAAATAGGCTGATGATAATGATTGTGGTTGATTTCCTAGTGTGGGGCAATGTTTTTATAAAAAAAAAATTAAAAAATAGGCTGATGATAATGATTGTGGTTGATTTCCTAGTGTGGGGCAATGTTTTTATAAAAAAAAAAAAATTAAAAAAATAGGCTGATGATAATGATTATGGTTGATTTCCTAGTGTGGGGCAATGTTTTTATAAAAAAAAAAAAAAAAAATTAAAAAAATAGGCTGATGATAATGATTATGGTTGATTTCCTAGTGTGGGGCAATGTTTTTATAAAAAAAAATAAAAAAATAGGCTGATGATAATGATCATGGTGGATTTCCTAGTGTGGGGCAATGTTTTTATAAAAAAAATAAAAAAAAATAGGCTGATGATAATGATTGTGGTTGATTTCCTAGTGTGGGGCAATGTTTTTATAAAAAAAAATTAAAAAATAGGCTGATGATAATGATTATGTTTGATTTCCTAGTGTGGGGCAATGTTTTTATAAAAAAAGAAAAAAATAATAAAAAAATAGGCTGATGATAATGATTATGGTTGATTTCCTAGTGTGGGGCAATGTTTTTATAAAAAAAAAAAAAATAGGCTGATGATAATGATTGTGGTTGATTTCCTAGTGTGGGGCAATGTTTTTATAAAAAAAAATTAAAAAATAGGCTGATGATAATGATTATGTTTGATTTCCTAGTGTGGGGCAATGTTTTTATAAAAAAAAAAAAAAAAATAGGCTGATGATAATGATTATGGTTGATTTCCTAGTGTGGGGCAATGTTTTTATAAAAAAAAATTAAAAAAATAGGCTGATGATAATGATTGTGGTTGATTATCTAGTGTGGGGCAAAGTTTTTATAAAAAAAAAAAAAAAAATAGGCTGATGATAATGATTGTGGTTGATTTCCTAGTGTGGGGCAATGTTTTTTATAAAAAAAAATTAAAAAATAAGCTGATGATAATGATTATGTTTGATTTCCTAGTGTGGGGCAATGTTTTTAAAAAAAAAAAAAAAAAAAAATAGGCTGATGATAATGATTATGGTTGATTTCCTAGTGTGGGGCAATGTTTTTATAAAAAAAAAATTAAAAAAATAGGCTGATGATAATGATTGTGGTTGATTTCCTAGTGTGGGGCAATGTTTTTATAATAAAAAAAAATAAAATTAAAAAAATAGGCTGATGATAATGATTATGTTTGATTTCCTAGTGTGGGGCAATGTTTTTATAAAAAAAATATTAAAAAAATAGGCTGATGATAATGATTATGGTTAATTTCCTGGTGTGGGGCAATGTTTTTATAAAAAAAAATTACAAAAATAAGCTGATGATAATGATTATGGTTGATTTCCTAGTGTGGGGCAATGTTTTTATAAAAAAATTAAAAAAATAAAAAAAAAATAGGCTGATGATAATGATTGTGGTTGATTTCCTAGTGTGGGGCAATGTTTTTATAAAAAAAAATTAAAAAAATAGGCTGTGATAATGATTATGGTTGATTTCCTAGTGTGGGGCAACGTTTTTATAAAAAAAAAAAAATTAAAAAATAGGCTGATGATAATGATTATGGTTGATTTCCTAGTGTGGGGCAATGTTTTTATAAAAAAAAAATTATAAAAAAAAAAAAAAAATTAAAAAGTAGGCTGATGATACTGATTATGGTTGATTTCCTAGTGTGGGGCAATGTTTTTATAAAAAAAAAATTAAAAAAAATAGGTTGATGATAATGATTATGGTTGATTTCCTAGTGTGGGGCAATGTTTTTATAAAAAAAAAATTTAAAAAATAGGCTGATGATAATGATTATGGTTGATTTCCTAGTGTGGGGCAATGTTTTTCATAAAAAAAAAAAAATTAAAAAAAAATAGGCTGATGATAATAATTATGGTTGATTTGGTTCAATCTGTAGGAATATTTTCTGTCTTTATGATTTCGTCGAATAGTTATGTCTATTAGTTTTAGTGCAATGATCGGTAAGATAGCTTTAGTAGTTCGGTCGTTACGGTATCTGTTCCAGGGGTCTTGTCTCTTTTTATTTAAAGCTTTTATTCAAGAGCGTGTCAGTTTGTTAGTTAGCTGATTTTTAAATCTTGCATGTGAATTTCCAACCAGTTCCCTCCAACCAATTCAACTGAAATTTTGCACACACCTTTGGTATGATGACAATACATTTTTATGACATACATTTTAAAGAAGCGATCATATTTGAAACATAAGCATGTTCACTATCATGTCTTCATCTTGTTACGTCAATTTGGCCTGCTGGACTATTCAAAGTGTCATAAAGCTTACATTAATTACTTACATTAACCATTCCTTCAATTTTCTATTTTTTTTCTTCAAAACCTTCTGAATATCTGTCGACCACCATCATGGTATCCCTATCTAATGTGCCCCCTTCCTTTCGTCTCTCTGAAACATGCTTTAAACACACCCAGCCATTTCATTCTAACAGTCATTTACATTTATTCATTCACTAGCTGTACCCGCATGCGTTGCTATGCCCTTTTTCCTACATAATACCTGCCTACCTACCTGCTACATACCTACTACTTACCTACCTACTACCTCCTATCCTACCTACCTACTACCTCCTATCCTACCTACCTACTACCTCCTATCCTACCTACCTACTACCTACTACCCTACCTACCTACTTACTACCCTACCTACCTACCTACTACCCTACCTACCTACCTACTACCCTACCTACGTACCTACTACCCTACGTACCTACTACCCTACCTACCTACCTACTACCCTACCTACCTACCTACTACCCTACCTACCTACCACCCTACCTACTACTCTACCTAGTACTGAGTTGTTTTGTTATTCTGTCAGTTGCGTTTTGTTATACCACGTTTTATGTCACGTCCCACGGGAACGACGGGAACGGGATAAAAAGTATCTTATGTGCTTCTCCTGGTTCTTAGCTACCTCCCTACCAATTTTCAGCCAAATCTATAGAAGATAGAAGATATCTCCCATCTCTATCATTTTATCTACTACTCGCTATTTAAATTCTTTCGCACAGTCCTCCATCTCTAACATATGCCATTTTATTTTAGAACTAGTTCAAGTCCAATGCTCTTTTCACTAGAATATTAGCCATACTTTTTCTTTTTCAAAATCCGATTCAAACGACAAATCTCTAAAACGGCTGAGCCGATTTTGACGGGACATCACTTATCTGCCAGAATGGATATGGAATACTGGTCATACTTTTGTAACTGTTCACAAAATCCAATTCAAACGACCATTCTCCAAAACAGCTGAACCGGTTTGAATTCCGGACCTCTACTGGCAGATATACTGGTGTTTATTACATCAGTAATCTACCAGAACGGATTTGGAATATAAACCATACTAATAAGTCATTATCATTAACTTTTAAGTCAATTTTGCAGTAAATCTAAGATACCATGATTAATAAAAGTTGCCACTATTTACATGTATTGTATGTAATTAATATACTATGTTTTACGTTTCTTTATTTTGAAGTTGTGACAATATGACGAATAATAAACTACTTAATTAATGTATCATACTGGACTGTTTAATATGCATTTTAATTACACTTGATAACCATGCAATAAATACAATAGCTGTACTACTGGTTTTATTTTAATTACCTGTTCCAAACTGCCCTACACACCACATTATAATATATGTATGTAATGTAAACATTAAATACAAATGTTCAAAGGTACCAAAATAAAGGTAATGCGTAATTCTGGAGTGTGTAATAGATACACTTCAAAATAGCTAGGGAGCTGGCGAGCATTTAAGTATATGATTTGCTCGTACGTTGCTGCGTTTTTTAGCTACAGGGCTTTGAATCTGTCAAAAAAAAAATCTGTACTAAATCATTTGCTCGTGTCTGCCTCTGGGGTTAGTGGTCAATACCATTTTGATAACGAAGAAAATCTATGAGGCAGACATCCAGGGCTCTGCATTATCACAGGAGGTAGATATAAAAATGTAAAATAAAAAAGCTCTACTAAATCATTTGCTCGTAGCTTTAATTAGGTCAAATCGATTTATTAGAACCCCTTGAATACAAAAAAAAATTGGCAGACAATTTACTTACTGACTTTAACCATTACAGCTCGTTGAAGTCTGTGAATTTGAGGAAAAGCGGGTATTACGGCTAATTAATGCGGATATCTCCGTCATTAATGAACCGATTTTCTATTATTTTTTGTATTCAAAAGAGTATACTCCCGAAATGGTCCCATTGTCACCAAATCAGGATCTGATAATGGGATCCCAGGGAAATCGAGGACAACTCTCAAATTTTATAGGCACTTGTTACATTTTCCATATATTTTCCAAAGCTGTTCATTTATTTGCGTCTGATAATCATAATCTCAGGTGGATGCGCTGATGATGGAAGGTACAACTACTCCTCAATAGTTAGGAGATAAAAGCAATAATAAGGGAATCTTGAAGGTTGAGGGTTTGGTTTCTTGGTTGAATGTTAAATGCATAGTAAATATTTGTATAGGATACCTATTACAACTTAAAATGGAAAAATAAAAAAACCGACTTCAAAAACACAAAAAAAAATGAAAAATAAACTTCAGATGAAAAATCAACTTCTGAAGTCGGTAGCAAAAAAAAAACGAGACAAACAAACAAATGTCACTGACGATTTTTTATTATACGCCTATTAAAATAAAGTCGAGAACGCAATGATTCAACTATCTTTCTTGATAAAGTCACTCGTCGTCGTCGCGTCGTCGTGCGTTGTCCTTATCCATAACGTTCCGCGCTAAATTGTAGTTGCGCGTTCGTCGTGTAGGTACAATAGCGACTGTATTACAAGTTGTCAATGCTGTCGTTTGTTTGACGAACGATACCAGTTGCAACGACGACCGTTTTCTGCAACCGTTTTCGTCGTCGGGAAAACATTTGGGTTTCGTCCGTCAAAAATTCGACAACGACCCACCACTAGAATGTACTGTAGTTGCCCATTCCCTAGCGGAGATCTCTATGGAGAAGAACGGGCAAGAAACTCCATGAACACTCTTTTAAATCAGAATATTGTTACAAAACCTTGGTTACATCATTCATGTTGAGATGGTATATTATGTGAGAACAATGTAGCAAGATGTGCACAATAAAAGTGTCCACAGTAACGTCAAAAACGACGATTCAAAAACAAAATAATAATTCAAACAAGCCGAGGCAGCTAAGAGGTGTTCCCAAACATTTTTAAAAATCTGTGTACATAATACAAATACGTATGTATGCATGTGTGCAGCTGCGACGAGACCGACCGCCCTACACTAGCTTCTTATGTTTCGATGGTAGTGTCATCTTTAGTTACTGTGTGCGAACGTACAAAAAACCCGTGGTTTTAAAGCCTTGGGCATAGTACACACAGGGTACTTTGAATCGCACGTTTTGCTAACGCGCATTTCGCTTTTCAAGGTATTAAACCAGCGCTTACACACTGGAATCATTAAACAAAGATGAAAAAAAAAAACAAATGGTCTGCCTTCGGAATATCAGTGGCCTGGGTGTCTGCCTCATTCATGTTCTCTTTTTTATAAGCAATATGAACAACGGTCAAAGAGGCAGACACGAGCAAATGATATAGCACAGTTTTTTTTGACGACATTTTTGAAGCGCTGTTAATTGAAAACGCAGCGCTACGATGGTGGCAGACTATTTTTCTGAGGTTGTTCATAGGGTTTATAAACGAACACTGCAAGTCTGCCAAGCGTGCATTTCATATATTTTTTTTAAATCATAAAAAAATCTTTAAAAATTCATAACTTCAAAAGACAGAGTCCTAGACGTCTGCCTTTTCGATTTTTTTCATTTTGACAAGGTTCCTAAACATCAGCCTGAGAGGCAGACACGAGCAAATGATATAGGATACCTATTTTTTTTTACATTTTTAAAGGGCTGTCAATTGACAACGCAGCGCTACCATGGTGGCAGACGCGGCTCTTAATATTTCTTATCGTATAATTAACGCTATTAATAAAGTCTGCCACACGAGCAAATCATATAGATTTTTTGTTCGCCAGCACCCTAGCTAAAAGGGGACAAAAGAAAGCGAAATAATAATGAAAAATAAGCTATGTAGCAAACAACCGAGCTCTCTGTCTCACAAAAGACAACAAAAGAAAGATCAAAAATACCTATTAGCGAGTGTACCTCGTCGGCACGTGGTCAAGAAACGATCCAACATGTATTAACTAAATTGAACAGAGTGTCGATACAGTCGTTTTTTGGGAAGACATGCATAATTGACCAGATGTGTGAATGTGGACAAGGCAAAAGGAGGATCGTAGGAGGTGACGTTCTGTGACTTCTGCTTACCCCCATAGGAAAAGGACGTGAGTTTATGTATCTGCATAGTTGGCTTGAATAAATTTGTGAGTAGCACATTTAAGATATTTTAGATTTGCCTCTAAGATGGCGGCACCTCTTACCTACCTTTATTAGTCTGCTTGCCATCCAATTAATGAATTATGCTCTTGTGGCCTGCCCATCAAGTACAGTCGGTACCCAGCATTATCTGGCCCCTCCTTTCACACCACTTCTCCTCTTCTTCTTTATAAGAGGGGTCAGGTAATGCCCGCTCGAAAATGCTCGCTTAAATCTAAGACTTTATCTGGGTTATCTATATACAGGGTGTAAATTAACTCTTCACACAGCGGTCAACCAAGCATTCTGTACATCAAACTAAGTACCTTGTAATTAGTAATTTTTGCAGGGAAACAACTGTTTTTTTGGGGTCAAAAATCACATTTTACGGTAAAACTCAATGTAGCACTTGTAAAACATTGTGCTAGTGAATGCTTTGAATAGTAAACAAATAAACACGGCACTCTTTATTGCGTTAAGTTACTTAGTTTTACATAATTCTTGGTCGTTGGTTTCGTGAAGGGTTCATTTGCACTTTGTATGATATCCGGCATATCCTAGAACCAAACATTTGCACTTTGTATGATATCCGGCATATCCTAGAACCAAACATTTGCACTTTGTATGATATCCGGCATATCCTAGAACCAAACATTTGCACTTTGTATGATATCCGGCATATCCTAGAACCAAACATTCGAAGACTTGTGACATTGAACAATCCGCACTGGGCTCACGTGGTACATTATAGTCCATTCGTACTCAAAGAGTGGAGGCCTGTGTCCCAGCAGTAGGAACGTTAATAGGCTGATGATGATGATTATTATATGAATCAGTCTTGATGTCGAGATAAGTGGAAGGTAATACGAAATTGTGTGTAAAATTGTCAATAAGTGCTTAAATGTTTTCTGTGGGCTCGCCAGACAATTGTCATCAAAAGACATGATAAGGTACAGGATCCTTGATCGAATCCAACATGAACAGATTTTACGCACAAACAACCTGACGAAATATAGCGACGCATCAATCAAATTAATTAATTCATTTAATTAATTCGATCAGTGTTTCATATAATCTTTATCATAGTGCTGCACTGTCGGCCGCAATTTGTTAGCATGTTGCTGATTAACATTCCGAGCTGATTATTTTAAGTAATGAATCAATTATGAACGTGGAAGTATATTCGTTTTATAGACTGTGATCAATACATTTGCTAGACTATCAGTTATTGAGTTCCCGTGTTTGTTTTCAGTGGGGCTACCATGACGTATGACGTATTGTTTTAATGTCATTACAGTGCGCGAAAGCGAAAAAGTTAAACAATACTGCTTTATGAGGCCATGGTAGGTCCGCGGGAGACGTTCCGGTCGTCGGGGGCCACGTGGTCCCAGCCACCATAGACGCGGGCTTGTGGACGGTGAGTAATGGGCTAGCTCACCGTCTGTCCGTCTTATGACGTTATGTCAGCAACATTGCAGAGGGCCCGCAAGGGCCGACGCCTGTCGGGGCTGCGGGTGGTTCGAAATAGATAAAGGAGGATAAAGGTGTCATGGCAGGCCACTAGTTCTATGGTTATAGAAAGTACAGTCACGAGTGTATGTACACACTTGTCAAACTTCAAACGCGAATTCTCGTGAAATTAAGATTATGACCAACTTTGATAATACTTATGTGTAATCCCGCACGCAATTAATACTTGTATGACCTACAGATAGCTGTTCCGGTCTGGGTGTTTGTGTGATTGAGAGTTTAAATACACACGATACAGGAGAATTTCCTAGTGAGAGGCAACGTTTTGAAAAAAATAAAAAAAACCTATAAATAATTGTGTAAGGTAATAGTTCCATTGTTGGTGTTCACTGCGCCGGCGAATACTCTTTGCCTCTGCCACAAAAGCCGTCAAAGCTAGTTCAATTAATCCATTACCTACGCGTACCCGCAAGTATATGGTCGTGCGTAATCGACCGTCTATGTAAACTACATACTCGCTGCTTGTTGCTCTGAGTGTCTACCTGCAATCACTTATCGCGAATCGCTTGCAATGAGGCAGATACCCAGCTATTCCCGTTCAATTCGTTTCGATACAGAGAGCCCCGTTGCCGCGTTCGGCGGTTTCCATCCATTAGTAAATTAGGACTGCAATTGCTTGACTGAGTCCTGTCCTTATCGGAAGATTGATAGCAAATAACTTTCCCTAATATCTGCTAATTACATCTTTGACTTATCCTAAGAACATTTTAATAAACTCAAGAACATTTTAATAAAATTTATCTCAAAAAAAGAATGAGATAAAGAATGAGTATACTGGACGAAGTTTAAAAGTTCCACTAGTTTCAGAACAGTTGAAAGGAAATCGACTGTTGTGATACGGACATGTTATGAGGACAGATGAAACGTATGTGATGGAGAGGGAGAGGAAGGCCAAGGAAGCGTTGGGTAGATTGTGTGTGGAATGATATGAAAGAAGGAGTAAATTATAGCGTGACGATGGACAGTGGTGAATGAAAGAAAACAACGAGTTACGCTAACCCCCAGTTACATGGGACAACGGTAGAAACATCTAACCTCAATAACTCTCGCATATATAATATATACAGGATGAGAGGGAACCGACGCGAGAACGATTACCACGTAGTCAGCACAGTCAGCACATTCTAAAGTACCGTAACGAAATTTATTTTCGGTCTTTTATAAAAAAAAAAACTTTGTTGACACGGTCCAAAAGTATAGAAAAGCAGATTATTTTTTTTAAAAAGACGATGTAGGAAAATTTTGCACAATAAACTAAGTTCGTGTCCTACTGAGAAATGGTTGTAACATAAATCTATCTATTTCTGTCTGTCTCTGTTCTTCTTACCGGGCGAGGCGTAACGTTAGTGAAACGGGACGAATAATATACACAAATGTTCTTCTACTTTATCAATCGAAAGGTTTGCATGGGAGCTACATCTGATTAATAAACATGTGAAGGACCCATATTATTCTTGGGTTCACACTATAAGCTCTAT
The DNA here is from genome assembly GCA_949774965.1 of Diarsia brunnea. Lineage (NCBI taxonomy): Eukaryota > Metazoa > Arthropoda > Insecta > Lepidoptera > Noctuidae > Diarsia > Diarsia brunnea. The sequence continues at coordinate 35,358,068 of OX458996.1, forward strand.
CACTCAACGCCCACAAAATAAAAGTAAGATGAAAGTTTTGATCCTAAAAGAATATTTGGAATTCGTGGTTACGAAATACATGGTTATGTTAGCTAGCTAGCAGATAAAGAATACAAATATAATCAAATGGAATAAGATTCTTATGCCAAAAAGACATTAACTTAGCATCATATCAGATGGCAACACTAAGTACGGTCAGCAGCAGAAGTAGCTTAACACTACTTAAAGTTACAAAGCAGTATTTTAAATAAAAACTTGTTAAATATTACTCGTTACTAAAAAATTATTGAAGAGTAAGGAATATTTAAAAGAATTATATTCTAAAACATTAAAAATAACAGCTGGAGTCCTGTACATCAAATAATTAAAATTCCGAAATGTTAAGCTACTTCTGATGCTGACCGTACTTACCTATCGTTGATTTTTATCAGCAACTAAAAACTGCTCTTTTCAATAAAACCCTAGTAAGAGGACCCAAGTATGATTAAATAATACAAGCGTAGGCGTAAAAGCTTTGAGTTACGCCGTAGCGTATAGTGAGCTACGCCGTAGCACGACGCGAACTACGACGTAGCACGAAGCGGGTTTCCCCTTACACAAATAAATAAGTTTTTGGAAGTCGATGTGTTTCGTTTTTTTGTGTTTATTTGAACTAAAACTTGTGAGCAAACCGTATAAAATTGATAAATTTGGTTATTCTAATTCGTAGAACACTATCTCTCTCTTTGATTTTAATCGATAATGTACGCGCACAAAATGCATCAAGCTCGTTGAAAGTTTGAGTTAACTACTACGAGATTCCATCACTTAATACCACTTTGCAAGAAATATAAAGTTATAATAATTATTATAACAAAGGCTTCCACGAGTATCCTGCAAGACTTGTATCCCAAGTTCTGTGAAAGCTTGAGCTCACAAAGTTAACTAGTTCATCAGCTGAGCGCGGATGTTATGAGCTTTACAAAAGCTTTATAACAGATATAATATTACGTATATATAATCATAATAATATTTATTTGTCTTCCTTGAGAATTGGTGAGACGATCGTAACCGCTGGAAAGAATGGAGGGAGGGCTTTGCTCAGCAGTATAAGGAGGGACAATATAGGTAAGCTATAATATAATAATAATAATTCACGAAATTGAGACAACCATACAGAGTAACTTAATTTACACAAAATATACACATCGTTGAATGTTAAATGGTAATTTTTTTTATTGGGACAAACCCGTCACACTATTCCTAAGCCAGTGCAACTCCTGAAAGCCAGAATCAACAGTGGTGACCACAAGAAAAGCGCCGCGACAATGGAGCTCGACAAGTCTCTGAGGAACGATTTATCTGTCTTGGATCCCGTAACAAAATTAATCAGAAAATAATAGCGAAGGAGTAGGAAAACATAATTTCCACTTCCCTCCATATCAGCAGGAGACTAAACAGTGAAATAGTATAGTGTAAAGATGGTCAGGCTGTCTTTAGACTGATTCGCCCTATCCCCTTATAGACTTCGTCAACTGAGCAACAACAGATTCTCACAAGTTTTCAGTTACAAGACACATAGCAGCAGTTTGATTACATACGGTATAGGTAATGAATCATAGTACAGATAATTAAAATAATAAAAATTAAAGGGCGCTCTCCTACTACGATGGTACGTAGGTATCCTTCATGTGCGGGTCAGACTCGCACTTGGTCAGTTTTTCATTTCATTTTTCTCCCTCTCCATCCGAGATCATTTGTTTCTTATTTATTTATTCACCACTCGTGTAGTCATATTTCTCATCACGTGACCATACCAAGACAGACGATTACCTTTTAAGTTTTCAAACGTCCACTACACTTTTTACTTTATCCATGTTTGACACTTCACTTATCCATCTATCAGACTCGGTACATCTATCGTCTAAAATATTTACAAGTCTTTTTATAGTGGTTAGTTGTGCAACCACAAGCGTATGTCGAGTGTGTAATCTCGAGTCTCAACAGTTGGCGAACACTGCACTCCCGATATAACTTCAAGTTTCAATACAATTCAAACTTGCGAGAGCTTCGCAGATAGATTTCCTAGTAACCCATAATACCATAACTTTTTGGAGCTGTTTCACAGATTTTATAAACATTTCAACCGTCTCATTTGCTGCCATTCTTGAAATTTACGTACACACACTAGTTATTAAATACATTCTGTTACTACAACTCTTGACTCTGCCCAAACTCTCTGTTTCAATATAACGTAATCGGAACCAACAAGGGTTGGAGTAAGTAAGTAAAATAGATACGAAACCGCTTTTAACCCAAGTTTATAAAGCCGCATTGCATTGATCCCCATGAAGTTTGTCTGGGATCCGACTCACGTGATAAAAGATCCATTGAACATCAGCCTCTATTCAGCTAGCCAGGCAGCCCCACGGCATCGCGCACCGGGGCGTTTGATTGCAAGTGGCCAGTTGTATGCTGTCGACCGTGTACCACTGCATACATCGTGGAGATGAGAGTATTGGCGGCACTCAATAGAAATAGTAGGTACCACAGTTCGAACCACCATTTCTACCCTTTTGAAATAGTTCATGCCTTTTGATACAAGGTAAATGGAAAGTTTTAATAGAAAGCCAGGTATTGGATTGACACGGAACTCGCTTATTTTTGTACCAAACTAGTTTATCAAACGGTCTGTGAATTCAGTTCAGTTTTCAAACATTTTGTGTGTATTTCATTCGCGAAATTACATTTCACTCTGTTTGTACGTCTGGTCAAATACGTCCTACTGTTTTATTTTCAGATGGCAGTAGTGATAGTAGTAGAAATTAATAATACCGGCCACTATTGCCGATCTTTAGGTTAACACGCGCTTGCCTAGGTTGGTCTGTGGATGGGTAACCAGAGACCACCCATTGCATACCGAGTTTCCTCCGTATCTCGGAAAACAAGTTAAGCAGTTGGTCCGGACTGCCACATAAAATTTTTTGACAGTAGTTCTTATTTTTTTTTTTTTTAACTTCGTTACAGGTAGCCTATAACCAGTCTTACCAAAGGGTATCGTATTACCCAGATAGGCAGTCCCTCCCGGTGAAACACTGGTATTGAGCTGCATCCTGCGTTAGGCTGGAAGCCGACGCCAACATAGTTGGGATTTTGGGAAAAGGCTAGGAAGAAGAGTAGTGAAAAACTGAAAAAAGTTGTTAAAGTGTATTCCTGTTTATTAGATTACAAACAAGACTACCAGACAGACAGACAGACACTACTGAGTCGGATGTCACTCCTTACTATGTTTCGATATTTCACGCCACGTTCATGATGCGATGTGCCGTGAAGCGTGCTTGTGTCCACGTCGCGTTGACTGATGACTACAGATCGGATATTCAGATGCATATATACGTAAAGTTGGAGTGTTGAGTAATAAATTTAATCATTGGTTCAAGCCCAGTCATATTTTTCATTGTATAGATTTCCTAATAGTATTTAACATTATAGTGAAAAAACATAATAACACGTATTAAATACAATTTATTATATTATTATATTGCATCCCTGATGATCGATGATTCGTTAAATGTTCTAAACCATTTCATTCATTTGTGTCTTCTACAGACACTATCTCAACCCGAAGCACAAGTGTTGAACATTAAGCTGATGGACAAAAATATTTGAGAATACTCTCAGCATGGTATCATTTGCTGTGTGCCAGTAACTTCTGGACATGTTCAAAGTTCCTTGGCCGTGTGGCCACGCCACAGTTGCCACTGTCGCCGCAACTTGCAACATGTTTGGAAACTTAACAGGCATGGTGGACTGCTGGAGTTGCTCCGTAAGTTTGTTCAACATAACATCACGCCTGTAATCCATAAAGGGTTATAATAGGTCAAGGTGTACCTAATAGTATACCCACATTTTACGATCAATTCCTGATAAATTAGGGGAGGTAATTGCTTTAGTAATATCTATTTTAATTTTAATTATTTTCCCTTTCACTTTTAATTAAAAAAAAAAACAATTTAACGCTATCAATCATAACGTTTTACCAGTTATATTTAAGTCTCATTCAGGGTGGTGCCGACAATACGACAATAAATGAAACCACTTATAGTTCTACTTCATACGAACATTTTTAAACTATCAAATAAATCCTAACACTAAGTATCTATACCATATACGGGTAAACACCTCTCCACATACCATCAGAGGATGGAAAATCACTGTTCAACTCGCTTCATTAGCTTGTTTTGTAATACTTTATGCTGAGTGCTTCAAAATGTTCATGGCGCAAGCACTCTAGGATTACACATAAACCTTACGGATTAAATTCCCGACTAATGGTGATAGCCGCATCACATCCGTTGTGTAGTTTAAAAGGGAGATATCTACGCTTTTGAATGCAGGCAAATACGGTACGAAAGTACATGTGAAAACATGTTATGATGCATTGTGACTAGCTGAGGCTTGGACTGCAGCTTCTCCTTCTTGTTCTTCTGACATTCGAAAGTCCCTGTAACGGTATAATTGAAATAAATACTTTGAGTTTGAGTTTGAAGACGTCACACAGACTGACATGAAAAGAGACTGAAGCACTCAGGTTATAACTGAACAATATTATCACATTATTGGACGAGACAAAAGGAGTATAGAGTAAGGATCGTAGCAGGTGGCGTTCGCTGGTGTCTGCCTACCCCCATGGGAAAAGGGTATGAGTTTATGTATGTATTATGTTTTATTTTGATTGTATAGGCTATATTATGTAATATTACTGTAAAGGTTTACAAAATCCGTTCAAATATCCCATTTTTAGTGTAAATATGACCGTTGCTTCTTGTAGGCGAAAAGAGTAGGGCTGGTTTACTATATTATTAAAATATTATATATTTCTACTATTATATATTTCTGTTTTGCTATGTATCTACCACATAAACGTTACCGATACATACCTCACGTATAGAAACACCTACTGCTAATATCTGTCGATCGCAGCGCTAATATTTGTTCCAGCGCAGACAGTCAACAGTCAATTTGCATCGACAAACAGAATCCTCACGAGCTCGCACTATGTTATCACGACCAGGAACAAGGGACTGCGGCAGACAAAGAGATTTAAGACACCATACAGGGTGTTAAGTGTTAACTGACCCTTTGCGAACCATATACCAAGCATTATGATCAAAATAAGTAACGCTACGCTAAAATTATTGCTGCAAAACGAGTCTTTGTTGGGGTGAAAAATCACGTTTTACGGTAAAACTTATCGTAACACACTCAAAACATTGTGATGATTAGATACTTTGAAAAGCAAACTGGTCACGGAAAAACTTGTGAAACATTTAAAACATTCACCTCTAGAACAAAAAAGTTATCGCAAGGTCGGGAAGGACAACGCCTTCCGGTTTCATTAAGGTTGTTTTTACACCCTTTATGTAGGTTATCAGAAGATTTTTTCTAGAAAAAATATACCTTGTCTTCTAGAGGATTCGAAAACGCTATAGACGCCACCACTCATGGCCGGCGGCAGGTGAACGCAAGACATTTTGATAAGTCGTACAGCGACACGTTAGAAAAAGAAGTGAGGCCATTCAGCAAAATTTCTACAACAATTAATAGACATTACTGCTGTCCATTGTCGCAATATATGAGAATAAACAAACACATAACAGCCAGTTGTCTCTTGGAATTAGATTAGAACCTGATGTCCCTCCTCTCGTAGAAAAGGTAATGTAGGGTGAAGCAAGACCCATCACAGCCTTCATCCCAGCATTCAGTACAACAAACCTAAGTAAAACATTGGTAGTTTGACCTTCAATATTTTCGTAATAATATAATATGTATTCCGATTGCAATGACTAATAGAAGAACAAGATATTGAGTAAGTAAGAGTAATTGTAATTATTTAGAAGTTTTAACTGACCAGAGACCCTCGATTGTTTAGTGTTCTCAAACGCGCTAGTTGGATTGACTGTTAGGGGTGGGGGGAGGGGGGAATTGTTTGATGTAACAAATACAAACACAAGCCACCATTGTTGCAGTCACGTCACACAATATATCAAGATAAATTATTTGACGGTAGCATTCGGTTAGTCAACGGATACTATTCGTGTTTTGGACACAAAGAAATCAAAGATATTATATAAAATAACTAACAGAACAAAATACCTACAAAAAGATGTCTCCCAAATCGCAGAAACGCCTTGAAACAAAAAGATCTAATTGCCAATTATGCCGTGCGTTACACTTTTACCGACTATCCTCATAATTTGTCTAGCCTTTTTCCAAATAGGTTGAGGTGACGCAGCTGAATATCAGTACTTTACTTTATTTTACTTTACCTCCACAACCATCAACGAGATCTCCAAATGTCAGCCAACCCCAAAAGCCCACAAGATCAACAACACAACAGATATTCCAAATGTGGGCAAAGTTTAATAAAAAAAGCAAATTGGGTAGGCCTTTCGTGTGGGACGCAACTTTCGTCGACACCCTTGCGCCATCCCATCTTCCTAGCACGGTGTCCTGTGCCGGGGCGGCTGCTGCAGGTGCTGAAAACATCAAACGGCGCAAATACAACAACTTAGTTGGCAGTTATGTGTTTGAGCCGTTTGGGGTTGAAACACTAGGGCCTTGGGGTCCGAGTGCTCGGAAATTGCCAAGCGGTTGGTCGACTCTTCTCGTGACCAGAGGGCTAGCCTGTTCTTTGGCCAAAGAATCAGCATTGCCATCCAACGTGGGAATGCTGCCAGCCTTCTGGGCACTTTTCCTGTAGACAGCGGTGTGGACGAGTTTTTTGACGCCATGTAACTCTTCTCTTTTTGATACTTGTATATATTTTATTATAATTTTAGTTCTGTAAATTGTAGTTTTTAAAAAAGAAATAAGTTACATTTTAATCACGTTTTGCAGATCTTGTTTATACTCCAACGTACGCTAAACCCAGCACAATGCACACAATGAAATCCACAGGAAGTAATCCTGACTCTAGAATTAAGCTATAGCCTGAAGCGTAGGTAATTAAACTCGAACACTACACCGACGGAATGACACAAAGCGCCTCACCAACAAAGTATGCACCTACTACATAGTTCCCAAAGTACAAAGAAAAGTGTACAAAGTACCAGCTCATTACGAGTACCGCATTTCTCACTTATGGAATTGAAAACAATAGCGCCCCGACTTCCGTGAACTGTTTTTTAATCTTTATACATGTGTGTGTTCCATGCTTTGGATATCATTGTCCTTTGTAAAGTCATCAAGCTTTTTGTGGCGAGATTAATTTATATTTTATAAAAGACAAAATATATCAAAAGAACTGTTAGTTAAAATATGTGCAACCTCTTCGTAGTAAATATTAATTGGTGGATGCAAGCGGCAGGCTGCCGTTCTTTATGGCGTTCTATGGGGGAGGCCCTTCTTAAATAGTGTACGTCTTATGGCTGATGATGACAATGACCTGAATCGATGTCACTTGCTGCAAGCTGCACGCCCCTACGCTACTTGTTACAGTCGTGTCGCATTTGATCCAGGCATGCCCTACATTTACATTTGTTTTTCTTCACAGACGCTCTCGGAAAACCATTCCGACAATTGGATTGCCCAGTGAGGCATGGTGAAAACTCTACAGTCTGTTTAAAGCTTAACTTTTTACACGAATACTCCACTGCATCAAAGAGAATACCAGCTATCACAATGTTTATTCGATTATTACGAGCGCGAATCAATCAGTAAAATGTACCTGTAAAACAAAGATATAAACCTTAACCTTTGCTATTCTTGTTTGTGAAGTTTTTCACACTGAGCCTTCAAAGGATGGTGCCTTTCACACTCATAGAAATGATGGAATCATATGTCAAAGAACGGTATTTCAACCCGAGGCGAAGAAAAAGACGAGTGTTATTAAATATAGCTTGAAGTGTGTGTGTCTCTCTGCAGGAATTCTTCTAGTGGGTTGGGTATCCTGCATGTGGTCTGGTACCTTCGTAAAATAATTGACAAGTGACAGGAATTCAAATTTCGATCCGATCAGACTAGAAAAGACGTGATGAGCTTCAAACGACTGAGTTTACTTTCTTGTAACTTAGCTAGGAAATTGTACTTCTTCGATAATAATACGTATTCTGTGAACAATTGAACAGGCTACCTCCAATGGTTGTAAACGACTCCTCATCACTCATTGAAACTTAGCAGTGTCGGACAGGATCATAATTATCTCATTATAAGTCTCAACCTCATCATCATCACCAGCCATCAGTCGTTCTGAAGGACGACTGAGTATTGAAACTCGGTGTTAAAAAGAGGGGTTCCGTTGGCACCATTTGCGTACGGAACCCGTAAAAGCTTCAGGTCTGTCAATACCGGGGTAGCTTATTAAAAATGCGAGGCGGAAAATGCGCGCCCGATGAGTTCAAAGCGTGGAAACCAATTACACAGCATACAAACATACGGAACGCAAACGATGTTCAATTATCCGAAATTGAATGTAAGTACTCTGTTCCGGGAGATTTCCTTCTATTCCACGCGGAATTATGTGATGAATACGTATTGTATGGACGTAAATATTATACTCGTATTTCGTTCTGTTATGGTTTTGAATAACGTAAGGTCATAGAGTTTGAACATTAAAAATGATGTGTGGTGTAAATGTGAAAGAAATCTTAATAAAAAATGTAACTCGATGATGTGATTCGAATGTAACCTGATTCGATAGAAATTATTTTAGAATTGCAAGCATTCTCGTTGAAAATAAAACAGTATCTACAAGCTGTAACGGACAGCCCGGCAGGCAACTGACAGTGGGCTGTCAGCACCTTATTCTGAATCATATTCCACCGGATTTTCTCGTCAGAATTTGTTTTTTTCAGTCGATCGCCGATATGGTAATAAATGGTGTGAAGATTCTGACGGACAAAGGCAATTTTTATTATATTACATTTATACATACACACATACAAGTACTGCATAATAACATCACCAAAAAAAGCAATTACTGCTATTTACAAGGTAGGTGCTTCTCCACGCATGGTGACTTACACCTTCAAGTTTCTCAACTTAAGACGAGTTTCGCCCGTCGCGCTTAGCTTCGATTTTCTGTCAGAAAACTTTTCAATTTCCATTAGCTAATACTAGTAGATTGATTGAACATTGAGTTAATAGACGAATATTGTAGACATAATCATACATAAACTGACGCCCTTTTCCCATGGGGGTTGGCAGGAACCACAGAACGCCACCTGCTACAATTCGTACATACTCCTTTTGTCATCTACGTTCATAAATATCTGGTCACACACCCACTCCCCGGTTGTGAGTACCGCAAACCTGACTTTTCTGAAGACACTAACCTATATTTCCTTCTAGTGAATTCCTATCCTAGTGAAACACCTGATACATATAATTTAGTCCTTAAATTATATGTATCAGGTGTTCCTCAGTAGCAGCGTGGAATGCGCGGTTGACGGCAATACTTCTCTGTCTCACTATTCGAGGTACCATGTATCATAAATGGGGAATTTAAAATATAATCAATAGTGTTTTACGTGATTGTTTTGCAAACCACGTGAAATTGAATTGAGTTTAATAAGTCTCAAATTAGATATACGTGTCTATTAAATAATTATTGTTGAATAAAAGGCGAGAAATATTATAAATTGGACTGTATTTTATTAATTATTAGAACAACACGTCTTTGCAGTAGGGCAGATAGAATGCAAGAGAGCGAAGGAAGTTAGAGTGAGTTACATTGTTCATCGTTCCATGGTTGAAAGTTTGCCATATAAAAACTACAGATAATTATTTTAGTGTTTAGTAACTTTTCTAAACAATTATTATAAATAAAATTAAAGTTGACTACACTACTGATACAAGGGGTCTAAAATGACCATCCAATGGCAGATCATAATAGGATCATAATATGATATTCTCTAAATTATAAAAAATTCTCAAAATTGTCACACGCAGTTCTTTACTATTATGAATAGACCATTTTACGAATTTTAACGCAACGGGTCATTTTAGATCCCCAGGACAACAATTTAAAAGACCAAAGACTAATAAAATGAAGCCGTATGAAATCTACAAATTATAGACAATTATTAACATCAACAAACAACCTTAATTATCGTTAAACTAAGTATTTTCATCTTTGCCCTTCATCATTTTTCATCGGGCAACTTTACAGGACTAAGTTTTCGCTCCGTAAAACATTCCGAGGCAAAGTTGCCAAGTTAAAATACTAGCTTTAATATATTCGTAAGCTTCGCATTTGGGCTACAGCTTTAAGTAAATTAACTGTTGGCAACACGCTTCAAAATTGTGTATTAATTCCAACTGGTTTTCTGAAGGTTGTTGTTGTTGGCCCATTTCGAAACAACAATATAAACATCACGCCTGTATCGCTCCAAGGGTTGGGCAGAGGTGTATTGAATATCCTCATTTTGTCAGTAAGCTACATACTCAAGTGGCACACATCTGCATCTAGCTACTGTGGAGTACCATTGAATGAAGTTGTTTTGAGCACGCTACGAGTTTCCGCAACACGGCTCGTGACGCAAGTCGCATCGTCCGAGTCCGTGGCAAGACCCAAGTAAGCGTGCGTTGTTGTATCGTACCAATCAGGGATAAATGTAGACTTCTTCACATTTCACTACTTGGACATTTCAGAATATCAGGAAACACATGAAACCTTCGTAAGTTTTTGGTGCCGACAATACATTATGAATAATTTATTTTATGATTATGCATTTTTGGTAGTATGTGTGTATTGGCCTTCGATTGTTATTAATATTTTTTAAGGATACCTACTAACAAAAATATGGATCACAGTAATCTGAATTTAATAAAATTAAATTATTATTATAATACAGCAATACCCCTAACTAAATTAATATAATATGATGGACATAAAACACGACACTCGTTTTGCCCGAAGTCTTAAGCAGAGCTCTTCTTATAATGCACTCACATTTCGATGGCTATTTTGTGTTCAAAATTAAAATATTTTATATCATATATTTATGCCTACTTGGGCACTTATAAAACGTCAAGAAAAGGTGTATGGTTTCTTTGTTAAGGAACCAAGTAATCGGGCACGAGTTGATCAATGACCAATGGGGTATATGCATACGAATTACACTTTAACCGATCGGGAAATCGAACTAAGGCGCTCGTGGTCAGCAGCGGCGCTTGCAACCACGAGAACAACGAATGTGAAGAAAAGTTTTGAGTAATAATGTCCTAAGAATAGGAATCTTCTAATTGCTTTGAAACATGGTACTGTAATAGTCTTAAAAATATATTTTTTAATATGTTGTAATGATGTAGAATCGATAATACGATAACTGTTTAGTAAATGGAAAAAAAACATTAATAGTAAGTGGAATGTGTTCGGTGTATGTGCGTAGGTGTACTAATGGAAAACTGTATCCATTAACATAACATCACGCCTGTAATCCCCGAAGGGTTAGGCAGAGGTGTACCTAATAGTGCACCCACATTTCACCAGTTATGTTTAAGTCCCATGTAATAGGGGCGAGCCTATTGCCATCAACCGGGCCCGAATTTAGACTCCGTGGCTGCTACAGAGAATTTCTTGGAAAATCCCAATATAATTTTGTCTGACCCGGGAACCGAACCCAGTACCTCATGCACGGCAGTTGCGCTAGTGACCAGTAAGCCAACGAGGCAGTCCATTAGTACAACCTTAATTAGGGTTAAGGTTGCCTAATCCTCCGAGGATTATAGGCGTGATGTTATGTTATGTTCAGTTTATATGTAAAATAATAAATAATGTTGCAGAGAGAAGAATAAACATATTATTATGTAGTTATTTACGACAGCAACCACTTACGTTCATCTCATTAGTTAAAAGCTAAATCGTCAAGATGCTACAGTAACGTAGAACCACTTAATGTAACGGCAAATTGTCCGCACTACGGATTATAAGAGGCTTAATGTAATATTCTTACAGAATCAAGGTTGTGTGCGCTATTTGGAAATTCGCCAAGGGGAATACAAAACAAATAAAGAGTGTGGCAAATGGGTAGCGATCGAAGTTGTAAGAAAATGGCGGACACGCCAAAAGAGAAGTTCCGTGATGGCTTCAACACGGAACTTCTATATCTTAAGTGAACATAGAGGATATAGGAACCACAGAGTTGGTAACCTATTTGCATAGTTCCTTAATTGGCATTACCGAGTTTCCTATGTGCCTGACACTCTAAGCTGTTAGTCCCGGCTGTCATTTGTCAAGATAAACTGAGAAAATACATACGAGTATGAATTGAAATCTTACAGTGGTACATGACCGGATATAAACTTTACCTTTGACCCAAAGAAAGGGGAGCCTTTAAATAATCGCTTATAATAACTTTGAATAACAACCACTGAAAGGATAAGTACTAATGCTACTGATAATTATGTATAAAAAAAATATTATAAATGCGAAAGTAACACTGTCTGTCTGCCTGTCACGCTTTCACGCCGAAACAACTGAACTGATTTAAATGAAATTTGGTACACAGATAGTCTAGAGCCTGAAAAGGGACATAGGCTACTTTCAAATGCGAAAAAGGATTGTCAGGGGTAAAGAGATACCGCGGCCCCGGCGCAAGGGCTATGAAGGAACATGGGTGGTTTTTAGTCAGAAGAATTATGATACTCCCTTCCGCTCTGCCCAAGAGCGGGAGGGGTTATTTGATGATTTCCCACCCCACAAAAAAAAAACGATTACTTTTGGTTGCGATAACAGCTAGTGATAAACTAAATCAAGATATCCCCTCAACATATCGATGTACCCTGGCTTGTATGTACTTAGGGACTGAACCACGACAGCCTGAAGGCCTATTTGCGCGCGCTACGTACTTAACTAATCACTTGCGGCGAGTCAGGTATGAACAGGCATCGCCCGGAGCTATTTGTTCTCGACAAGTGATCAATAGGACTTGATTGATGTCTGGCGATTGGCGGTTTGGTTGTATCGCAGCTGCTAAATGGGATATTGTGAGTGGTATGTGCATCAAGACTTGGTACTGGGTACTAGGTACTGTTTAGGGCGCTTCGATTACCAACAAAAATATCAAAGGCTTGCTACTTAACGATGCACAGGTAGTATGTAGAGTTCCATCAGGTTTATAATAAACTAACGGTATAACAAATATGACTTTACCATAGGTTTGGTTTTATCCTGATCAGAAAGTCTACGCAGACAAAGTCAACATCGCAATGAATATATAAGGTTACGTAGTAACCCCGCTGATTGTAACACAACACAGTGAGGACGGAGAAGGTCTCATATTGTGTAGAAAACATTATGTGCCTCACAAAGTCCTCCTGCGGCTGGAATCTGAATGCACAATATATAACGTTGAGTCTTCATATACAAGCGGCAAAGAATTCCCTAACGTCGCGTCGCGTCGGCGGCGCGTGAATACCACGTCACTGAGAATTTAGATCGTAAACGTCTTTATATTTACCTATCATCATAATTTAACATCACGGCTCTATGTGCTACAGGGGTACACAGAAATGTCTGCTGCTATTGCCCATATTAAGCCAATTATGCTTTAGTCTAGTATGTATGTAGTTACGGGGCAAGAATATTGTCATAATCAACCACAACTCCAGAATCCAAGCTACAACTGAGAATGTAAAACCCGCTACCCGACTTTGGGTTTCAAACTCACGACCATCAGATGCATTTGAGGCCACGATTTCAACGAGGTACTTCCACCAGGTAAGTGAGATGTCGATAAGCTCAGGACCCAGGTTGGCCGAAACTAGGAAAACCTCAGGAGACTCATAGATAATTCGATGGAATACTTCATGTCGCACATGTCCAGTTGTGATCACATTACGGAAACAGATGACCGCTACAGAGGTACCAAAACTCGTCGCCAAATGGGCCGATACATTTTAGGTAGCCACCGGCACACTGAGAAGAAGTCGATCAGCTCATAACTTGGACCAAACTTCAGGAATCATAGCCAGAGGGGACAACACAAAATGTTTTCCATAGCTTTCATTATGTGGTCGTAAATACATCTGGTAGGCGCAGCGCGAGACAGCTAATAAGGAAAAGAAGTAGAAAGTCTTATCCACATTAGGGAGCAGACATTTTTAAAGTGAAATGGCTAATAGGAACGTTTTAGAAATGGCTGCTATTAGCTGGCCTTTATGTGATGATGTTATTAGTCCGGCGGGTAATTGCGTAGTTTGCGCACCCTGTGCCAACGCCGCTCATTTTGACTATTTAATAGCGTTCATTGCTTCATTTACGTCGAGGAGCAGACATTTTTTTTCATGATACGAAGCAGTTCATGGAATGATTACTGTCGCTATGCCGTCGCCACACCTTATTGTCCACTCTAACTGCGGTACTCAGAGATATTTAATGATTACTTAAGCTGTCACTTAGTAAAGAATTGACATACTTTTGTATGACAAAACTGTCAAAACCTTTACTAAGTGATGGCATAAGTAATCATTAAAGCTCTCTGAGTGCGGCAGTTAGATACATTGCGTTATAAGACACGCTTTGTAGTGTTTAATAGACTAATTTAATGTCATAGTTATTCTCTATGATACATAGATAGTTTAATCTTTTTGTTACTGGTACCTATTCTAGGAATGCCGATGCACCTTTACGTTGCGTGTTATTCGCATTTACAACGAGCGACAGAATCACATCAAAAAGTCGCCGCGAGCGAAGCCTCTTAGACCTATCAAAAGTAAATCGTATTTGTGTAGTGAAGATAATAATACGGTTAGTGGTAACAAGCAACAACCACGCGCTGTAATTACAATGTGGTATATTAATACACTTAATGAATATTAACGACGTTCTAAGTTCCAGTTAGTTTACCCCGGTTTAATATTCCGAGTTAGTGCAATATTCGACGATATTATACCTCGATAACCTTAACCTTAGTTTTAACACCAAGTAAGCGTAACTTTAAGTTAAAAGTAAGTTAATGTATAAAGAGGGATGTACAAACCATCCCTTTTGATGCAGGGAGTAATCTTCTTCTTCCGAAAATTCGATCACTAATGAAGCCGCCTTATTTTCAAGCCGTATATAAGCTGTATTTAAAACGTGGGATATTTTCAGACCATAAAGCTAGTAATAATTATATAAAATCATAGGTAGTTTGAACCCAAAACGCCCCTTTGATTAGTCGGATCCAAAAGCGTATTGTATAATCATCACATGCTTTGGTGAAGGAGAACATCACAAGGAAACCAGCACGTTTGAGAGATATATCTCGATAACCTGTACAACCCCGGGGCAACATAAAAATTCTGACACCAGGTCTAACACACGGTAAAGAAAGACAGAATAAATAAAATTAAAATTAAGACGAGTTTCCCGGGCATTAGAAGTTAAAATTAATGATCCTCAAGGCTGTATTGAGTCCCGTCGGGGCTGCGGGTCCCGTCGGGGCTGCGGGTTGTTCGCAGATACCGCGGCCTCGACATGAAGGGCTAAGAAGGAACATGGGTGGTTTTTAGTCAGTAGAAGTCTTACACTCCCTTTCGCTCTGCCCAAGAGCGGGAGGGGTTATTTGATGTATTCCCAACCCCCAAAAAAAAAAAAAAGGCTGTATTGAGTACTCCCCCCAAAAGATTATAACAAAAAGTGCTCTTAGAAGTATTCAAAAATCTCTAGGAAATTCGGAAAACGAATTATAAAGTATTATTCACAGCTCGAACAAAAATATTCTGCAGTACACAAAATCCTCTGCGCCTCATTCATTACGGAACTGTGTTATCCGGGAAAATATCACCCCTAAATAATTTACGACTTCGTGAGAGTAGGCCGAGGGGCTGAGCCCGGGATGATCCAGTGTGTACTGCAAGTCATGCTAGCGGTAGGAGGGAGGAAAGACACGAACTTACTGACTTTGATCATTTACATGAGGAATGGTTGCGGACCGGTTAACAATGAACATGACCGGCAGGACTTGAGAACTTGGAGAGCAGTGTCGACGACGCTCCCCTGGCCTCCGTTAGAGGAGACGCTTTGAGACAGCCTGCAAAGTTCAAATTATCTTGCGTTTTTATTTTTAATTAGCTAGTCAGTAGCAGGCTGTTTTTTTGATGATTCTTTATCAATAAAAACTACATAAAATCACCAACTACCAAAAAATACCTACTATATAAAATCACGACAATTGAGGCCATTGCTTTTTAAATATTGTGTCTTAATTTTTTTGCACATTTCAGACGTGCAAAAAAGGTAAGTAAAACAGCACAAAAAGTATAGGTATGATTTTAAAACACAAATACCCGTTGCTGTCCTTACAGCTGCTATATTGGATCCAAACTTGTAGAAAAAGACAAATTAACAAGTCCAAAAGGCCATGGCGTGATGAGCTGTACTCATTCTGAAAGGATTGGCTTAGCACTGGAGCTGGAGGCCGTACATTCAAAGCATCCACAGGATTTAACCGGTTAGGCAGATGTCAGCCTCATAGATGTGACGCATAGCAGAAAAAAAAAATCGCGAGCTGCCCTTGAGCATTACCCTTAAACAGTAAGTAAATTACTTGACACTCCAGTAAAGTTGGGGTACTATTTTTGTATTTATACAGTCAACCGATACAGTTAGTTAGCCAGTTAGTTCTCTACGAAGTTGGTTCCGTGCCGATAAAGTTAACAATGGGTTTGTTAACTTTATCGGAAATATTTCAATCGTAAAATTGTTCCAGACCATAGTCGCAAAACTCAATTTAACTTTGCTGGCCTAGCAATCAAATGCAGCACCCGCGCTTGTTACATTTTGCTATTTTTTTATTAAATTAGTACCTGGGTGGGTTTCGTTTTTTATTACGTTTTCTAAAAATGAATCCTAGCTAGGTCGGTTTATCGCTCCGAATACCTATACCCCCTGTATAGAAAATTAAATGAAAATCGTTGAAGCCGTTTCCGAGATTCAGATTATATACATACATACATAAATACAAGAATCACTCGTTTAAAGCTATATAGATTCTAGATAGATTCTAGCACTTCGCCTGCGACTTCATTGGCAAAAATTAAGATAGTGTGGTTAATATTCATGATATTAATATAATTTATTGCCTAAAGCATCCACGATGAATTTAACTATCTGATAGCATTAAATCATTAGTTCTGGAGATTACCCCTACATGCTACAAACAAATTTTACCTCTTTATTATACATATTTTTAGTTTTGATTGTTTAAACTATATTGGGTTTTTCCATCGGTAAAACACTATAAAGGCTCACCCCCAGCCCCATTTTTTTTGGGCGTGGTAATTCATCAAATGACTTTTCCCGTTCTGGGCGGAGCGGAATGTCAGACTTCTACTGACTATCGATTGTTTTTTGAAGAACAGACGTGATGTAGATATCTTCGGATGTACGACATAGATGATTTTCAGAAAATTTCATAAAACTACACGAAATTATTCGAAGATCAGGAATTTTCAAATTTTCTTGCTACTTACTACTTCTTGTTGTATCAACTAAGTACCAGGCTTCTAGTCTTATTTTATATAACTTGAACTTCAAGCAAAAACTTGAGTAAGATTTTGCCCAACATATAATATCATGTTTTTATGTAACCAACGTCGACGGACAAGTCTGAGTTAAAGTTGCTAAACAATTTCCCCATTCTTTTGGAAACATTTTTTTTGAGGTTTCACTTTGATACAACAGTTGCGAAAGTTGTTGCAGTCATGGTCACGTTGTGACATTTACACAGTTTTACCATGAACCAAGTTAAAATCGAACAGCGGTGGTTATTTCAGCTTTTTATTAAAACAATCCTCTGACGTCTTTCAGTTTCGAAATGAGTGCGATATAAAAATATGGAACATAATGTTGGACGTCATCGCGAAGTAAAACTTGGTAAGATTTCGCCACGACTCCTCGAGCCGCGTGACCCACTGTTGCTATTGTGTCTGACATGTTCAGGGATCCGTAGCTATACTCAAACCCGATTTCACTAACACAATCGGAAACTAAAAGCGCTTTTAGCTGGCTTACATTTTTTTTGTCGGTTGTCTGCCTCTGGAGATCGTCCTGACAATGTTAGCTTGAACAGACTTGCGTATAGGTATGTCACAGACTTACTCACAGATTAGTAATAATTAGGTATATTAGATATTAAGTTAAGAAAAGGTTACTTGTGTGTAATTTAAGTTAATTTGTAAAACTGGAAATATAAGGCTTTTTTATTTTATTTTTATTTATTATGTCACAGACACATAACTACTTAACTGAAAGGCTCACGACAAAGAACGATCAAGAGTAACTTCCTATTTCTATATATAGTAATCTAAATATTTTAAACGTAATAATAAGTAAGAAAAATATGTATTTACTACATTATTGAACATACCTACTCGTACCATCAAGTCAATTGACCAAGTCTTATCATTAAATTTGACAAACTATTATGAGGAAGACATTTCACAAAATACCAGCTCTAGCTAGATTTATATCTATAGCTACCCAAAATTGTCTATGGAAAAGTTTGAAGATCATCAGTTCATCAATCTGCGTATAAATTGATTTAGTATAAAGTTTTGCTGTTGGTCCCGGCTGCCATATACAGGGTGTAAATCAACCCATCACACAGCCGTTAACCAAGCATTCTGTACATCAAACTAAGTATACCTACGCAAAAATTTTTGCTGCGAAACGATTTTTTTTTTGAGTCAAAAATCACATTTTACGGTAAAACTCAATGTAGCACTCTTAAAACATTGTGCTATTGGATGCTTTTAATAGTAAAGTAAGTAAATAGCTTTGGGTCATGGAGGTAATTTAAGTAAAGTTATAAACTGAAAAACTAGTATTTACAAAAACAGCTGTGAAAAATTTGGATCATTGACCCCCAATATCTCCGTAACTATGGGGTTCCCAGGTATGGTCTAGAACAAAAAAGTGATCGCAGTGGTGGGGAGAACAAGTGCCCTTCGTTTGCGTTAAGGGTACTTTTACACCCTATATTTATAGTTCTGTGGCAGTCGGTACGGGTAGTCAGTGACCTGAAATTCTGACAATTCAGAACCAGTCTTACCAAAGGGTATCTTATTACCCAGTATTAACTGGGTTGTGGAGGCCATATAGACAGTCGCTCCATGTAAATACTGGTATTCAGCTGCATCCGGTTAGACTGGAAGCCGACCCCAACATAGTTGGGAAAAGGCTAGGCAGATGATGATCTAAAGTTTTGTAAATATTAAACATCTAACTGAGCCCTGCCACGTGCACGTTCGCGTGACATTATTTTAAAAATACTATTAAAGTTTCTATCATAATATAATTCAATCATGATTCGAAAGACATGTGGTGCCATCTACTGGGGGGACCGGGACCAGGTACATTTTAACATAATTCCTTTACCTTTAGAGGTACAAATGTCTTGTTTAGGGTACAATTAGTACATATGTACTCGTAGTACAATCACTGTAATGTGAAAGATTTGAGATTGGGGATTATGATCTTGACGGTCACACCCTCCGAGTAGTACATTATGTTGCCGAACCTGGTTTTATGGTGACTATTGCGTCTTTTGTGCGACACACACCACGAGCTGCCCTTGACCTTCAAGAGAAGCTAGCTGGTGCTAGCAGGTACAATCTATCTAGATAAAGTAAAGACGCAACAGCGCTTTCCCCGACCTGTCAGATGGATGCCGCGACTGTAATTAAATTATTAGCATGGTCATTGACCCACCTACATTTATTAAAGTTCTTAACTTAGAAATCCAAAAATAAGGCTGTCCATGTATTGAATCAATCTATCGTGATATTCAACATTGTTTCTAAAGATAAACGATAGGTACCTACGTTAATTTGTTTTGATTCGTACGAAGAGATATTAGGGAAAGGGTAATAGATAAAAATAATGTCAGAACTTTTAAAGAGACTGAGTTGAGACCACAAACTTTGATTCGTTTTTTCTTCACAGAGTATTTGAATACTGCGGAACTTCGACCTTCCAGTGTTCTGAAACAAAGTTTATCGTGCCGCAATGACAACATGCAACTAATCGGTCGCCAACCGGCGCACCTACCCTACATGGAGCGCTGCATATTTGACCTCCAAACATATTTGATAATACGATACCCCTTCGAAAGCCCAGTTGTCAACTTCCGGGCTTCAGATGGGGTTATTCCTAAAGAACTCCATTCATTTCGGGAGGGCAGGAATTCGGTATGTATCCGATGGTCACCCATCTACGGAGAAGCCTTGGCAAGCACACGAGCTTTTTTGCCACGAGCCCTTCCAGTCTACACAACAATACCCAAATATTTCACGAGCTATCAGATGTTAAATGACCCCATCAGAAGCACTAAACTGAAGTTAAAAGCTTTATAACTCAATTAAATGATATGAGTCGGCAATCACGGCCGACTAACTTTGTGCCAACTTTACACGGCGTTATGAATTCAATTAGTTACGTACTATTGGAATTAGAGTGTTTTGTTACTGACTGGAATATCGATAAGCTTTAAAATAGCTGAATATAAAATCATACACGACTATAACTGGCGAAGTACATTATTTATACCTATTTACAACGAAATGAACGTTTTTATTTTTCCTGAAAACTTGTCGTTTTTCTCTTACCTGTTTATTTAGTGGGGCCATCGAATTATGCGGTTATCCTATAAATTTAGATTGTAGGTAGGTAATTCTGCCGATCGAGATTATCTTATTTTAGAATCTTAGAACTATATTAATAACACTTCACTTTCGCACTTGCCTGTGGACGCGACGATACAACACACCCTGCTGCCAAAAGTCGTCTTCCAAAATGAGATGCAGATAAAAAAAAAACTTTTTTTACACACACATACAACAGCTTCAGAAAATATATGGAAAACGTAATGTGTGCCTATGAAATTTGAGAGTTGCCCTCGATTTCTCAGCATCAGATCCTGTATTGGCCGGGTACGGTACGGTATATACAGGTATTTTTCGAATTAAATCGCACTAGTGGACTAACAGGAATATATCCGTTGTTGTATAATCTGTACCACAAACGAAATGTTTAAAAAACGCAGCAAAATCCATAGGTATAGCTGACATAGCAAGCAACCTTGTTCATTGTATACGTTGACCTACTTTTGAATAAAGAATGCTGTACCAAAAACAATAGACACGCGCACATTGTCAAGTGCCGTGTTTTCGCCTGAACCGTTAATAAACGATTTGAAATATTTTTCGTGTGTTTACGTTTGAGTACTTGCCTAACAGAAATATTTGAAAAAATTGTTTGTGTAATCGAAAAGCTTTGGGTCACAAATGTTTGGAATCTTCTTTGAGCCGCGATTTGAAGCAGATATATAGCCCCCCTTAACGCAAACGATGGGCACTTATTCTCCCCACCACTGCGATATTTTTTTTGTTCTAGACCATACTTGGGAACCTCCTAATTACGGAGATATTGGGGGCCAAAGTTATTCATATACTAGTTTTTCAGGTTATAACTTTACTTAAATTACCTCCATGACCCGTTTACTATTCAAAGCATCCAATAGCACAATGTTTTAAGAGTGCTACATTGAGTTTTACCGTAAAATGTGATTTTTGACTCAAAAAAAAAAATCGTTTCCCAGCAAAAATTTTTGCGTAGTGTCGTGTTACTTACCCCTAACAAGTAAAAGAGGGTAAGTAATTTAACAATTGAATTTAATTTAGAGGTAAGAGGTAAAAAATACAAATAAATCTATAAAAACACGAACCTTCCTAACTCACGCTTTGCACAGAATTAAACAGCTCCAGGGTAGGTAAATCTCGAAGGCTGGCCAGCAGATTACGGGCAAGTCCTTTAGGGAGGCCCGGAGAATACGTTGGAGGTACTTCGCGTCGTGAGGATCACGGGCGACTCCTTTAGGGAGGCCCGGAGGATACGTTGGAGGTACTTCGCGTCGCGAGGATCACGGGCGACTCGTTTAGGGAGGCCCGGAGGAGGTTTGGGCGCAAAATGCCAGAAACGCAAAATGACAGATTAGCAAAATGCCAGGAGTTAGATTTTTTTCTCAAATGGTCAGAATCGCAAAATGCCAGAAACGCAAAATGACAGATTAGCAAAATGACAGGTTCGCGAAAAGACAGATTAGCAAAATGTCAGAAAAGTGCAATTTTTTTTTTGTGGTTTATGAGTCACCTTTTTTTTTTTTTTTTGGGTTTGGAATATCATCAAATAACACCCCTCCCGCTCTGGGCAGAGCGAAAGGGAGTGTCAGACTTCTACTGACTAAAAACCACCATGTTCCTTCTTTGCCCTTTGTGTCGAGGCCGCGGTATCTCTTTCAAACCACCCACAGCCCCGACAAGCGTCGGCCCTTGCGGGCCGTGTTTGAGTCACATCAAGGCGTTACTAAAAGTAAAAAAAAAAAAAAAAGTGACTCATGTTTACCTCAAAAAAAAAATTGATTTTGTTCAAGCTTATGGATGACTCTTTTAACTTGTGTCAAGTGTTTGTCGACATCTCGTTTAAAAAAAAAAATTTTGTAAACTATACTGATAATAAAGAATGTTGTTAATATTCATTAATTGATGTTTTTATTTAATTCGAGATTGATCTGTCATTTTCAGATTTTGTCATTTTGCGACATTTTTTTTTTTTTTTTTTATGGTGGGTGGAAAATCATCAAATGACCCCTCCCGCTCTTGGGCAGAGCGAAAGGGAGTATCAGACTTCTACTGACTAAAAACCACCCATGTTCCTTCTTTGCCCTTCATGTCGAGGCCACGGTATCTGCGAACAACCCGCAGCCCCGACGGGCATTTTGCGACACCTGGCATTATGCGTTTCTGACCATTTGCTAATCTGGCATTTTGCGAATCTGGCATTTTGCGAATCTGGCATTTTGCGAATCTGGCATTTTGCGAATCTGTCATTTTCAGATCTTGTCATTTTGCGACACCTGGCATTATGCGTTTCTGACAATTTGCTAATCTGTCATTTTGCGTTTCTGGCATTCTGCGCCCAAACCCCGGAGGATACGTTTGAGGTACTTCGCGATGGTTCTTCTTAAGAACTCAGATAATAACTTGTAGACGTGTTCATTCTTCTTTAAAAACCAGATCTCAACTTGAGGGCATCCTTCAGAAATCCCTTTTTATAAAACCATCTCTCCGTTTTTTCCACCCAATTGTCTTTTAATTCTTTCCAGAATTTAAGTTCTTGAAATCAAAAATTGTGAGTTGCCTGTATTTAAAACGGCCTGTATTATTCAGTCAAAAACTTCCTCAAAGAATTTCTGTGAGCGTGTTAATTAATTTTATAAGCGTGAGATAAGTTACAGTAAATAGAAATTATCAATAAATTACATTATTTGAGCTAATATATTAATAAAAATAAATTAAATTATATAAATCAAATGTAACCTTCATAGTTCTAACCACTAAGAAAAACTATGACACAAATTAAAAGAAAAAGTAAATGACAGCTTGACAATTGACGTTATGTCAGACAAAAAGTAAACAATGAAAAATTATAAAATTTAATATTTTATAAAAGATGAGGATGATTAGTAAAAGTGTAAGTATAAATACTATAGTAGGTATACTTAGTTTGATGTACAGAATACTTGGTTAACGGCTGTGTGATGGGTTGATTTACACCCTGTATACGGCAGCCGGGACCAACAGCAAAACTTTATACTAAATCAATTTATACGCAAATTGATGAACTGATGACCTTCATGACATGTGTAGGTATTACCCAGTACTAACTGGAACGTGGAGGTCAGATAGACAGTCGCTCCATGTAATCACAGCTGCATCCGCCGACCCCAACATTGTTGGGAAAGCGCTTCCCTCACTGGAAAATAAAGCCGTCAAAAAATCGACTTTTAATATCTTACATGCTGAATTTTCATGTGTTTCGAGACCCTTCTGCTATCTATATATATAAAAATGAAACCCGTTTTCCGTTGTCACGACTTGGCATGAAAACGGCTTGACCGATTTGGCTGATTTTTTTTTTAAATGTTCGTTGAAGTTCAAGGATGGTTCTTACGGCGAGAAAAATTCGAATAATGGCCGGAAAAGCCCTAAAAACAGCCCTTTTCTTTTTCCCATACAAACGTTTTCTAACTAAAACGTAAAATCAATTTGAGCTTTAATACCGTACTATAAAGTTCAAGTGTTAGTGGAGAGGTTCCGGGAAGGCAAAACAATTGAGTGACGTTCAGTTGTTCAGTCAACGAATGACAACTTCAAACTGACCATACGACATTATCACAATAATCACAAATAATTACTGTTTCTTTCCCAATAGAAAAATGATTTTTCAAATGGTGTTTGCGTATAATATAAAAATTAATTGCTGTTAGTTAGTCGCGCTAAAACTAGAGAACGGCTAGACCGATTTGTCTAATTTTGGTTTTGAAACATTTGTGGCAGTCCAGAGAAGTTGAGAAATTAGTAGTATGTAGGTAGGTAGGTAATAGGTAGGTGGTAGGTAGTTGTAGACCGATTTGGCTAATTATAGTGTTGAATTATTCGTGGAAGTCCAGGGAAGGTTTAAAAGGTGAGAAAGTGGTAGGTAGGTTGGCAGGGTAGTAGGTAGGGTAGTAAGTAGGATAGTAGAGTAGGTAGGGTAGTCGGTAGAGTAGTAGGTAGGGTAGTAGGTAGGTCGGGTAGTAGGTAGGTCGGGTAGTAGGCAGGTCGGGTAGTAGGTAGGTAGGGTACTAGGTAGGTAGGGTAGTAGGTAGGTAGGGTAGTAGGTAGGTAGGGTAGTAGGTAGGTAGGGTAGTAGGTAGGTAGGGTAGTAGGTAGGTAGGGTAGTAGGTAGGTAGGGTAGTAGGTAGGTAGGGTAGGAGGTAGTAGGTAGGTAGGTAGTTGGTATACAGGCAGGTAGTAGGTAGGAAAAAGGGCATTGCAACGCATGCCGGGAACAGCTAGTTCCCAATAAATCAGAGGCAAGCGTGCACGATTGATACTTGACTACATTCGAAAACGTTACTAGGCTCCTCACAAAGAAATGAGATGCTGAATATTTCATGATATTGCTTCATATTTTTCATTATAGTTGGCATGTGAGCCCGATACTTTTGACGAGAGGAAATTAATATGGAATGGAAAAAATAACATTGTATTCGCTGTGGGATGAGGAATAAATGGGAATGGAAGAATTGTTACTTTTTATTGTCCATAATGTTTTAACACGTTTAACTGTTTTTTATTAGCCTATAATAATGTGTGTCAGAGCTGTGTACAGGGGTCGTGGGGCTTCGGGACCGGGACCACGTTCCACCTAAAAATACAATAATTATTTTTGAGTAGTATTTTGAGACCACAAGAAAAAGAAGTAAATAAAAAAAGCTGATGTAATATTTTGATCAATAAATAATAATATAATAATAATAATTTTTATTTATTTTCTCTCACAATGGTTTTGCAGCGCATAACAGTTTTGAACTAAATAAGATTCACATTGTGAGAGCTGGTGCCTGACGTAGGTTTCGAAAAAACCTGTATTACAGGTCACCAGACCCCACTTAGTGGCATCATTAACAAACAGGCAAGTAACATGTTTTCCTAATTATAAACATAAAAAAAAAAAAAAATGAATGAACAGAAAGAAATAAAAAAAAAAAAAAAAATGAATGAACAGAAAGAAATAAAAAAAACACAAGAAGACCAGTTGCAGGGTGTGTGTAAGTGTGTAGGTGAATGATAGTGCGAGTGTGTGTGAATGGTGGTGAGTATGTAGGTAATTATTTGAGTCCAAGTATTATGCAATTGGATGGAGTAACTTTTCTGTGTCCTCATAGCAAAGAGTTTTTAAGAAGTCAGCAACTTTTTTCTTACTATCTTACTATTTCTGATCAATAGTTACATTATTTTATCAGTACCGATACATAATAAAGAGGTTTAGTTGCCTATGTTTAAAGGGGTGATATCACCAACTATTATTATTATCAGTGACATTCGTATTATTTTAAGTAGGCAAGAACAAGTTGGAGATGAGAAACAAAGGTAGTAAAATCTCACAAGCTACCAGGAGATTAGAAATATGAAGAAGGTATTACATATTGTTAATAGGAAACTCATAATCATATCAGTAATCATGCAGTATTTATTTTGTAGGAGGTGAGAAACAAGGATAGTAGTCTTACAAACTACCAGAAGGCCAAAAAGATGAAGTAGCAGTGTAATCATTACTTACTGCTTAAATAAAATAAAATAATTAAATAACATTATTTTATTTATTAATTACTATCAATATATTTTAGCAATTACTATCACGGCACGGTTGGCGCAGTGGCTCAAGCAGTTGAGTGCTGCGCTACGTGTCGCGGGTTCGATCCCCGCACTGAACCAATATTTCTTTGGCCTACAGATAGTCGTTTCGGGTGTGGGTATTTGTGTATGTGAGTTTAAAAGTCGGTGAACGCACCCACGATACAGGAGAAATTCCTGGTCAGGGGCAAAGTTTTTATTTAAAAAAATGATTTTATTATGAGAGATCTTGTGTGATCTCTGGTCAATGGTCATGTTAGCCCAGCAAACAAGATCAAACCGTCACACCATCTTTTCTGGTCAAGCTCTGGCGATGGTCACTTAGATATAAAGTTCACGTATCGTGATGTCGTCTTTAGTTTTAAGTTTTGGTTACCAGAACAGACAAACATGTGTAAATTAGTATAACAAAAAATATTAACTATCAAATGATTACCGGACAAACATTAATTTTATTATTATTGGTAGGTATATCTACCAACAGTTATTTTGCTTGATTCTAATGTAGGTAGGTACTTTTGTATAATTTTGAATACCATAAACAAAAACAATGATATTTTCATTGTCATAGTTTATGTATGGTACACACTTGTGGACGTTGGTTTACTTTTGAGCACAACCAAAAAAAATAGACCGAAAATCTAGCAGAACTTTATTGGAACACACAATGACAGACAAAAACAAAAGGACAAAGGTGACATGACGATAAAAAAGACGTGTGGCACTCGGAGGAGACTGCCGCGGTAAAGCTATTGCATAGCATTTTTTATCAACTTGCATAAGTTGATAAAAAATGCTATAAATATTATAATTATTTATTTATTTTATTAATGCAGTATTTAAATTATATTTATACTTACACTTTTACTAATCATCCTCATCTTTTATAAAATGTCCTTTTACGTCTCATGTCGCGCCTTGGCGACAACTATTTTTGTTGGCAGCCTTATAATCGATCTTATTCGATTTATTAACTTTGATTTTGCTCTTTTAAAATATTAAATCTAATAATTTTTCAATGTTTACTTTTCATCTGACATTACGTCAGTTGTCAAGATGTCATTTACTTTTTCTTTTATTTTGTGTCATAGTTTTTCTTAGTGGTTAGAGCTATGAAGGTTACATTTGATTTATATAATTTAATTTATTTTTATTAACATGTTAGCTCAAATAATGTAATTTATTGATAATTTCTATTAATAGTGTCTTATTTTACGCTTATAAAATTAATTAACACGCTCACAGAAATTCTTTGAGGAAGTTTTTGACTGAATAATACAGGCCGTTTTAAATACAGGCAACTCACAATTTTTGATTTCAAGAAATTGTCAAGTGTCAATTTGTCAAGTGTCAGTTCGTTAGGTTTTTATTTTCGTTACGGAATTTCTGGATTCGGTCCCCACGCTCAAGGCCCGCGATAGAAGCTATGCAATAGCTAAAAATCATTTAAAATATGTATAAAATAGAGAAAAGAAGAGTTACAAAAGAGGTTTTTATGAGTCGTCAACAACACTATATTTGTGTTTTGTACCTGGAGCGTGAACAAACAAATCCATATTTGTACATATTTTTTTATAAATAAAGATCTGTAAATTGTTATTCCATGTAAAATAATTAAACAAACATTTATTTACATCAATAAACCATTACCCATGAGAGCTCACCAACTGCCAGTCTAATATCAGTATTTTGAATGAAGGGACCTGTCTGACTTTCAGGGCCAAAATCTTGGTTATATAATTCCTGTTGAGAAAGTACATTATGTGAGGACGATGTAACAACATGTGATGTAAAGACATAAAATACAATACGTTCAAAAATTACTACTAAGCGATGACCAGCCCAGTTCAGGGTATAAACCTCGATTATATTATTACTTCGATAAGCTGGACTGGACTGGACTACTGGAATGTGGGTGTACTATTAGGTACACCTCTGCCTAACCCTTCGGGGATTACAGGCGTGATGTTATGTTATGTTGTGTGTGTGTGTGTTCGATAAACTTTTAAAATTCTGACTACCTATGCATGACTGACAATTAAGATCTACCGACGAACGACCACAGTCTATTACAAAACTATGCTGGAAACATTAAATCGTTATAATACTAATATCAGACCATCACTTATCAACGTTAACACGCCTGTATCTATTTACAGAGGAAAGTTACCAAAATATGGACAAGTATTCTAAATAGGGAAATTTCTCGTAAACATATAGATAGGTATCCTTTCTTTAATGAACCGATTCATTAAAGAAAGGAATATAAAATGCTTATCATGTTCTTATCATGTTCTTAGTGAGAGAATATTCCATGTGTTGCCATTTTAGATTCCTTTCTTTAATGAACCGGGTTATACTCCAAGGTTAAATATTGCGTTTATGGTTACGGACGCCCGAAAGATTAAGCAAAGGTTTACCTATTAGTACACCCACATTAGTGGCATTGGACGACCACCGATGGGGAGGAAAGGTTCTCGAGAGGTGACCACAAACCGGAAGACACAGCGTCAATAGGCCTCCAGGTGGACCAACGTCATCGTGGGAGTCGCGAGATGATCGCGAGCAACCGATGGATGCAAGCGGCAGTTTGCTGTTCGTTATGTCATTCTATGGGAGAGACCTTTGTCCAACAGTGGGCGTCTTCTGGCTGATGATGATGACACCCACATTTCTTAACCCTTGGTGCAAGCCGACAGCCTTATAACTTTAATATTGGTAACATTTTCTTTAGTTATGTACAGATGCCGTGCCCTGTGACACCTTATCTAAAAAAGCGATTGTTATATCCTGTCTAAACTTTAGAGAGGCCGTTATTCAAGCTTACTTTTGGAGTTTTTTAATTTCCTTGAAACAGACATTTACAAAGTTTTTGGGTACAGTTGCTGCGGTCCCAAGAGTCAACAGACTACAGCCACCGAGGCGAGCCTTACTGGGTAAACAGTCGAAGCGAAGCCAGTGTTTATATAGGCACCGCAGCTAGTGTTCTTGGACACAGTGCCGAGAACAAACATGGGGGAACTGACCTACATTCAAAATAGTACTGAGCTCAGGACATTATATTTTTTCAGCTTCTAACGATTCCTTACAACTTTAGAAACATCATAGTCAGTTAGCCCCTTTAAAACCTGGCGCAGGTGGGAAGACTTAATCACTGCACTATTTTCCGAAGAAAATCACTTGTCATGTTATAGGAAGTTACGAGTTTTTGTGAACCCTCGGGACCATTGTGTCCCCGCCCCCGGGCTGCATGGGAGGAGATAATAATTATGCTACCTACCATGCTTTAGGCGACCAGGCACTAAGCAGGAATTGTGTGACTGCCCTCGATACTGGGCAAAACTAAATTAATGTGGCAAATTAAGCTTTAAAGGCCATCAGCAGTAACTGTATTTGAAATTCAAAAGCATAGTCATCATTATCAAGAACCCTAACTCGTCTTTTTGTGATGCACCCTAGCCTAGTTACAAACCAGCAACCTGGCATAGGAATCAAAGTTAACTGCTGACATGATTCAACATAACAAGTGTGATGTTCTCCACTGAGAACGAAGTAGATCTGTCCCAACTTCCAACAGTTTAGCCAAATAAGCAGACGTAGAATTGACGATAGAACACTATTAAGGTGTTTATTACATCCACATAATTTGGCCAGTGAACCCGCTGAAAGCGCTACAGTGGCTGCTTAACGACCGTATCAATCAATACAATGACCGGGTGGTAAACCTGTTAATAATTAGCACCAATGGGATCATAGCATTGTAATCTAATTGGCGGTCAATATGTGGTTATGGTTGCATCTGGTTATGTAAGCGTGT
The DNA here is from genome assembly GCA_949774965.1 of Diarsia brunnea. Lineage (NCBI taxonomy): Eukaryota > Metazoa > Arthropoda > Insecta > Lepidoptera > Noctuidae > Diarsia > Diarsia brunnea. The sequence continues at coordinate 35,388,090 of OX458996.1, forward strand.
TTGACCCGTTATCACTTACATTATTTATTTATTCACTAGCTTATGCCAGCGGTTTCGCCCGCGTGGAGTTGGATAATTGTACCACGGATGGAGGTCGGTCGTTCAGATTATAAACCATCTTTCTAAGTTTCATCCAAATGGGTTTAGTAGATTTTGCGTATTCTCACAAACTTTCGCATATAATATTAAGTAGGATTAAGGAAAAACAAGCAATCGTACAATATAATGTTTCAACATATTAGAAGTAGTCTACAATTCACGACGTTTCCACATATTACTTAGTTTAAAGATACAGTGTAGACATTTTAAATAACAGTATCACAAATTATAGACAGTGGTTTTTTTAACAAATAAGCTAAGTCGATGCAACTGTTAGCAGAAATAGCTGCAGTGGCCGATCTTCAAAGATAAGCAGACGCCCAGGCAAGAGAAGTCACGAGCATTGCTCACGCTTCGGATCGCGATCGCGATCATGGGTCGGATTTGAACCCACAACCCTGTGCTGGGCCATAACGACATTTTAAAAGAAATGCGGCTTCCTAAACCGACCGCACAAGTTTTAGTGACGTCTTTGATGGTTACGTAAATAAACAAAGTTATTGTGTACCCTGATGTGGCAACTGAAACATGTGATTTTCCTCCTCCATTAAATTTCGACTGGTGCCGAGTTAATATTTTTCTAATTGAATTGAAGCCTCAAAAACTTCGCGTTTGTTTCAAACAAGTCACGTTGAAAAGTCACGTCAGAGACCGTTTACTACGAAAAAACTCGAAAGAAGCCTTGGAAACAATATTTGGCAATGTTTTGTTTTAATTTCAATTTTCTGGAAAAGGTCAGAGTGCGATACCAACCGATTTCTACATATTTTTAAAGACTGTTATTATATAAGTATGTCAAAATCAAAAAATCAAAATTAAAATCAAAACTCATTTATTCAAACTAGGCTGATAATCAGCACTTTTCGAACGTCAAAATTTACTTTACTTTACTTATGTATTGACATAAGCAGTTTAAAGGGATACAAACGAAACAATCTTTAAAAGAGAATGGTCCCACAAGAGCTAAGAAAGCACAAATAAAATAAATAAATAAGCAAATATAGTCAAAACGGACTTTAATGACGATTTTTTTTGCACATTCCCAAACCGTTCTTCCCTGTCAGACGTCACAGTGACATTTACTCCTTTCTCTTTCATATCATTCCTTGTAAAATACTGTTATTCAGTTGCATCCGGTTAGACTGGAAGCCGAGCCCACATAGTTCGGAAAAGGCTAGGCAGATGTTGATTTCGTATAGACGCTCCCAAATAAATTAACATCCGGCTTTCACCCTTATCACATTATTGTTATTTCGGTCCATATTTTATGTTTCTAGATGAAAAATCTTCTGGACAATATTGTCCAAATTATACGCAATTATTTGACGCGTGGTCTTCCTCGCTTTCTCCCATAATGATACTTGATTCATATGATTGTAAATCCAGTTGTAACTTGGGACAGTTGGGACCCACCATGAGATTATTATTAAGTGAAAAATTGTTAAGACCTTTGCATGAACCATCGAAAACTACTCGGTTAAACATAAGAGAGCAGTGGTGGCTCAGTGGTAGCGGCCCCGACTTACGAATAGTGAGTCGTGGGTTCGAACCCAGTCAGGCGCATTACTTTGTGTAATTTATTTCATCACCACTGCTCTCAAAACGGCGAAGGAATACATCGTGAGGAAACCGGCATGTCTTGGAACCAAAAAATTCGAAGACATGTGACATCTACCAATTCGCACAGGGCCCGCGTGGTGGATTAATGCCCATCCCTCTCCTAGAGAGGAGGCCTGAGTCCCTGCTGTGGGAACATTACAGGCTGATGCTGAAACATAATAGAACGCAAATAAAAATATTACTATGAGTGTACGTTAAAACTGCAAAACAGCATATTTAAAAGAAATTAATATCGAAATAGATAACATGTTAAAAGTAGCGTGGGCGCTATGGTGACCCGACACTCCTTTTCCGTATTGGTAGTATGTGGTTTATGGTAGAAGTTAAAGTCTCGTATGGTATGTGAAATAGCTATATATTAAATCACTAAAACACTTATAATAAGACAACACAACTGGTAAAAGTTATGGTAAATGGTTATGGTAAATAGTAATGGTAAATGGTAATGGTTGAGTACGAGGTGTCTCTAATGAGATCTAATCGCGAACTGGCCCACATTTAGGTGAACGAGCGAACGCGCATACTTGCATTCGATGCAATTATGCGTTTTCGCTGAGTGTTCGATTAAAACTCGAACATATTCCCGAGAGCGAGAAGAAATGCGGGATGATAGCTAAAAACTACACAATGATACATAATATGGTGCGTACAAAATAATATGGTGCGTACAAATTATAAAACTACGTTAAACACATTCGTTTCTAGCAATCTTAACTGGTGAGTGTACAAAATAATGATCAAACAAAGTATAATCAAAATATTAAAGTCTTATTGGTCTACTTAAATATTATTACATAATGTTAACACCGATTTATGGTTACACTAGTGAGTCTTCCACAGTAAAAGCAATATTGTCATTGCCTGTGTGCATATTTTTGTCCCGTTTGATCGCACTATAGTTCGCGCTAGGCCAGCGTTTGGCATAATTTTGTAAACGAAAACTAGTTTCACTTTTATCTTTAAGATCACTGGCACTGAGCACTTCACTATATAATTCGTGTCTTCTGGTTGGTTTCGGTGTCAGCGGAGCTGCTGCAAGCTCCTGTTTGCAGCAACTCACGCTGCGGCGTCGAGGTTTCGGGGGCGGTGGAGTCACCGTCTGCTGGCGGTGAGATCCCTCGCCACGCTGCCCAGCTGTGGTTTTGCAGCACAGGCGGCGGCGCCTGGTCTGCCACAACCAGACTGCTGCTACGCATAGACCGATCGTCATCAATACGTAACATACTGCGTATTGGTGGATATCGTGTGGCGATATATCGTCTATTCCTGAATCACTTTTCTTCAGCTCTTCTATCGCTTCCCCCAGACTGGTCATGGATATGGTTAGGTTTCCGTCGTCACCAGTCTGTCTTTCATCAGGGATTTCGATGTTAATCAAGTGGTTAATTTGGTCGAATTCAGGCACATAAATGGTTGGCGTAATGTTCATTTGGTTGGATTGATGCCGTATTGAATATAACGAGAAGTCCTTTCCTTTGATGACGCACTCTTGACCTATGGTAATGACTCCGGCTTGGCTCAGCTGACGAACTGTTACATGATCGCCGCATATTATTTTTATTGTGTAGGTGTCACAACAAAAGTAAAAATGCTGAGAACTCAAATGTAATGCAAGCCATACGTTGGTGCAATTGGTTTTTTCTATTTTACATTTGTTTGTAGCCGAGTTCTTGTTGCAAAAACTTTCGTCATTTTGCACGTCTGTTATTGGCTTTAGCAGCTGACACATGTAGGTAGTTCCATGGTGCAGACATGCTGTTAGTTCCTGGGTGGTCATGCTGAAGAAAGAATCCTTCTTTAGATTGACGGCTACGTATTCGGAGACCGGTAGAATGGTGGTCTTAATGGTGTTCGTTTGGTGCGGTACAGGTATTATCTTGTACAATTTGAAATTGTCTCTGGATACTAGTGGTATAGTAACTTCAATTAAGACAAATTTTTGAGTCGCTCTGGCTTTGACTTTCAGTAGTTTGTAAAGATACTGAAGATCTGTGTCTAAATTGGTGATTGGTAAAGTGAGTTCGCTTGGCATCTGTCCATATATGGTTTGGAGCTCACGTTTAAGTTGCGTTGGTGGCAGTAAGTGTATGTTAATTTGACCATGGTAGATGTCTGTTAGTGCATTGAGTAACGTGTCTTGAAGTCGTCTTAATCCTTGCAGCAAGCTGTTTCCGGACATCGCTGACATTGTGAAGTCATTGACGTATGATATATTTTGTATTTCGCGTTGGAGTGTGCTCGTGTTTTCTTGCAAGTTTGATAGCTTTTTGTTTATTATCTTGTGCTGTTTATTTACAGTGGTCTCCATCCTCTTCATAAGGTTGAACTCAGCTTCGATTATGGAGGTTTGGTTTTTCCATAGATTTGAAAGATGTTTTTCATTGTGGTGAATGGTTTCAATGTCTTTCTCGTACTGGTCAGCGAAACGTGAGTCTAACACACCAAATAAGTCATTCGCTAGATACCCGATACCGTTGATTAGACCTCGTCGGCGGCGGCGGCTGGTATTCCCTGCGACGCGACGCTGTCTGGCGTGGACATCAAAATGCTGTGTTAGCAAAAGTTCGTTGTAGTATTCGAGTTCCTGGTATTCGTGTCGGGCTTGCTGCACTATCATACTACAATGGCTTTGTGTTTCAATGGTTGTACACAATTGTTCTTGATAATTTGCTATTTTGTTATAGGTGGTTATGCCTGTCCAATAGGGTCCCATATCGTAATACATGACTAATGTCCATTTATCCCTGATCAATTGCACCTTTGAAATAGGGTCAAAATAAAGCGTCTGGTTGTTTGGAAACGGTTTGACGTCATGTAAAGCGTAAGATGGAAAAATCTGCATAAAGAAACACAGGAGAACAGTTGCTATGGTTGCAATATTTGGTTTCGGTTTTCCTTTCCTTTGTGGCAATCTGGTTGTTTGCTTTGTATCTGTTGGTTTTGGTGTCGTCACATTATTTTGATTAACAGGCAAAACGGAGAGTTTCACAATAGGGCGTTTCATGATTCCGTTTTTGGTTTTTAACGAAACCGCTCTGGTTAGGCCGTCATTTCCTGGGTGTGTGTCGACCACACGTCCAAGAGCCCATTTTCCTGGAGGCAGATTTTCATCATGAATAACCACTAGATTTCCAATTTCGATATTTTTTTGTGGGTTCATCCATTTTCCTCTTGATGAAAGTTGTGTCAAGTATTCGGTCTTCCATCGTTTCCAAAGATCTTGGAATAATTTGCTGGTTAGATGCCATCTGGTTCTAGCATCTTGCTCTGTTTCAATAACAGTTGTTCCTGGTCTTCCCGATAAGAAATGAGCTGGTGTGAGGAAGTTCATATCGTCTGGATCCTCAGATAAGGCGCAAAGAGGTCGCGAGTTGAGGCACGCTTCTATTTTAGCTAACAATGTAGTGTACTCCTCGAAGGTTAGTCTTTGTTGACCAATGACCCTCTTCAGATGATGTTTTAGACTGCGTACTGCGCGCTCCCATAAGCCGCCGGCGTTGGGCCAGCTAGGTACATTGAAGTGCCATTCTATGCCCATTTCCGTTATTTCGGTTATGAAACTGTCACTGAAGCCCTTGTGCAGCTGGTTAATTTCTTCCTGTATCATCCTGTTTGCTCCCACGAAGTTAGTGCCGTTGTCGCTATACATATGTCGTGGCGCCCCTTTTCTGGCTGCCATTCTGGTTAGAGCTGCCAAAAAGGCGGAGCTGCTTAGGTCTGACACAAGTTCTAGGTGGACCGCTTTCGTGACCATACATATAAAAACAGCTATGTACCCTTTTGTGGTTTTGATACCCCTTCCTTTGTTTGCTTTCACCTCTACGAAGCCTGTGTAGTCTACGCCGCAGTGATAAAATGCATGTTCTGGATTCACTCTTGGTTCTGGTAAATCGCCCATGAGCTGGTGCTGCCGCATGGGATTTTGCTTTCTGCATATGACACATTTTCTTATAAACTTTTTTGTAGCCATATATCCGCCGATAATCCAGTACTGTTGTCGTAGATTTGCCAACGTTAAGCGCGCTCCGCCGTGCAAAATCAGTTTATGAGCTTGATCGATGAGTAACGTGGTAAGCTGATGGTTGTGAGGTAAGATGATGGGATGTTTCATCTCCTGACTCATGTGGGCATTTTCCAATCTCCCCCCCACACGTAACATTCCACGTTCATCTATGGTTGGGTTTAGACTCAAAATCTTGCTTTTGCAGTGCACTCTTCCGTGTTTGTGTAATGCTTCTAGGTCATTTGCAAATTCTGCTTGCTGAACGTTTATGATTATCAGCTGTTTGGCGTGACGAAGCTCGTGTAATTCGAGGTATGGTCGGTGTAGTTTTTTCTTCAAAGTAGGCATTCGCATAATCCACGCAAAAATACGTACGATTTTTGTAATGGAGCTGTGTTTATTTATTAAGTCATTAATAATTGTGGTAGTCAGCGATTTTGTTGGTTGTTCAGTAACCACCGTGTTGATTTGGTTTAGTACGGACGGCTTTACTTCTAAATTCGTCTCAAAAATGGTATGGTGGTTTTCTTGGTTTGTGTATGATGGCAGCCATGACGGCCCTTGCCACCATAACTTGTGGTCTTTGAGTTGCTTGACAGTCAAACCACGACTTGCACAGTCCGCGGGATTATCTGTCGTCTTCACATATTGCCAATGTTTTGATGGTATGGTTTTGTTTATTGTTGTTACCCGATTTGCTACGAATGGTTTCCATCGGGATGGATCTCCTTGTATCCACCCTAGTACTGCAGTTGAATCGGTCCAGCAGTAGACATCAGTGGGGTAATCTGATAAGCAGCTTTGAACTTTTTGCATTAGCTGGGCTAACAGATGTGCGCCCATTAGCTCAAGTCTCGGTATAGATAAGACTTTACTTATGGGTGCCAACCTGGCCTTCCCCGCAACTAATGTAATGGTTGTCCCTTCTTGGTTTGTTACCTTGCAATAGATGACACAAGCGTATGCTTTATTAGAGGCGTCGCAGAAACCGTACAATTCAATATGTTGGTTTTCTCCCATACCTAACCATCTCTTGATTTTTATGGTGTTTATGTCCGGAAGTTCTCGCTTTAATGTAGACCATTCTGAGTTCATTGCCTCTGGTAGGGCGTCGTCCCATTTTATGTTAGATAACCAGACATTTTGGAACAGGAGTTTCATGGTAGTGCTCAGGGGGGTTAACCACCCTAATGGATCGAACAGCTTGGAAATGTCGGAAAGTAGAGCTCTTTTGGTAATAGTTGCTGTTGATTCTGGTTCTATTTTTGAGTTAAAGGTGAAATTATCTCTCTGTGGAGTCCAACGGAGACCCAAAGTTTTGGTAGAATCGGTCTGCTTGAACTCGTATGTTGACTGCTCACATTGCTCTCTCTCCAAATCGGTTAACAGCTCTGGTTTATTCGAAGTCCATTTTCTAAGGTTGAATCCTCCCAATCGGCATAATTTTATTAGATCGGATTTCAGTTTGTCTGCTGCTTCCATTGAATGACGTCCTCCGCAAAAATCATCCATATAAAAACTTTCTTCCAATTCTTTTGCTGCGTCAGGATATTTTTGCCGTTCATCAGATGCTAGTTGTTTTAAACACATCATCGCTAAGAAGCCTGCTGGTTTGGTTCCGTATGTTAGCGTGACGAGTTGAAACGATTGTATTGGTTGGTTTTTTGATTCTCGCCATAGTACCTTTTGGTAAGCTTGATCTTCTTGGTGCACTCGGATCATTCTATACATCTTCTCGATGTCGGATGTATAAACAAATTGGTATTGCCTCCATTTCAGGATAAGTTCTTGAAGATCCTTCTGTATATTTGGACCCCTGAACATGACGTCGTTTAGACTGTATCCTGATGAGGACTTTGCTGAGGCGTTGAAAACTACCCTCAGTTTGGTAGTGGTAGATTCAGCCCGAATGACTGCATGGTGTGGTAAGTAGTATTCGGGCGTCTGGTTGGTACTGCATGGTGTCATGTGGTTTAATGCGAAATATTCGTCCATGAATTTTTTGTACTCTTTTTTCATTTCGCTGCTTTTCTCAAATTTCTTTTCTAAATTTCTAAATTGAGCTAATGCTTGTGGTTTGGTTTGACCTAACTTGTCAATGTAGTCCGGTTTTAGTGGTAGTCGGACTTCATATCTTCCGTCCTCAAGTCTCTTGGTGGTCTTGATAAAGAACTGAAGACATTCATGGTCATCGTTGGTCATATCTATCTTCTGGTTAATATCTTCGTTCTCCCAATATTTCAGAAGGTCTTCTGTGTTGTTGAGAATCACGTTGCAATGGTAGTACGGTTTAATAGAACCACAGAGTAGCCATCCTAGTTGCGTCTGTTGAGCGATTGGTTGCTTGTCGTCGTCCCCTCTTAAGATTCCTCCTAGCATTATTTTGCTGTAAACATTAGCGCCGAGAAGTATATCTACAGGTCTGCTTATATGGTACTCTGGATCGGCCAATTGTATTCCTTGGATATGGTTCCACGATGTTGGTTTGGTAAACGTGTTGTTTGGTAGTCGCTTAATCAAGTTGTTCATAACAATAACGTTCGTGTCACAAGTAAAATCACCATTTGTAGACTGTAGTGTTACCTGTAACATTCCCTTCGCATTGTTTTCTTTTTCACCTACACCATAGATTTGTCCTTTGAAGTGATCCCTTTTTATTCCCAATGTTTGCGCTGCGTTTTCGGTGATTAACGACAGTTGAGAACCCTGGTCAACTAATGCTCTCATCTTGTGCTGTGTTCCATCTGCTTTCTGTTTATCACTGCGGCGTGGTATTTTGGTTAGCTGGTTCCTGCTTGCGACGAGAAGCTTCTAAGGCTGTGAATTTCGTTTCCAAAAATTCCAGGAACTCTTGCAGTTCGGGTAGCTCTCTAGGATTTTTGACCGACTCTATATAATCGGTAAAGGTATTGTCATCTAGCTTTTGCGCTAAGAGGTGCACTAAAAGTGGATCCCAAGTTGTTATATCTACTCCCAGATTCTGTATAGCGTGTAACGTCTCCTTGGTTGTATCATGCAGCTTCTTTATCGTGCTTAGCGACTGTTGTTGTATGTTGGGAAGCCCGAGCAGTATTTTAATATGGGTTGTGAAAATTAATTTCTTGTTACCATACCTGTGGCTTAAAATCTTCCAACATACATGGTAATTGTCGGAGCTAATCTGTAAATGGTGAATCAGACGCTCTGCTTCTCCCGTCACCTTGCTTTTAAGAACCTGCATTTTTTGTGCATTAGACATTGACGGGTTTTTATCGACTGCTTCGCTAAACAAGTCTTTGAATGGAACCCATTGGTTATAAGTCCCATTAAACACGGGGATGTCCATTTTCGGAGCTGACTTTTCACGGTGCCTTACTGCCCACATCTTTTGGTTGATGTCGTTTGTCAGCTCGTTGTACTTTTCCTCGTGCTTGCAGAATTCGCTTTGGTACGTAATATCGTCGCCTCCATCCTCACTTTCAATTTCCCAATGAAGTTTGTCGATCTCCCCCCATCGGCTGTCCAGTGATTTAAGAGCGTTCTCGAATTGCCATTGATTCTCAAAGCTATCCACGTCGATATTACTCACGGTTCTCATGAACGCTTTGAAATTGATATTCTGCTTCTTTTTCAACCCGTTTAGCTTGCTGGAGTCTCTATCTATATAAGGAAAAGTGTCTCGCCGTGAGAACTCCTCATAGCGGGACGACGACATACCTGGTTGGGGCTGCGCCGCTTCTCCTTCCTGGTCTGCGCCTAGCTGTTGTTTAGCCTGGTTACCTGGTAATGGTTGAACCTCTTCCGCTTCGTGTTTACGGGGAGTTTTATCTTTCAGCTGCGTCGCACCTAGCTGCGCCATGGTTTTGTCTAAAATTTCCTTAATTTTCAAATACACTCCCTGGGCTGTTTCGAAACAACCCTTTTTGAAGTAAATATGGTCGTAATTTCCAAACTCGCATATTTTCTTATGGTTTTCGTGGTAATCGTGCCAGTATGCTTCTAACATGCCAGCCTTGCGTTTGTAATTATCGATGGTCTTCCTCTCAGATCCATCTTTTTTAAGATTGGTCAAAAACTTGTTCAGGATTTCATAGAGCTCAGTTTGGTTCATGAACCGAGAATCGGAATCCATTTTTTAAGTTATCTTTTAATATATTTGGTAATGGTATAAATAAATGGTTCGATCTGACCTTATGTGCTCCAACTAACCGCCTCTGCAATCTCAGGTTCTTCAAATTGCAGCGATCTTCTGGTTCGTGTGGCACTGTTTCACTTGGTAGTCACTGGTAATTAAATGCTCGAAGGACCATGTTAAAAGTAGCGTGGGCGCTATGGTGACCCGACACTCCTTTTCCGTATTGGTAGTATGTGGTTTATGGTAGAAGTTAAAGTCTCGTATGGTATGTGAAATAGCTATATATTAAATCACTAAAACACTTATAATAAGACAACACAACTGGTAAAAGTTATGGTAAATGGTTATGGTAAATAGTAATGGTAAATGGTAATGGTTGAGTACGAGGTGTCTCTAATGAGATCTAATCGCGAACTGGCCCACATTTAGGTGAACGAGCGAACGCGCATACTTGCATTCGATGCAATTATGCGTTTTCGCTGAGTGTTCGATTAAAACTCGAACATAACATGTTCTACCAACCTCAGCATCCAATGTATAATAATTTATATTAAACGAAACGGAATCGCCAATATTGACTGCAAACTTGAAATACGACTCGGATTTTAGTTAGGACTGAATTTCAATTCAATATTAATATAGCTGCCTGCTTTGAACGTGCGGACCTTTGAGTGATATACTGTGTGACATACCAGTTACTCTAGACAGTTCTAGAAGTCTAAGGTAGTTAACGAAATTAGTAACGTGTTTCTTCATTACGTTATTTTATTCTATTACGGAGAATTTTTATTTTACTTCAAGGAAACATGACAGTTTATAAAATCGGGACATTTTTTTACATTGCGTACGGGCGATGAAGCGCATCTTATTATGAAATTAATTTACCGAATCAGAAACACTAACTCAAATTAAAAACTTTATAATACACTTCTGGACACATCTATTGGCCCACCTTGTATTTTCAGTTTCGTTTGGTCCTAGCTAAAATTTTATATTAGGTCCAGCAAAAAGTTTTTATGCAGTTTTGAACCTGGCACATTCACAATTTCATTCAATAGTCTTTTCTTGAATTTCGAACACAGAATTTAAAGAAACAAAAGACAATTTGGAGCCTGTTTGTTGATATCAAACAATCGAATACTAAGAAAACTTGGTTTTATTGATTTACTTGGATTTAATTCTTGAAAAAGTGATTGATATCTTTGGTTTTGCAACAAACATTACTTATTCTTAACATTAAGGTGAGCTTCTATCAATAATCTATGGATACTTCACCTGAAGTCGCCGCCCAAGCTGTGGCACTTATTCAGGCCGGACACAGCCAAAGAAACGTGAGTGCTCAACTTAATTTAAGTCGATCTGCGGTCTGAAATGTTTATCGGAGGTACCTAGAGACTGGCGGCTTTGTTCGTCGCCAAGGAAGGCCACGATCTCGGGTCACAACTGAAAGGCAGGATCGATTCACCGTGACGACCAGCTTGAGAAATCGTCACCTTATCTCCATTGAGATACAAAACCAACTTCGCGACTTCCACGGAGTATCTGTGAGCGCTCGAACTGTTCGGAGAAGGTTAAAAGAACGCGATATGGTACCACACAAGCCAGCTAATGGGCCCAAACTAACGCGAGCCCACCGAACAGCGCGCCTTCATTTCGCACGCAGTCATTTAAATTGGACACAGCAAGATTGGAGCCGTGTACTCTTTTCTGATGAGTCTAAAATTGTGTTACATGGCAATGATGGAAGGAAGAAGGTCTACCGACGTAAGTGAGAGCGTTTCGCACAATGCTGCTTTGAAGAGAGGGTTGCTTATGGCGGTGGCTCATGGACTGTCTGGGGCGGTATATCCGCGAGCGGCAAAACTCAACTTGAGGTTGTTACAGGACCACGGCTGCCAACATTAAATGCTGAAAGGTACATTCGTGAGTGCTTAGAACCTCACGTGATACCATACGCGGACTATGTGGGCCCAAATTTCCTTTTTATGCATGATAATGCAAGAGCCATGCGGCCGGCATCGTCAGGGAATATCTTCGGGATGTGAACATCACAGTTATGGACTGGCCAGCCAGAAGCCCAGACATGAACCCCATTGATCACATGTGGGACGAGCTAAAAAGACGTGTTAGGGCTCGTCAGCCAGTTGCCCAGACGATGCAGGAGTTGAAAACTGCCATAGAAGAGGAATGGGAGATGATTCCTCAAAATTTCATAGAGCGGTTGATAAACTCTATGCCTAATCGTATGAGAGCTGTGGTAGATGCCCATGGAGGCAACACGCGTTATTAAATTAAACCTTTATTTGATAAAACATGTTTTTTATTCAAAAATCAATTGCCTTTAACAAGGCGCATATCCGACTTGTTAGGCGTAGCTCCATGTCGTATGGTATTCTGAATTCAAATTTAAAACAATACGATCGAAAAAGATGGTAAAATGTATCAGGTTTAAAACTGCATTAACAGTTTTTGTTCAATCTAGGAATCATATTTCGGTAGGGGCCATCGAAACCTAAACTCTAAGGTGAGCCAATAGATGTGTCCAGAAGTGTAATAATATAATTCGGACATCATAAATCCATGGCTTAAAAATCTTATTTATAGTCAGCTGCATGTAAGTTACAGGAGTATAATTATGTCAGCTGTATACTTAATTTATATTCAAACCGTATTAAAAACCTGATAAATAAACTTTCAAGGGAGCAGTGGTAGCCTAGTGGTGGTAGCCGTGACTTACGAGCAGTAAGTCTTGGGTTCGAACCCTAGCAGACGCACCACTTGGTGTAATTTATTTTATGTTTCTGTATCTCTTTGTTTATCAGTAAAAAAACAATAAAATCACACAAAAGGAGGGAGTCAAATGTTCTACATGAGTGGATTTCAGAGCAGGCTATCGGGCCACCAAACGAGCGACGCCGACTAAACATCTACTCTCGTAAATCAAAGGGCACAGATAGGTTATACTAAACTGCGTTACTCTGTAGACACCGGACTCCCCAACGTTAAATCACGGAGAGTTGTATTCAAGCTAAATCGCACGAAAACTTTACTAGCGCGATGCAGGACAAATTTGCAAATTTGTACTTTAATGAAAGGGTAATACAGTTAAATACAAATTCACCCCTTTGCGAATGCTTCAATTATTTATTGAAACCAGGAGAAAGGTCCGATTAGAGCGGTTTATCCGTGGGGTCGTAAATTTCACCCCCTGGTATAGATGGCGCTGTAACACATTTTGTTCGGTGTTGCTGTATTACTTTTGTAGTGATTCTATTCATCAACCAAATCTTTGCTCTGATGGCCATAAGATAATTTTATTTTTTAAACTTCGACAAAATAGGTACAAAATTTTGTAAATAATAAACAATTTCAAAACTGCGAATTCTCATAATTTAAGTATAATTGCTACTTTAGCATACTTTATTTTTGAGCATTACAATCTTTACTTTAAAAACATTAAACGAAGCTCACCACACACAGCCCACCTGTTTGCAGCCCTTTACAATGTTCAAGGTCCAACTTCACCGTCGTCACTTTACGAGCCAATAATAATACCACCCCAAAGTTCTACCAATATTATTAAACTTGGTCTGAGTGATGCTTCCCTAAGGTTTCTGTACACAACGTACTTACTACATATTTGTATTTTACCAATGCTACAAAGTATACTTTCCTTTATACAAGAATGATAAAAACGTTCTTTCTTCTTGGTTACAGTGAAATAGTGAGTTCTTCTCTGTGTCAACACAGTATTAATAATGTTAATTATTCTGCGCAACATGAAGTTGGTCAGTGCACCTTTGCACATTTCAGTGAAAACGTCGTCGGTTTCGCCCTAGTCTGGTGTCTAAACACCTGATAATTCTGTGTCACAGTAAACGTGCGTATATGAGAAGGGTGCGTGGAGAAGGAGCGTGTATGTAATTTGTAAGCTTCGTTTCAAGTAGCATTCTTTAGTTTCCACCTACTCCCAAGGGAACAAGGTGTGAGTTTATGTATGTATGTTTGTAGAGCCCACAGGTGATTACAAGCGGGGAGGCAATAAAAAGGGTTTACACAAAGATAGACGAGACAGAAAGGGGTCCACAAAGTTGAATGTAAGGCTAAGATTCACTATAAACACCCCCAAGAGATACGGCGAAGCATGCGAACGTTGCTATCCTGTGTTCGTATACGACTTACAGAACGTACTAGGCATTTTGATAGATACGTATTTATATTCATTCATTCATAATTACTTCAGCAAATACTCCAGTGAATTAACTGTTTATATTATTGATGCATTTCCCAGCAATTCAAGCATGCATAGACCAAACAATTTGCGGACGCGTTAGTTGCAGCCTTATCATTGGAAAATTTGCCGACTGTAATTATGTACTGTGTTCGGTTTAGCAAACTATTTTTTTATCAGTGATTCGTCTACTTGTGGTTCAGACACCGTCTTTGCTCTACGTTCAATGATTGTAGAGGTAACGACGATAGCTGCTTACCGCAGAATACAATATTTTGGTTCGTCCGTTCCATAAATAACAAAACAAAAATATTGAGCTTGCTTGAGCTTTGGATGATTCTAAGCCCACTCAATAAATGAATGGTTACAAATGTACATTTATGATCCAGCTCAGTACCAGATAGACGGCACAGTCATCGAGGTGTTACGCACACTCGCCATTAATATTAAATTCCTCTGGCAACCGCAAACTTGACGTGTGCAGGGAGGGAACGATAATTTTCACGGGATATTTTATGGAGAAAACAGGTGCGACTGAATTTTTTATTATTTTACGTCGGTCCTGTTATCGCTCATGTGACCTTGTTTATTCATGACGTTTTAATGTTCAGCTTTAGCTTTTACTTTTATGAGTTAATACCTTGATGCGGTGTTTCAAACAGGTGAATCTTTAATTTCTCAAGATCTAATTCAAGTGTAATGTTACGAACTACACATCTATAATGTGATTGTAAACTTTAGATGCTCGTAGGTGTACCTGGTTATGCGTGCAGCACTTATAACACACATTTTAGATACAAGTAAACCAGTCTGCTTTCTGTAAATCCGACTTTATTCATGTGTACAGTACACTTAACATACATAAACTCACGCCATTTTCCCATGGGCAGAAACCACAGAACGCCACTTGCTACGATTCTTACATACTCCTTTTACCTCGTCCACATTCATACATCTGGTCATACACGCACACCGGTACTACGCACCTGTCCTTTCTGAAGAACAGCACCAATAAAATCAGTGTATGTCTTTCTTCAGTGGAAGAGACCCGTGTAAATCCTGTGCGCCTGGTATTGGGTTGACCCTGACACTGGTGGTTTCTGGGGTGAGTCGGTGGTGCAACCGACAACAGACCTGTGTAAATCTAGCCCTTATTTGGTTTCTGGGGTGAGTCGGTGTTGCAACCGACAACAGACCTGTGTAAATCCAGCCCTTATTTGGTTTCTGGGGTGAGTCGGTGTTGCAACCGACAACAGACCTGTGTAAATCCAGCCCTTATTTGGTTTCTGGGGTGAGTCGGTGTTGCAACCGACAACAGACCTGTGTAAATCCAACCCTTATTTGGTTTCTGGGGTGAGTCGGTGTTGCAACCGACAACAGACCTGTGTAAATCCAGCCCTTATTTGGTTTCTGGGGTGAGTCGGTGTTGCAACCGACAACAGACCTGTGTAAATCCAGCCCTTATTTGGTTTCTGGGGTGAGTCGGTGTTGCAACCGACAACAGACTTGTGTAAATCCAGCCCTTATTTGGTTTCTGGGGTAAATCGGTGTTGCAACCGACAACAGACCTGTGTAAATCCAGCCCTTATTTGGTTTCTGGGGTGAGTCGGTGTTGCAACCGACAACAGACCTGTGTAAATCCAGCCCTTATTAGGTATCTGGGGTGAGTCGGTGGCGCAACCGACAACAGACCTGTGTAAATCCAGCCCTTATTAGGTATCTGGGGTGACCTACTAGAGACTGATGTAAATCCTGTTTGCGCACGAGAGTATGTGCGGGGTATTCGGTTGCATGAGAACAGACCTGTGTATCACCTATGGACGTGATGGATGTGTTGCTGGACCATCCTCGAGTTCCTGTTGAGGGCTTCGAGCACGCCTCGCGCACCTCCGCTCCCGCCCCGCGCACCTCAGCGCAACCGGTTCGAGGTGCCGCACCATCCGCGCCCCGCACGGCGCAAGCGCCCCCTGCGCACCCCGCGCCCCCCGCGCACCCCTCGCCCGTTAACTCCCGCGCTGCCGCGTCTGCCGCCGGCCCGTCGCGAGTGAACAGCCGACCGCCCGCACAATCGCGCACTACGGACGCCGCCATCCGCACGGCGGGCAGCGCATCGCCCGCACCGCCCCGCCTGCTGACGGGCGCAACCGGTGCCACAAAAACTACAACGCCACAATCGCCGCCACCTCCACGGACCTCCGGAGTCGTGATGTCGCTCTACTCATCCAGAGAGGGGAGCGATGTCTCGAGCTTAGAGGACTCTGTGGCCGGCCGCCGCGACGTGTCACCTGGCATGCCCGCACGTTTCGGCTCGCCGAGTGAAGAAGAAGAAATGGAGGTGAGTTCCCCCACTGACTCTACAAGTGATAATTATGATGGTCATGGCTTCGAGGCCAGGGCCCAGCGCCGCCCGAGGAGTTGGGACGATGAGGCCGCCGAAGAGGCCAAAAGGGTGTGCACAGCCGCCCCGCTCCCGCAGCGCGACACTCGCGCCCGGGCCGGCGGCGCTGGCTCGCCCACCTTTGCCCAGATGGCCCGTCATCACACGGCCTCGAGCGAACAGCCCCCATCCCAAGACCTGCTACTGGACGCGACCTCCGCGGCAACCCCTGCAGGAGGCGCCAGCGCAGCTGCAGCAATCACGAAACAGAAGAAGCCAAGCTACCCTCCGCTGGTTGTGGAGAAGTTACCCAACTGGGCCACCCACTTTAGGGCAGTGAGTATATCTCTGGGCCATCCACCCAATGCTCGACCTTACCAGGGGGGAATCAAATTCCTCCCCGAGAGTGAGGAAGAGTATAGGACGGTCCAGCGGTACCTCACAGACCTGGAAAGGTCGGACGGCATCAGCTGGTTCTCCTATTCGCTGCCGGCGGAGCGCAGCCTAAAGGTGGCTATTCGGGGGTTGCCGGCGGACACCAATATCGAAGACATCGAAGAGGAGCTCAGACTGCTTGGTTACCAGCCGGAGTACGTGCGTAACATTAAAGCGCGTGGAGGACGACCCGGCTGCATATTCCATGCAGTCATGAGGAGGCAGGCCGACTTTACATCAATATATGACGTCACCACGCTCATGTGCATGCGTGGCGTCCGGATCGAGGCCTGGCGGAGCAAGGGAGGGCCGGCACAATGCTACCGGTGCCAAAAGTTCCGGCACAGCTCTAAACAGTGCCACCGCCCGCTCGCTTGCGTGCGATGCGGAGGGGAACACGCCGCCCGCGACTGCCCACGGCTGAGATCCGAACCCGCTACCTGCGTAAACTGCGCAGGCAGCCACCCAGCGTGCAGCCGAGAATGCCCAGTGTTCCGGAAGGAAATCCGGAACAAGCGAGCGGGCACTGTCGCCATCACACATAACCGGCAGAACCGGTCGGCGAAAAATGCCGCGCCGGCAAACAATGCCGCACCCACACGCACTGATGCGGGCGACCATGAAGCCCAAGGCGCATCCTTGATGGCGGCCGGGAACGAGCCCTCTGACAGAAACGCTCCCACCTCGAGGCGGAGGAAGAAGAGGGGGCGCGGGGGAAGGAACAGGGGGAAGTAAAGTAAAGTAAAGTAAAGTAAAGTAAATTTTATTTTGCAAATATGGGTACAGTACATGGTGGAATAAAAAAGAGGTAGGTTCAGCCACATTTTACCGATAGGCATGCAAAAGTTATAATATTACGTTAACGCAATAAAGAAAATGAATACAAGTAATAAGTAGGTAGGTAATTAATACAGATCACTGCAGCACAACGTTATGGATCATTATTACATTGAAATTAAATTAGTAGGTAATCAATCAAATTACAAATAATATTAATAAATTGGACAATACTAAAGCAGATTAATTATATAAGTCAAAATTCATTAATGTCAAAGATTTTAATTATGATTTAATAGGCAAAAACATTATGTCAAATATTGAGGTTTTAGCATACATAATAAATTGAATATTAGGAAGAAACCCCAACCACCCGCGCCTCAAGAGAGGCAAGAAACCATCCCTGCCACGGCGCAGGAGGAAACAGTAATGACTCCAGTGCCCAACACCAACACCGAAGCGGGTGTCGGTGTAAGCAACAACAAGAGGAAGAGGAAGCGGGAAGAAAATGCCCCCCCCCAACCTCACACCGCCCCCGCCGTCGCCCAGTCGACAACAACGGGCGAGGAACAGAACTTACACACCGGCACTCGCGGCACTCAGCGGCGCCACGTGACGGAACGCAACGCCGCGCTTTACACAACTTCTAAAGAGTTCACCTCCTGCGCCATCAAGCTGCTGATGGACCTAATCAAAGCCATCAGGCAGGGACAGGACGCGGGCGCGGTAATCCTCGACGGGCTGGCAGAGTTACTCGTCCTATATAATGGCTAGCTCGTCGAGATTACTGCATTGGAATGCCCGCGGCCTACGTAAGAAGGTTGCCCCACTCCGCCTCCTCCTCAGGGAACAACGGATCGACGTGGCACTCATCTCGGAGACATTCCTGGGACCTGCAGACCGGATCAGGTTCCCGGGATATATCGTCTACAGGAGGGATGAGAAGTCACCGCTCGGCAATATCTACCGCGGACTGGCAGTACTGATGAGCCGCAGAGTGGTTCACCAGCCGCTCCCCGAGCCACCCGTGACACCCTTCAGCGTGCTGGGGGTCCAGCTGCATGTCGCCGGCGAGGACCTGAACATCTACGCCGCCTACCATCCGCCCCACGACCCGCTCAACTTGGCGGAGCTAAGGGCGGTGCTGACTCCATCAACTCATCACCCGACACTCCTCGCTGGTGACATGAACATCAAGCACCCGGCCTGGAACAGCCGAGTCGCCAATGCTTGGGGAGGACGGCTACTTGCAGACTCCATGGCACATGGATACACGGTGTCCGGCCCTGATACACCTACCCTGATACCCCGCTACCCAGATTGCGCCACTCAGTCACCGTACGTGCTGGACATCGTGGCCCACAAGGGCCTGTGCTGCCAGCTCACGCAACAGGTGATAGACGACGAGATGCAGTCGGACCATCAGCCGGTACTCGTCGTCCTATCTGAGATGCCGACCAGACTCTCGCCTCCTGCGCCACGTCGATCAACGGACTGGCAACAGTTCGTGGAAGCGATGGAGGCCACCACTCCCACTTGGCCCATACAGACCGCCGCAAACGTCGACGGGCTAGCCGAGGAGCTCACCGCTTGCATCCGCCGCGCCCTAGAGGGCGCCACCACCAACATGCCGCCATCGCAATGAGTGGCCTACAAGCCCCTCCCCGCCCACCTCAAGCACCTGATTGCACAACGAAAGAGATTACGCAAGCGGTGGCAGGATACCGGTTGCCCTACAATGAAGCGGGACTTGAACCGTCTCGCGGAGAGGGTCAGGGCCAAGCTACAGGAGCACAACATCGCGAGCTGGGAGGAACGTATCGACGCCGCGGAGGGGGACTGGCTGTTGATACACAAGCTCTGCAGGCAGCTTGCGAACACCCCGGCTCCGGTGCGCCCACTACGCCACAGCGACGGGGCGCCACGGTACGCCGCACAAGAACGCGCGGAGATCTTTGCCGATCACCTGGAGCGTCAATTTACACCGAACCCAGCTGTTGACCACGAGCACATCGCAGCAGTCGAGAGGCACCTTGGGGAATACTTTGCCACGCCGATAGCTCCCGACGAGGCACCAATCCACTTCTCTCCTGGGGCAGTCAGACGCGCCATCCTAAGGACAAAGCTGAGGAAGGCCCCCGGCGCGGACGGCGTGCCCAACGCAGCGCTGCGCCACCTTCCATACCGTACGGTAGCGGCGCTGGCGCGCCTGTTCACGGGCATTCTACGCACAGGGGTTTTTCCAGCTGTCTGGAAGGAAGGGCGCGTCATCATGCTGCCCAAGCCACTGTCGTGTTACTTACCCTTAATAATTAAAAGAGGGTAAGTAAATTAACAATTGAATTTAATAAAAGATAAGGAGTAAAAAATACAATGAAAACTATAAAATACAAACCTACCTAACTCACGCTTAACACAGAACAGAAGAACAGCTCCAGGACAGGTCAATCACGAAGCCAGGCCAGCAGATTACGGGCGAGTCCTTTAGGGAGGCGTTGGAGGTAAAAGTGGCTCCAGTGCTTGTAGAGCTCGTTATGGCGTTGGCTCTTTTAGAGAGACCAGATAACTTCGCGTCGCGAGGATCACGGGCGAGTCCTTTAGGGAGGCCCGGAGAATACGTAGGAGGTAGACGCGATGGTTCTTCTTAAGAACCCAGATAACAACTTGTAGACGTGATAATTCTTCTTCAGAAACCAGATCTCAACTGGAGGGCATCCTTCAGAAATCCCTTTTTATAAAACAATCTCTGCGTTTTTTCCACCCAATTCTTTCATTTTTCATTCTTTCAATTCTTTCCAGAATTTAAGTTCTTGAAATCAAAAATTGTGAGTTGCCTGTATTTAAAACGGCCTGTATTATTCAGTCAAAAACTTCCTCAAAGAATTTCTGTGAGCGTGTTAATTAATTTTATAAGCGTGAGATAAGTTACAGTTAATAGAAATTATCAATAAATTACATTATTTGAGCTAATATATTAATAAAAATAAATTAAATTATATAAAATCAAATAAATCAAAAAAACTAAGAAAAACTATGACACAAATTAAAAGAAAAAGTAAATGACATATTGACAACTGACGTTATGTCACACGAAAAGTAAACAATGAAAAATTATAAGATTTTAATATTCTAAAACAGTAAAAACAACGTTAATAAATCAATAAGATCGATTATAAGACTGCCAACAAAAATAGTTGTCGCCAAGGCGCGACATGAGACGTAAAAGGACATTTTATGAAAGATGAGGATGATTAGTAAAAGTGTAAGTATAAATACTATACCACGCAAGGACGTCCTGAGGCCTGAGAGCTATCGGCCGAACACCCTCCTCTCCACGATCTCCAAGGTGTTTGAGCAACTCCTGCTGCGACACCTGAACCCACACATCACGCCGCGCCCAGAACAGTTTGGGTTCCGTGTGTTCCGCCACCCTTGACTTTACAGGGAGCCGACATTTCGTGGTCGCCCCAGGTAGAGTACCTAGGGGTCACCACTGACCGTCGGCTCACAATGGGCAGCCACGTCAAACAGGTAGTCGCCAAGTTCCGGACAGCAAGATACCTGCTGCGTCCAGTGCTCCGATCCCGCCTCACGCTGCGTGCCAAGCTGGGCGTGTACAAAACGTACTTGCGCCCGCTACTCACGTACGCCGCCCCAGCCTGGCTCGCCCTCACTAGCGAGTCCAACGAGAAAACTCTCCGTGCGCAGCAAAACATCGCGCTGCGCAACATCGTCGGTGCACCTCGCTATGTGAGGAACACCACCATCCAAAGGGACCTAGAATTCGAGAGCCTGGACGACTTCTGCCGCCGCCTCGCGTCCAACATGTTCGCGCGTGCCGACGCGTCTGCCTGGCCCCATGTCAAGGACATAGCGCCATGGCACGCGCGGCCACCTGACGCGAGGCCCTACCCACGTGACCTCCTACCTGCGGGCGTTGGCTAGCCTCACCGGTTTCGACGCACACCGGGTAATGTCGTTACACCTACACGCGACTTACCCAAACCATACGACTCCACACTCACAAACACTCACTCGTAGGGCGCTGTGTGCTAAGTTAATATAGGCATAGCGCGCCTCGGCTCATTCACACACGACTCTACACACGAAGGAACACACGCGACGAACGTGAGACACGGGCTCGCCGTTCCATCGTAATCATGAGAGGTGTCACACAGACACATTGCCGCTCACACACTCACACACCTACGGCCCTCGTCCCGCGCCGTGCTTGGCCCGATCTGAAATCGACCGCGGGCGGGGGTCAAACCCCTTGCGGTGGGGAGCGTCCGAGCCACCCTCGGCTGGTAACCGCCCGCCGGGCCTCCTCCGGGTAACCGGAGGTCTCACCTAGTGGCGGCAGTCCGCCGGGGTGGCGTGAAGAAAGCTGCGTCATTCGCATGGCGCCGCGACGCTCCCACCAGCCACATATGACACTAACACACAGGCAGGTGACATGAGCACACGCACCTGCCGCAGTTCTGAGGGCCAGGTAGGCCGCCCCAGATGAGAGGTGTCCGCCGTGTCGGACACATATGAAACCTCTGGGAAAAGACCCAGGTCTACAACCCGTACTGCACACCCCCTGACGGGGTAAGCAGAGACTGCCAAGACACTCGTCCATTTGCTCATCGGTCGTCACAGACTGCTGAAGCTCTACCCGATCTCTGCGCTGCTATTATGCGAGCATTTCAAGTTTGCTGGGGTGCATCTGCCGAGGGTTTTATCGTTGTTTTATACCATGTGCCTCAGTCACTCTTACTTGCCGGCGGAACTAATGAAGACACTGGTGGTTCCCATAGTTAAGAACAGGACGGGTGACATATCCGATAAGTCAAACTATCGACCTATATCTCTCGCAACCACAATGGCAAAAGTGCTGGACGGTATGATTGATTCCAGCTTGAAAAAATGTCTATCCGTGCATGACTCACAGTTCGGGTTTCAACCTGGACTGTCAACGGAAAGTGCTATAGTAAGTCTCAAACATACCGTCCAGTATTACACTGATCGTAGGACGCCGGTATATGCCTGTTTTCTGGATCTCTCCAGAGCCTTCGATCTGGTGAATTATGATGTGCTCTGGAGAGAGCTTGATGGCAAAGGTGTACCGGCAGGAGTGCTCAGGATCCTACAGTATTGGTATGGGAACCAAGATAATGTTATAAGGTGGTCCAATGCACTCTCCGGTACATACAAATTGGAATGTGGTGTGAGGCAGGGCGGTCTGACATCTCCAAGGCTTTTTAGTGCATATATAAATGGCCTAATGATGTAGCGTCCATGGGGTAAAAATAAACACTATCAGCTACGCTGATGACATGGCGTTGCTGGCGCCGACGGCTGGTGCGGTAAATAAAATGCTGCGGGTTTGTCAGACGTATGCTGCCTCGCACGGACTTGTTATAATGTAAAGAAGTGTGAATACGTTGTCTTTAAGGCCGGCAGTGAATGTCCAGATACTGCACCTAACATTACCCTAAATGGCTTGAACGTCAAAAGAGTGACAACATTTAAATATCTTGGGCATATTCTCACTGACGACCTTAAGGACAATGTTGACATTGAAAGGGAGCGTAGGGCTCTGGCGGTCCGAGGTAACATGTTGGCCCGAAGATTCGCCCGGTGTAGCACTTTAGTGAAGATAACACTGTTTCAGGCATATTGCCAGTGCTTTTACACGGGGAATCTTTGGGTCAACCATACCAAAAGAACGCTGGATGTCCTACGCATACAATATAATAATATTTTTAGGATGTTGTTGGGACTGCCGCGATGGTGCAGCGCTTCGGCTATGTTTGCGCAAAACCGAACTGACGGATTACACGCCGTCATTCGGAAGAAAACCGCGTCATTGTTGTCAAGGTTGCGGGCGAGTGGCAACAGCATTCTAAAAACTGTGGTGGAGAGTGTCGACTCTCCGATAAATAAAAGTTTTGTGAGAAGGACAATCACTGAACATTAATTAGGGGATGTCCTTTTCACAATACTATTTACTCTGTCTGCTACATAATATCTCAGCTACTAACACTAGAAATAAGTTATTTTATTGTTTACTAACACTACGGATCATTGTCGTCTGAAAAATAAAGAATATTATTATTATTATTATTCCCTTTATTTATTTGAAAACAAACTTCATACATTTTTAAATATTTCTTATAAAAACAATAAAAAAACATTTAAAAATATAAAAAATTGTAGCCCACCGGTATCGGGAACAGGGTCCAAGCTACCGGCGGTCAGGGCTCCAAAGAAAGGAACCTCCAAACGATACATATATTATTATTATTAGCGATCGTCGTTATTTCAAATTTCTCTTTGTTTGCCATTTTTATTTAAATTGTAATTTATTTGGCCGAAGGCCATTAAAATCTTTTTAAAAAATCAGTTTGTGTTTCTATTTGTAAGAATATATAATATGTTAAGAAACTTAAAACTAAAGAAGATAAAAAAATTAAATTAAATATTATTATGATTAAAATTTTAAAAAGAGATTTGGCGTGAGATATCTTTATTAGATTATTACGACCCTTGGCTGAAGCTTCAATCGAGGTATGGTTGATTGTTTTAATGTAAAATTTAACACAGTTTCTTTAATTTAACAACAATGAAATTTATAATTTAAACTAGACTTAATATTACTTAAAATTATTAGACGAAATCACTTCAAGCTTTCGGATCTTGTTAATTATCTAGATAAATTTCATGCGCCGTTGGTATCACTATATGTAAGGTAAAAAGTGGGCTCAGGACCCAAGAGAGGCGTTATTGGCTGGAGTTTTCTCACACGTAGAAGCAAATCCTTAGACGACGCTCCATAAAAAGTGGAGACGACTCTTCAAGATCAAAAAAAGGTAATGAAATTGAAAATCTCAGCAAACCTTGATGAAGTATATATTATGTCGGGTAGGACTTCGGGGTAACGGAAGAGGGCCAAATAGCCCTCTGTGACTGGTTAGCACCTAAAACAAAATGGAAAGATATGATAAGACTAAAGAACACAAACCAGTAACAGAAGGTAAATAGGGAATCAACGATCAAAAATACACGAGATAAATACGTACCAGAGAAGATAAAATTAGGAAATTTTCCGAAAAAAGATCACAGGTAGTTAATAAAACACTGATAAATCAGGACAAATAGATGAAAAATTAAAATTTTAAAATGAAAATTTTAAATCATCAATCAAATTATCTTTATATGAAGTACATCAGTTCGTATCTCACAGGCGAATGACAAAACAAATTGGTCACAAATTTTTACTTTAAATCTTATTTTAAAAAATCATGACGCCAAGTAGAAAAATAAATAAAAGGAAGGTCCAATTACCAATATTTTTTAAAACAAAAAAGGAGGATTCATGTAACGGAACGCTACAACATGTTTGACACATGATTATTGCATTACACGTATATACATGTAGTAGTAATTTCTCCTAAAATACATCTTTTCGTATTTTAATCACAAACTTGTAACCATCTAAAAATATAGTTCAATTATCAAAATGTGAAGTCATTGATTTATATCTGCGCAGTTCACGACTACTCTCAAAACAGGTGAAGGTAAAAAAACTAAGTGAGTTCTAGGATCAAAAGTTCGCTCATGAAGAGGTGCCTGTACCCGAGTAGTAGCAACATTACAAAAATGGTTTTTGCATAAAAAAAGGATAACTTAGGTAGCCCCTACCTACATTTATATACCGATATAAATGGCAATGAAGGATGATATGGCTAGAACGGTGGCTGCTAAGATGACAACAAAATAGGGAAGTATGGAAGAAGAAGACATGTTGCGCCGACCCCAAATAAATTGGGATATGGGCAGGAGAATGATGATGATGATACCGATGATGTCAATTGGGAACCTAACTTCAATTAAGGTTGATGCGACAAGGTAGTCCGCGAAATTCAAATTTTCTTACGTTTTTTGCAATTTGCCGGTCAGTGTCAAGTCGTATGTTAAATATAATAAGATTCGCGGCAGTAACAAATGTCTATTTACTGAGTAATAATGATTAAAATCACCAATAGAACCGTCTCAGTTCATAAAGGTCTCAAGAATGCCAATGCTTGTTTTTTTTCATCGAATAGTCACTCAAGAGATCAAGAGAACTGCAAAAAAAAAACGTAAGAAAATTCGAATTTCGTAGGCTACCTTGTCGCCTTCACCTTAAGAAAACGTTTAACAGTATTTCAGGCATTTCACAGACGACCCGGTGTAGTCTCAACTAAACCTCACGAGCATTCTCTTAGTTTACTTAAGCTCCCAATCCGCAATTTCTCATTGAAATTGTCCTATGTGATTGTGAACTCAATTCTGGTCTGTCCTGTTTTATAGATAGCACAAGAAATTGAAATGAAGGTCTCTATTGTGAGAGACACTTAGGTCATATCAGATTAACTCATTTTTGTGCCAACTTGTCTTATTGAAACTTTCCACAATTACTATTTTGAACTGCAACTGATACGATAGCGCACATTAAAAATAAGTAGTTAACCAGCAATAGTTTTGTATCAATTCTAATTAAATTAGTTGATGTATTGTCACAAACAGACCTCCTTTTGGGCATCGCCACAGTCGGGTAAATAGCAGCAGCGCACGAGAAACAAGCCACCACACATTATGGGAGCAGGGTAAGATTAAAAAAAATCGAAAAAAAACCAAGTACATTCAGATGAAATAATTTCTGACCTCTATACGTGCGAAACCGCAGGCTAAACCTATTTCTTCTGCATGAGACTTCAACGTAACAGAGTAACCGTGCCAGCGTAAAATAAAATGAATCTTCCGAACTTACTAAAAGCTCGTAAGTTACAAGCACTTATTTACAGTAGGTAAGTTATTTTAGAGTAAAAGTTTTGAAATCCTTTGTATATTACATACCGGTAATATAGTAAAGGATATTTTAACTTCAGGGCAATTCAGTGATCTCATAAAACTCTCAAATTCACAACGTACCTTAGTACAGACGATAGCACATCAAACTACTACAAGCTGTCTCATTTTTTATCATCATCATCATCAGTCTATAATGTTCCCACTGCAGGGACTCAGGCCTCCTCTCTAGGAGAGAGATGGGCTATAATTTACCACGCGGGTCCAGTGCGGGTTGGTAGATGTCATGCCCGTTTCTTCACGATGTTTTCCATCGCCGTTTTGAGAGCCGCGGTGAAATAAATTACACAAAGTAATACGCCTCCCTGGGTTCGAACCCACAGCTTACTGTTCGTAAGTCGGGCCCGCCACCACTGGGCCACCACTGTTCTAAGCTCCAAGTGGCATCGCGCCCATATAATTATATTTGTGTCGTGGCACAGGCATGCTGGAGACGCGGCGGAGCAGAGTTGCAGTCTCGGTTTCGCCGAATTCTGAAATTAAAGTAAAGTAATTTTAGTCTTTTTGCAATAAAAATTATTGGTGAGACAAAGTAGGAATATTTCCGTTGAGACTTTTCTTGTGTGTGTCGAAATCGCCCTTGAGACATACCGGTCAGATAACCTCCTCCTTTTTTAGAAGTCAGTTTGGCCACTATTTTTAGTATTTAATAAAATATTCTACTAAGAATAGTGTGAAACTAGATCAATAGACTCGTAGAAAATAAAGGCTAGATATTTGTCTCTGGTGTAATGCGTTCCGTGCTGTATAAATATATCATTTAGTATGGGCCACTAAAAGGGCGGCTTTCCTTTCTTTTTTTTTTTTTTTATTTGCAATGGGCTTGCTCTTGACCTCAATCTTACCCTATTTACTCGCGACTTAAATAGATTGGGGTTATATGAACTCGGGAAAAGAAAGGAGGGTGAGGGTGGAAGGAGTTCCACTCCTTGGCTGTGCGCATAATAAAGGACTTAGCAAAGCGCTTCGTTCGAATGTGTGGAACATCGACTAGGTATGGGTGATAACCTGCAGTACGCCTAGTCTCCCGATGGAAGAAGGGAGATTGTGGAATCAGCCCGTGGAGTTCCTGCGCACACTCTCCGAAGTACAGTCTGTAGAAGACCGACAGACAAGCGACTTTGCGGCGGTGGGCCAGGCTATGTAGCTTGGCAACCAGCTTAGCGTCACCAATTAGTCTCCTGGCTCTGCGCTCTACAGAGTCAAGTGTGGCAAGTTGGTATTTGGCTGAGCCATCCCAAAGGTGACAGCAATACTCCATGCCGGACCGGACTTGAGCTTTATATAATATTGAAAGCTTATTTGAATTGAAGCTGCTCTAAGCTCCCATCCCCACATCGGGGAACTCACCGGCCCAACAGGTGAGTCATTGGCTCCATGTGTAAGAGCCCAAAGATGACTTCCCGCACCACTGCTGTAGAAAATTTGACATCCTTTTGTGTAATTTTGTTATTTATTTACAGTTAAAAAAAGATACAAGACGAAGAAAAGTAGAGAATATGCTAGTATTTGTGTTGAGCTTGTACGAGCTACGCTGTACATGCCACTAACTTGACCTACATTATGTATAGTGAAACGCTGCATATTGTATTTACTTTACTGTGTACTTTACATGTTATTTTCAGTAGCAATTAAACCTTTATACCAATCGGTTGTCTACTCAATCAACATAACATCCCACTTACAACATCAACATAACATTTTCACTGTTGGGAGTTACGCCCCAACATTTGGTCCTTCGAGCAATTTAGTGTTGTGTGACTTATATCTTTTACGATCGCGAATCGGTTGGACTGGTCTCTCACAAGCGAGTCGCCCCAGTAACCAATTGAGAAGGCGCATATCGTAGAAGAGAAAGGTTGCACAGTACCAAGAACCAGGAGTGTGGAACAACAGTCGACGCTCGCAACAGAAGAGTTCATCTTGAAGTCAACACGAACAACAACATAAACAACATGTCAACAGCTGATTTATACCTGAATCAGAACGAACTCTCCGACAACATAAAGAAGATCGGAGTAAATATCAAGAAAGATGGTTGGGACAGGAAAAACCCCGACTATTTCAAACGCCGTATGGCAATGTTGGAAAACTTGTGGTCAGAATATCAATTCAATCATGACCGCTTGTCTACGGAACAAAGTGCAAGTCATCCCTACTTTACGAATGACTCCTACAACCAAACGCTGCAGTGCTACAACGCAGTAAAGGAGCTAATTCTTCAACAACACCAACAACTAACGGCCGTCGCTCGTTCTCCAAGGGAGCAGCCGGTACAAACAAAAACAGTGGGAGGTGCCAACCAACAAACAGGAGAAGGTACCTCAGATCAGGCAAGACAGGGACAAGAAACCTACAAGGAGGAGGTGGCAGAACAAGCTAGAGATGACAATCAAGAACATCAAAACAGAGAACCCTCACCTCCTCCTACTCAACAAGAGCAAAACAAACCTGCGAAGAAGGATACGGGAACCAATAGCAAGCTGGACGACATGATACGCAAACAAACGGCAAACTTCAAAGCCTTCATGAGAGCAGTCGCGAACATACATGTGGAGTTTTTATCTGAAAGATGGGAATTTCAAGACGCTCTGCAAACACTCCAAACGCGCTGGTCAGCAATTGACAACCTTCACTGGGAGATAGAGTGCGAAACCAACGGAGAGAAGATTATAGTGTACGAAGAACGCTACAACAGGTATGAAAACCAATTTCACGAACTAAAAAAGGCTTTGAATACCAAGTTGTGGTCCGGCGCTCAACGTGAGAAAACAACACCAAAACTAGAGATACCTGTATTCAACGGTAACTACAACCAGTGGATCCCGTTTAAAGACCTTTTCACAGAAGCAATACACAGCAACAATTCCCTTTCATCTGCTCAGAAGATGCAGTTTCTGAAGAGCAAGGTACAAGGCGAAGCAGAACGCTTGATTCAACACCTACAGATAAGTTCAGACAACTACCTCGTGTGCTGGGATATCCTCAATCACCGATACAATAACGAAAAACTTATCTTCACGTCGCACATGAACATGCTGTTCAATCTGCCATGCATGCAACAACAGTCAGTGGCCCAAATAAAGAAAATTCATGACGTCAGCATAGAATGCTTACATGCGATAAAGAATTTAGGAGTGGATGTCGGCACTTGGGACCCGATTCTTGTACATATATTATCGCAGAAATTAGACGCAGACACACATTCAGAGTACAATGACTCGCTGAAAAATTGCCGAAAGCTGCCAATACTGAAAGACCTGTTAGATTTCCTAGAAGCGAAGTTTACATCGTTGGAAGCATCGCGTCGCAAACAAGAAAACAATCAAAAACCAAATACATCATCGAGTCAACATCCAAATTCTAAAAAACAATACAGCAGTAATCAAGCAACTAGCAACAAGAAAATTACGAAATCATTCCATGCGTCAACATTTCGATGCCCTCTTTGCGATGACGAACATGGAATGTATAATTGTGCGAAGTTTTTAGAAATGCCAAATCACTTAAAACTTAGCACAGTAAATAAAATGAACCTCTGCGTAAATTGCCTGTTCAGCCATAACGGAAAGACATGTACGTCAGCTCACCGATGTCGCAAGTGCTCGGGTCAACATAACACATTGATACATGATGCATGTATTAAGAACAAAACAGAAAAACAAACAAATTCTTCTCATGTATCAAAGGATGATGATACTTCAGAGATACTACTAGCAACCGCCGTAATAAACATACAAGCTGCTGATGGGACCAAAATTAAGCTGCGAGCCCTCATCGATCAAGGGTCTCAGATATCTTTGATCACGGAACATGCCGCTCAACTTCTCGGTGTCAAACGCGAGAGATGCAAAGGAGTCATCTTTGGAGTTGGACAGAAAGAAAACCACTGCAAAGGAATGACAACAATTACTTGCAGTTCTGTCTACAACGATTTCAAGTTCCAAACGTCTGTCTTCATTATGAACAACCTGATCAAGAACCTGCCAAATAAGACCTTTGCAAAACCATCTTGGTCTCACATACAGAACATCCATCTTGCAGACCCAGACTTCCATAACAGCCGCCAAGTGGACTTACTATTTGGAGCTGACATTTATTCGCAAATCATGCTGGGAGGAATAATAAAAGGCGATGACGTCACTCAACCTATGGCACAACAAACACACCTAGGTTGGCTTTTATGTGGCAATGTCAAAACTTTTCACTGCAATGTGGTCATCAACAATCTGGAAGACATCAAACAGTTTTGGGAATCCGAAGACATCACGGACCAATCCAACCTATCGGTAGAAAATGAAACATGCATTGAATACTACACCAACACTACGCAACGCTTGGAGAGTGGGAAATATGAAGTCAGACTGCCGATGAAGAATGAACTTCAGAGCAGACTGGGGTTGTCCAAGCCAATGGCTATAGCCCAATTCAAAACATTAGAAAGAAAGTTACAAAAACAAACACATTTGGCAAATGCCTATAAAGACTTCATGGCTGAATATATTGATCTAGGTCATATGAAGCAATCAACAGTCAGTAACAAAACATTAGAGTGTTTCTTGCCTCACCACGGCGTGCAACGCGCTGAGTCAACAACAACAAAGTACAGAGTGGTGTTCAACGCGTCAGCAAAAACATCTACAGGCTGCAGTTTGAACGACCTCATGTACAAAGGCCCCAATCTCCAACAAGACTTACAAACATTATTGATGAAATGGAGGCAATACAAATATGCGTTTACAGCGGACATTGAGAAGATGTTTCGTGCTATTTGGGTAGCCCCCGCAGACCAACAACTGCAACAAATTGTATGGCGGGAATCGCAGGAAAAACCTCTCCGCTCATATCAACTAACAACAGTAACATACGGTACCAAGGCCGCGCCGTTTCTAGCCATGATGACACTCAGGAGATTGGCGACAGACGAACGTGAACAGTTCCCGGGGGCATCAAAGGTGCTGGAAGAATCATTCTACATGGATGACCTCGTCCATGGGACTCATACAATAGAAAATGGAAAGAAATTGATCGCTGATTTGAAACAATTATTAAAAAAAGGAGGTTTCAACCTTCGAAAATGGTCAGCTAACCATCAAGACCTTTTGGGAGACATCTCCGAACAGCACAACAACAATAAGATTGTCTTCAACTTCAGAACGGAAAACACACAAAAAACGTTAGGCTTGTGCTGGAATTCAATAGAGGATAAATTCACCTTTCGATGCACAATTTCGAACGTAAACAAGAAACAGACCAAACGCAGCCTACTAGCCGAAATATCAAAACTATTTGACCCACTCGGCTGGCTGGCTCCCGTGTCAACAAAATTGAAATTATTATTTCAAAAACTATGGGATGGAAACTTACAATGGGACGACGAAGTGTCCGACAACATACATGCGGAGTGGTGCAAGATACAAGCGGACGTAATGGCGATAAACTCTTGCGAAATACCTAGATGGCTTCAATGTGGTGAAAAGCAGACAATGGAGCTACACGGGTTCAGTGACGCCTCCTTGGATGCATATGCCTGTGTCATCTACGCACGGACCAAGTCATCAACAATACTGGTAGCCGCGAAGTCAAAGATTGTACCACACCGAAAAACAACAACATTACCAAGGCTGGAATTGAATGGAGCGCACCTTCTTTCACAACTAATGCGCAAAGTCCAACAGTCATTGAATCAATATGAAGTACACGTCTACGGCTGGACTGATTCCATGGTGGTCCTGGGTTGGTTACAAGGAGACCCATCCCGCTGGAAAACATATGTGGAAAACAGAGTACGAAGTATTACTGACGTCATACCACGATCGTCGTGGAACTACGTCAAAACAAAGGAAAATCCCGCTGACGCCGCAAGCAGAGGCCAATACGCTAGTCAGCTAAAGGAAAATCAACTGTGGTGGCAAGGGCCTACATGGCTACCATCGCTAAAAACAAATAACATTGAAAAACATAACTTTAATACAGAACAAGAAGAAAAAACAATCCGAAAACAAGCCAATGCAGCCCAACATAACATTGAAAACCCGAGCATTGTGGAAAATTTATTGCAAAATCACAGCTCTATCGAACATATAACTCGCATTGTCGCATGGATACTCGGAGCATTGAACCCGAAACGGCAACAACTGCCGAGATATCTGACGTTGCACGAATTGGACAAGGCAACAAAGGTGCTCGTAAAACAAACACAACAGAAATCATTTGACACAGATATTTGCTGTTTACAAAAACATAACACGGTGCAGTCTAACAGTAAAATAAAAGCGCTGACTCCGTTCATTGACCATCAAGACATCCTACGAGTTTCTGGAAGATTAAAAAACGCCTTACTAAACGAAGACATGAAACATCCGATGATCATACCACACGACAGTCGATTAACACATCTTCTCATCGACCAAGCTCATCGAATGACGTTTCACGGCGGACCGAGACTGACCCTATCACACTTACGTCAGAAATATTGGATCGTCGGCGGAAACCGAACAACGAAGATGCAAATCAGAAAATGTGTGACGTGCCGAAGAAACAGCCCAAAAGCAGAACACCAGCTGATGGGTAACCTACCGAGCGCACGAGCAAATCAAGCGCCGCCCTTTTACCATACAGGGGTGGATTACACTGGATTTATGGACGTCAAAATGAACAAAGGCAGAGGAGCGAAAACAACAAAGGGCTACATTGCAGTCTTCATATGTATGGTGACCAAAGCTGTGCATATTGAACTGGTATCAGATCTCACCAGTTCAGCATTTTTGGCAGCCCTAAACAGGATGGCAGCAAGAAGAGGCGCCCCTTGTCACTTATACAGTGATAACGGAACAAACTTCGTCGGCGCAAACCGTCAACTCATGGAACAATACGAGGAAATCGAACATACATACAAAAGCGACCAACTACAGAGGGAAATCGCGGAGATGAAGATTGAGTGGCATTTTAATGCCCCCGCTTGGCCATCAGCGGGAGGACTGTGGGAACGAGCAGTCAGAAGCCTAAAACACCACTTAAAGAGAGTAGTAGGTGAACAAAAACTAACATTTGAGGAGTTTACCACAATCCTAACAAAACTGGAGGCCTGCTTGAATTCCAGACCTCTGTGTCCACTAAGTGAAAACATAGACGATATAGACTGTCTGACGCCAGCACACTTTTTATCGGGTAGGCCGGGCCTGACAGTTATCGAAACAAGTGAAGATGCAAGAACAAGATGGGAACTAACAAGAAAGATTTTCGTAGAAATCTGGAAGAGATGGAAGAACGAATACTTGTGCCAGCTATCAGCTAGATCAAAGTGGCAGGAACCACGGAAAAACCTGAAGATAGGCGACCTGGTAGTTATTCATGATGACCATATACCAGCCGGAAAATGGCTCATGGGGAGAATAACAGAGCTTCACCCTGGGAACGATGGATATGTTCGGGTCGTTAGCCTAAAAACAAAAAATGGGCACATGAAAAGACCTATTACGAAACTATCCGTCTTACCTGTCAAAGATGACGAAACTGCCGAACCGCAAACTACTTCAAAACCAAACGATAATGAGTCATACCTACGAACAAACAGCGAGTCGCAAAGTTCACGACGAGGCAAAACAACAAACAGAAAAATAAACTTCATTGGACTGGTCATGGCACTGCTGTATTTGCTAAATCCTGTCGCGGCCGCTAACACAACAAACATTGCCGAGCTTCAACAAGGTCTATACTTTGATAAAGTGACCAATATGCAACTAATACGCGGCGAGTGGAAGATTATCGTGTACTACGACGTC
Organism: Diarsia brunnea; assembly: GCA_949774965.1. NCBI lineage: Eukaryota > Metazoa > Arthropoda > Insecta > Lepidoptera > Noctuidae > Diarsia > Diarsia brunnea. Next base: position 35,422,428 of record OX458996.1, read on the forward strand.
AAGCCCTACTGGCAAGGTATAGAAGTATCCAGTAAGTTCACCAATCATCTGGAAAACATCTGCGAGAAAATTAAACAGAAAACACAATGCAACGTAATTTTAACGCAACTACAACACTCGACCGAAGAAATAGGACACTACAACCATATGTTGCTGAATCCGCAAGGCCGAGTGAATACGAGAAACAAACGTGGGCTTATTAACGGTGTCGGTTCCATCGCGCGCTCCCTGTTCGGAGTATTAGATGACGAATTTGCAAAACAATATCAAG